>QEPC01009531.1:2859642-2885644 GCA_003113815.1 Sphenodon punctatus
CAGCCCTGCAACATGCATAAATAACCACCAAGGGTGGTTAAAGGGTGGTTAGCGTCATGTCTGAAAGTACCCATTACCAGGTAACCAATCAGTACCTGAATACCATGCCAGCCAGGCACCCAATTATTACTAAATACCAGGTATTACCATTACTGAGTTACCAATCTACCATTTCACTGATTGGTAAACAGTAAATAGGTACAGGAATCAGGACAGAAAGTCAGAAAATCAGGATGAAAAACAGTAATTTGGTATATTGTGGACACTAATTATTACCTAATATTACCGGGTTGGGTTAGTACCACAGTTCCGAGACGTACGCCCATTTTTCTGGGTTCTCATTTCAGTTCTAGATAGAGGCTCATTTTACTGGGAACCTTTGAAGCATAGTCAATAAGGTGCTGGACGAAGGCCCTTTTAAAATGAGACACCCATGCATGCCCACTGCATGGGCATGCGTGGGTGTGTCTTGTTTGTACAGCAGCGGCGGGTGGGCGTGCATGCTCCCACATAACACCCCACCACCACCCACTTCCACTCATCGCCTGCACATGGAGGAACCAGGAAAAATGCCAGTTGCTCCATGCGCGGGCATGTCGGGGCCATGGGGTGTGTGCTCCTGTATGAACCCACCCCCCGCACAGCCTCGCAGCAGCGTGCCCACATACCACCCCTCCAACCGTGGCCTGTAAAAAGTGGGCCTGAGGTCTAAGAGACCAGAGTTAAACTCTGGTTGTATCCAGGATCTCATTGCTTGGCCTTGGCTAAATTACTATTAATTAAGTGTTTTATAATAATAATGTTTAAGGTCCCAAGAAGCAAGGGAGGGGGAGCCTACCAGTGTGAGAGGTAGGCTACGCAGAGGGAGTGCTCACCAACCCAGTGTTAGGCTGCACTTGCCTTCCTGTTCTAGCATGTCCCCCACCCACCCCAACTCACTTAGGTAATCCTTGTGTCTGCCTGACCTTTGGCCCTGGGAACCCTTTGCCTGCTTAGGAAAGACTTGTTTTTGCAATCCCTATTCCCCATCAGCCATGTTGACTCTTTGAACCCCAGTGAATTCCCCCTCTGGGGCCCCAGTACCAGGTCTCCTATGACCCACTGCTCAGACAAAACTAGTTGTTCAGGGGTTGGGAGTGTGCAATACATTGTAGTTAAATTAATAACTAAAACATTTTTTTCTACATTCATTTGAGTTACTAATTTAACTAAATCAAATGTATATTCAAACCAAATTTGTTTGAAAAAAACTTTTCATTTTGACCCCAATACACTCGCAGGGTAGGCAGAAGGGAGGGGGAGAAAGCAGTCAGGAGACATGATTGGCATCCCCACTGGCCAATTGGCATTGGGAACACATCGACCAGCAGCGTGACAGACACAGAGAAACCCTGCAATAGGTCTTTCTTCAATGCTGCCAGCAACTTCACAGTGCGAGGGGTGGGTTGGAACTGGCGAGCTTTTATATCCCCCTGCGAAAGCATGCAAGGCTCACTCCTGCTGCCAGATCGGTGTGTGATCATGTGATCATCACTGAATTCTTGGCAGAGAGAGATTCCCCTGCTGTGCCTGCCTGCCTGCCTGCTGCCAGCCTCGCTCTCTCTTATCCTGCCACACTGGGACACTCTCTGCAAGTGTAGGAATAGAAAAGTGCTAGAGATTAGAAAGTCAAAGAAAAAAATGTTACTTAAACCAATGCAAGAGCTGCCAAGTGATGCCCATTGAAAGTAATGGGAAACAAATGTAATTACTAAAATGAAGTTAAATTACAAACAACAACAAATACATAATTAAATTTTTGAAATAAAAATTAATCAAAAATGAAAAAAAGAAAGCTGGTCCCTTCTGAACCCCCTCTAGTTGGGATCGTATTCCTACCCTAATTCAACTGAATTGACTTTAGTCAGTGGAGACTGAATCATCTCTTTTCTGGCAGGAGCACCAGAGGTATGTTCAGAAAAGGCTGATCATATTAGAGTTAGAAATGTGACAACAGATCTTCCCCCCTCCTGCATTTTACTGTTTCCGATCTCTCCTTGTGCTCACTGACCGTGACCTATTCTGTCACTGCTGCCCTAGGTGCAGAATATGCAATGCGAATAGATTTTGCAGCTGCAGTTTTTGTATTATCTCCAATAGGAGTCTTCTCACTGTGTCTCTTCTTGCACAGTAATACAAGGCTGTGTCTTCGGGTTTCAGACTGTTCATTTGCAGATATGCCATGTTCTGAGAGTTGTCTTTGGAGATGGTGAAGCGCCCTTTTACTGAATTGGCATAATATTGCTGACTTCCATCAGTATATACAAGCGCAACCCACTCCAGCCCCTTTCCAGGAGCTTGTCGAACCCAATTAATTTGGTAGCTACTGAAGGTGAATCCAGATCCTTTACAGGAGAGGCGGAGAGAGCCTCCAGGTTTTTTCACATCCCCTCCGGACTCCTCCAGCCGAATCTCGCACCAGACACCTGGAAATAAAACACATTGAAAACACAATTAACAAAATTAACTGTAATCTAAGATATTACTGCTTCTCAAATGAACTTGGTTGGGGGGGGAGATACCTTGGAAAGATACCAGGAAGAAAAGAAAACAGAACCAAAGTATCATTTTCTGTCTTGATTTTTTAAAAGGAGCTAGCTATTAAGTGAATAAGCTATGTAAGCTGAAGACACGGAGGGTTGGAGGTTGTCTCTCTGGATTCAGCCTGGGACGAGAGAAGGGTCATATTTAAACAGGAAGATGATGCTCTATTTGCATATCCCTCCGTTTATAAGAGGCATACTCCATCTCTGAGAAATCATGACTTGGTGTAGATTTTGGTAAATAATCTTAGTAGAGGTTCCTGAAACCACGCTTAATGCAGTTGGCTGCTTTTTTGAAACAAATATAGTTCAGTGGCACTCATAAAGCAATAAAGATATTGGGTGATTTCAGACGTGACGAGGCGGCATTCGCCCCATCACGGAATCACCCTATTGATTCCCCACCGGGATTAATACCGGAGCGTCAACAGATGTGCTGGTTGATCCCGGCAGGGAGTCTGGGGAGGGGCTGCACGGCACTATGTGGGGCTGCACAGCCCCACCTCCCAGGCTCCCCCAGCAGCCTGCCCTCCAATGTGGCTGCAGCACCCGCCCGCCCCCTGGTAGATTGACCCCAGCCCAGAATCAGCTGCAAGCACATCTGCTGATTCCGGGCCGTGGTCAGGGAACAGACGTGATGTTGACACGCTCAACCACAGTCAATTCCACCATGGTCAAGCGTGTTAATGTCACGTCTGTTGGGGGGGGGGAAATGAATCCCACCGGGTGTTCACCCCTGGTGGGAATCACTTTGACCACGCTTTCAGAGATGGTACCCAGACCATCCTCGAAAGCGTGGTTATTTTGATTCTCACCAGTGGTTCACTGTGGTGAACATCTGGCGGGATTCAAACAGACGTTACGGGACCATTCGCCAGTGCCACCACTACCGAATGACTGTGGTTGAGCGTGGTTTCGTAACATCTGAAAATACCCATTGAAAGACATCAATCAGCGGAAAGCCATACATTGAAGTTCACAAAGACACACATAAAAGATTACACATTGGAAAGAAAGACCAAAGGCACAAAAAAAAGACAGGACATAATTGACTATGCAGAAGAACTGCTGGGAAAGATTGGGGGGAGGGGGAGGTTATAATGGATGGATCACAAATAGGGCTGAACCAGAAGCCCAATATTTTTCTCATTAATAAAAGTCACTACTCTTGGAAATTTTTTAAAAAATCACTGTGTATGAGCAAATGGCTGCTGGTCCATTTCTGCATGCACAAAATGGCTGTCAACATTAACCAAAATGGTGGCAATAGCATTGCTGCCATTTTGGTTAAGGGTAGCATACAGTGCAAGTACAAAATGGCCACTGCCCTTATCCAAAATGGTGGCAACTGTTGCCACCATTTTGGTTAAGGGCAGTGGCCATTTTGTACATGTGAAAAATGTTCCACAGACATTTTGTGCATGCACAATGATTTATTTATTTATTAAATTTTATTATCTTGCTGAGAACTCATTGAAAAAGTCCAGGTTCATGGTTTGTCCAAGATGAACCAAGAACCAGGATTTCAACAAGTTTTTTCACTTTTGCAAGATCTTGTTTCAGCCCTAATCACAAACTCAACAATAATCAATACCATGATGCTGTTGTAAAAAAAAGGCTATGCCGTTTCACTTTATATTTAAAATATCATCGTAGCCAAGAGTCGGGAAGCTGTAGCATTCCCAAAGCACCTTCAAATGACTTAAGGAAGGTAGAACAGAGCAGTTCAATTTACAAGGAAATAATACCCAACCAAGTTTGGCTAAAGTGGATTCCATTGAACACACACACACACACACACACACGTCTGAAATATTGGAATTGTGTCGATGTTTTTCAGCTTCACTGGAAGAATACTGAGAAAGCAACAACACTGGCAAAGGATTTAAAATGCAAGATATAAGCGGAAATTTTGAAAGAAGAGGGGTATGTTTTGTGTGATGCTGTAGGAATAGGGTATCCTGTTTGGACTAGAGAGCAACATATTAGAGGTTCCCCAGATAGTGAAAAAATTATCCACCCTCAATATCTGGCATTCTGGATAGTTTGACAGCTAGCTATCTGGATAGCTTGGTTGTTATTTGGTAACTAAGTCGGTGACCGTCGAGGTTAGCTGCCAAACTGAAATTCACAATAGTACCATTTACCAAATTATTGTTTTCTGTTTATTGCATTACCATGTACAGCATTACTGCATAAGACAATTAATCAAATTATATTTACTTAGTCAAGGCCATTGTAAAAACAAACAAACAAACAAACAAATGGAAACAACCATTTTTGCCACTCGGATTGAGATATACACAGTCACTTATAAACTCAGATTATAATTAATCATTTCAATAACAGATTCCCAGTAAACAGAATACGAAATACAAATTTCACAAGACCTCACATAACCCACTCAGAATCATCCCAAATGGGATATCTTAGATTTTAAAACTAGGTTAAGAAACCTGGCAACCTTAAATGAAACCTCCTTGTCCTGATCCTTTAATAAAAGTAAAAACATTTCCTCCATCAAAGAGATCCCACTACTTGTTCTCAGACAGGGTTCAATATACAATTGTCTCCATTTAAGATATGAGGGCATTCCACTAATATGTGCATCGTTGTCTCCGTAGCTGCCAAACTGGAATTCCTGCTAGTACCATTTACCAAATTATTGTTTTCTGATTATTGCATTGCCATTTACAGCATTACTGCATAAGACAGAGCAATAAGGTGAAAACAGACGTGATGGCGGCGAGGCGTCTCCCTGGCCTGCCCCGGGAGAACCACTGCAGCCCCATTCAGACAGGGAGGGCTGTTCAAATGCACAGCCCTCAGGGATGGGCGAATGGGGTTCAGAAGTTCGGAGTTCGGACCGAACTCGACCAGTTTGGTCGACCGAACTGAACTTCCGAACCAAACTCGATTTTCAAACTGAACCGAACCAAATTTCCGAACTCGGCTCTGTTCACCCATCCCTAAAAGATAATATTCCATTTAGTTCAATAGGGTTTGAANGCTGCATTGGTATTTGGGTTCCATTGGCTCCAATGCAGCCCTGCAACCTGTATTTCTCAGAAGTGTCCTCTAAAATGTGCATATCTGGCCACCCTAATTAGTACCCAAAGTTACCGCCAGGTCAGGTGGAGGACTGCAATTTCGAAGCGCGTACCCATTTCCCCGGGTACTTGTTTCACCTCTGTGGGGACCGCTGTGTAGCCCCCAAACATGTGAGGCTCCGGGCAGTCATAGAGTCTGCCCTTCCCTGGAGCTGGCCTAGTTTGGTAGATTGCTGAATCATGTAAGGGGGACTGAGTGTTGCCGCGACTCCATGCACATAAGGGCTGTGGTCGAGAATGGATGCTGCTATTTTCAACTGACCACAGAGGGAGAACTATGATCGTAGCTTTTCTCCTCTCTTCCTTCTCTATTGTGTGCGACGTTGACACCCTCCCCTTCCCCCCGGCGTGGAATAGGCAATTCAAGGAGATTCTGCAGCTGCAGTTTTTGCATTAGCCTCAGTAGGTTTTTTCTCACTGTGTCTCGCACAGTAATACAGGGCTGAGTCTTCAGCTTTCAGCTGGTTCATTTGTAGATACAGTGTTCTCAGGGAGTCATCTCTGGAGATGGTGAATCGCCCTTGAACAGCCGGGGAATACTTTATGTCTGATCCACCTGAGCTAATTCTACCCACCCAGTCCAGTGCCTTCCCAGGAGCCTGTCGAATCCAGTGCATATAGTAGTCGTTGAAGGTGAATCCGGAGGCTTTACAGGAAAGGTGGAGAGAGTCTCCTGGCTTTTTCACATCCCCTCCAGACTCCACCAGCTGAATCTTTGACCGGGCACCTAGAGGGTAAAAAATGAGAGAGATAGAGAGAGAAAGAGAATTAGAGCTTTGATCCTAGCCCACCCAGAATAATCATGGAAGCATTTATTAATCTATGAAGGTCAATTTTTACCTTGGATAATTGATGCTAACAATATGAAGGACACCCAAAATGTCCTCATCCTGATCTGAGTCATATAAGGTTCAAGAGAGGAGAGAACTTGAATCTGGAGAACAACCAAATTCTCTAGCTTCCCCGTTTGGGAACCAACTGAGGGATCACCGAAATGGCAACGGCGCCACAATGCTTTAAGTGATACGATTGTTTATTGATTTGCATAGAGACCTTGGAATGAATATAAAAGAGAGCTGGTTGCATTGGCTGTCGTTTGAATTTTCAGAGCATGGGCTGATAGCACAGCCTTTGTGTTACCATAGTGAACACGTTTCCTTTCAAGTGCAAATTCCCTTTATTTGATTAACTGTTTCCTACTATACCCCTTACCCATATGTTTGGTTTAGTTTTGTCCTCTCTCTGTCTTTCCTACTACCTGCTCTTTCTAGGGGTGTGCAATTCATTTCATTCTTTTTTTTAGGAGCCCCATTTATTACAAAAACAGGTGAATGAGCAAACAATTGGCATAATAAAATAAAAAATAAAAGATAAATAACGGTGCATGAGCCAAATGGCCACCAGGGCTGTTTTGCACATGCACACCCTTTTCCAAAATGGCGGCATGTAAAAAGACATGCCGGTAGGTCCTGGACCACAGCGGGCAAATGCGGGCCAAAGAAGACCACCGCCACATCTGTCTTTAATAATCTAATAATAACAATCTTTATTTTTATGTAGCCTCCCCCTCCCTTTCATGGCACTTGGAGCCCTTTACATACAACAATTTAACACAACAACCTCTGAGGTAGTTTAGGCTGAGAGAATATTATGACTGGTCCAAGGTCACCCAGTTTGTTTCTGGCTAAAATGAGATTAGAACCAGGGTCTTCCACTACTTCCCAAGCCAGATACAGCACACTTAGCCACTACACTACATAGCTCACATGAGGAGAAGGAGATGGGGTGAGCATTGGGTTTCAAGTTAGCCTAAGAAATGGCATTCTCAGCTATGAAGGCTGACACCTTTACTGGTGGGTTTCTACAACTCTCAATGCTCTGAATGGATTCCTGGACATATGTGGCTTTAAAGTCTGAACTATTGAAAAACTCATTTAAACTTGAGCAAGTGAACTCATAAGAACATAACATAAGAACATAAGAAGNTAGTACCATTTACCAAATTATTGTTTTCTGTTTATTGCATTACCATGTACAGCATTACTGCATAAGACAATTAATCAAATTATATTTACTTAGTCAAGGCCATTGTAAAAACAAACAAACAAACAAACAAATGGAAACAACCATTTTTGCCACTCGGATTGAGATATACACAGTCACTTATAAACTCAGATTATAATTAATCATTTCAATAACAGATTCCCAGTAAACAGAATACGAAATACAAATTTCACAAGACCTCACATAACCCACTCAGAATCATCCCAAATGGGATATCTTAGATTTTAAAACTAGGTTAAGAAACCTGGCAACCTTAAATGAAACCTCCTTGTCCTGATCCTTTAATAAAAGTAAAAACATTTCCTCCATCAAAGAGATCCCACTACTTGTTCTCAGACAGGGTTCAATATACAATTGTCTCCATTTAAGATATGAGGGCATTCCACTAATATGTGCATCGTTGTCTCCGTAGCTGCCAAACTGGAATTCCTGCTAGTACCATTTACCAAATTATTGTTTTCTGATTATTGCATTGCCATTTACAGCATTACTGCATAAGACAGAGCAATAAGGTGAAAACAGACGTGATGGCGGCGAGGCGTCTCCCTGGCCTGCCCCGGGAGAACCACTGCAGCCCCATTCAGACAGGGAGGGCTGTTCAAATGCACAGCCCTCAGGGATGGGCGAATGGGGTTCAGAAGTTCGGAGTTCGGACCGAACTCGACCAGTTTGGTCGACCGAACTGAACTTCCGAACCAAACTCGATTTTCAAACTGAACCGAACCAAATTTCCGAACTCGGCTCTGTTCACCCATCCCTAAAAGATAATATTCCATTTAGTTCAATAGGGTTTGAATTTACGAACTTTGTTCGGAAGTTTGGAGTTCGGACCAAATTCAAATAGTTTGGTCGACGGAACTGAACTTCCGAAACTAACCGAATTTCCGAACTGAACCGAACCAAACTGAATTTCCAAACTCGGTTCTGTTCACCCATCCCTACAGCCCTGCCCTGGTAACCCGGATGTGGGGGGGCCACACGTTTCACCATACCCTGCATCAGCATGAGGAGCTGTTCACATGGGACATAACTCCCAAGCCAATGCTGCCCAGTAGAATTAGGGGGGCCTGGAAGAGCATGCTCACCTGGTCCCATTAAACAGCTGATTGGTGGTGGTGTTCTAGAGAAGCTCCAGTCCTCAAATCTGATGTCTGGCGTGACTGTGTGAGTGTGCTCCTCTAGGCCTCGCATCAGTTTGGTGGGGCTGGATGAGCACGGAAACCTAATCCATCAACCTCGCCTTGGGGCAAGGCTCAGGCAAAAAACAGACATGCTGACTCCCGTTAGTCTTGGTTGGCTTGGGTGAGTGGGGGTTGGTCCCGACTGCATCTCTGAGCTTCTCTGGAGGATGCATCCCATAGCAGATGGCCGGATGCCCAGGGCATAATGCAGACCAACATCTGTCAGTGATTAAAAAAAATGTGCAGGTGACTATTGCGAGCTATTGTCATGGCTGTTTTCAGCCATAGTGACTTGTTCAAGAGTTTATGGCCATGGTGGGATTTTAAGCCTTGTTTACTATGTCTAGATCCAATGTATTATCCACTAGGTTACTCAAGCTCTTGCAGCAGACAGAAATGTGGACCAAGAAATTGCAAAATGATGAAAATGTCTTTCATTCTTGTGAACATTCTTGTGAAATTTGCAAAGCTTGCTTCAAATTTTGCATTCGAATTCACAAGAACTAATTTGTTTAATTTGTCAAACATTTGATTCATTTAGAAGAGAGTTGGGGAACCTTTTCCCTCCCAGGGGCCATTTTGAAAATGAGTACAAATATCTGAGGGACGCACAGATTTTGGGATGCGCAGGGCTGGCCTTACCACAGGGTGACCCGAGATGACAACCCAGAACTTCACTCTTTTCGTTGCTTCCACCACATAAGTGGTCCCATTTTCACCAGGGGACAATGTGGAGCCCCCACTCCCTCCCAGCAGCCCTCCAATATGGCCACCTATAGGGCCTTGTGGAGGCTGTCCCTGAGAAGGCAGGGCCACCGGAGTCTCCATAATTTTATCTTCACTCTGGGCCCTGGGTAAATTGAAATTCTAAGGCCAGCCCTGGGGACAGGTGTGATTGACTGGTGCACTCAGAAAGAGGAGACTCTGTGCCATGAATCTGCCCCCATGCTGGTACTGCATGATCCCATCTCTGTTCCCTTATTCTGAGATCAGTTTTTCGGTGTTTGGCAGTCAAGACTAGCTCTGGGGGCCTGATTCAGGGATTGGGAAGATAAGAACATAAGAAGTGCCATATTGGGTCAGACCAATGGTTCATCGAGCCCAGCATCTTATCTCCGACAGTGGCCAATCTCGGTTGCTTGGAAGAAGTACCCAACAGGTCAATGGGGCGATTCATTCCCTACTGTTCATTCCCAGATCCCAACATAAGAGGTTACATTTCCCCAAACTACCCGGCTAATAGCTGCTAGTGAACCGATCCTCTGGAAACCTGTCCAACCCTTTCTTAAACCCAGTTATACTACTGGCCTTGACCACATCTTCTGGCAACAACTGAATTGTGTGTTGAGTGAAAAAAAAAAAGACTTTCTTTTATTTGTTTTAAATTTGCTACCTGCGAATTTCATGGAGTGTCCCCTAGACCTAGCACTATTTGGGAGGGTAAATAGTTGTTCCCCAAACAAAAATACCAAACAAAAAACTTGCCATGGGCTGAATTTGGCTCCTGGGCCTAATTCCCATTCCTGATATAGAATATTCCTTTCAGCTCTGCCTTAAAAGTACAGAAGTCCCACACAGGATGATAATGGGTACACTGGTTCCTGTTTTCAGTGACACAGTCCATTGGCCTCCATCCTGGCCATCTGCTTCCTGAGTCGCTTGGGGGCGGGGGAGACAAAATTAGCAAGGTTTTCTCTCTTTCCTCCCAAATCTATGTTGTATCAACGAAGTGAGACCCTTGTGTATCCGCTCTCATTACTATGGAGCATGAGTGCCACCAACAGGCGATTCGTCCGGAAGCAGTACCGTATTTCCGATGGGTTCTAGTTCTTCAAGACCCTCAGCAGCAAACTCCATATTACTGCAGGCAAAGGTTTTTGTCTGGGCTCAGACTCACTTCCCCTCACTGTTCTTCCTCCCTGGCACAGTAATACAGGGCTGTGTCCTCAGGCTTCAGGCTGCTCGTTTGTAAATACATCTGGCTGCTGGAGTCGTCCCTGGAGATGGTGAATTGCCCTTTCACTGAATCGGCATAGTATATGGCGCTGGAAGCAGTGCTTATATAGGTCAGCCCCTACACAGGAGCCTGTCGAACCCAGTCCATTGCAAAGCTGCTGAAAGTGAATCCGGAGGCTTTACAGGAGAAGCGGAGAGACTCTCCAGGCTTTTTCACATCCCCTCCGGACTCTGCCAGATGAACCTCAGACCAGGCACGTGGATGACAGATTGGAAATCATTATGCTAATCATTAAAGACTAAAGCTTCATGAAAATCACCCCGGGCAAAGCCTCCAATATTGGAGTAGTGACAGTCACCTCCAAGTGCTGCCGTGAGGAGTAGGAGATTGCATCATGTCTCTCTGGGGCAGGAAGCTCTAGGGAGTGGGATTAATTCTTTCACTGTCCAGACCCACAAGACTGCGGCTTCCCACTCTGAGAACTGCGGAGTCTGGTTAACGACAGGGTATAAACAGAGGAGGGGAGCAGCCCTATTTGCATAGCCTGCCTTTTATCAGGGACTCGGCCCCCTTTAGACTCCGGTTCTACAGCTCATGATATAAACATGATGGTGACTTATGCCTAGGGAAGCCTGGGGTTAGTTTCATTGATATTAAGCACAGTCCGACAGATGTTTAGCTGAAGCTCTTAGAACCGTCATGAATCCCAGTGAAAGGAATGGGGCTCCCACAAGAGCTAACGGCTTCTAAAGGGATTTTATTTTTATTTTTTTTACTTTTAAAGGCTGAGGTTTGCTCTACAATACAAATGGAATGGATAAGCCACTTTGTTTTTGTGGATTAAAACCATTATTTCTGAATGTTGCACTGAAATCTGATGCGTCCCGTCTCGATGCAAAGTTCCAAGTTCCGGGTGCAACCATCTCAAAGCTAGGGCTAGTTCCGAAAAGCCATTCTGATTTCTCAGAAAATTTCTCTCAGCAAAACTGGCAAGGTTTGCTGACATTCCAGTTGGAATTCCAAAAAAAGATCATGTTTCGTTGGGATGTCCAAATGAGGTTTGGATGTTCGGAGTTCGGACTGAACTCGGTCTGTTCGGACATCCGAACTGAACGTGAAAACGGCCAAACAGTTCGGTCACGTTTAGGTGAGTTTGGATGAGTTCAGGTGTTGGGAAAAACGTGACTTCGGGCGGGAAAAACATGACTGGAAGGGGGAGGCAGCTGAGGAGCAGACTTCAGGGCCAAATGATACCGATACCGGAAAAGTCCCAGAAAGTAATTAAATGGCAGAAAAAAATGGCGGAGGCACGTAAACACCAGAAACTGACAAAGTACCCATGGATACTTGCAAGCACTCCCCAAAGGTGTAGATTAACCTTCAGAATGGGAACACTTGCTCTCATCTCAACCCTAGAGGTTACCGTCACACTGGAATAGCAAATATAACATTTACCGCACACTGTATTATCATTTACCATTTATTCTTTACTGCCTGAGGTCGTCTAATGAAACTGAGAGTGAAACTCTGGTTTCCCTTTTCTTCACTCAATGCGGCATCATGTGGACCAACCTTGGCTGGGTTTTAGAGAGAGAAAAGCTACAGGAAACTCTTGGTTTCTGTGGTTTGTTATTTTATTGTGTCTAAATGGTATTTCTGATTATTGAAGCTCCCCTGAACCCTCGTCAGCAGACTCCCTGTTACTGCTGTGCAGGGTTTTTGTCAGCGCTCAGATTGACTTCCCCTCTCTGTGTGTCTCTGGCACAGTAATACACGGCCGTGTCCTCAGGTTTCAGGCTGTTCATTTGCAAATACATGAGGCTCTTGGAGTCGTCCCTAGTGATGGTGAATCAGTGTAGTATATGGTAGCTGAACTTGTATGTATATATGCCACGCACTCCAGCCCCTTCCCAGCGGCCTGACGGACTCAATCCATGTGGTAGCTGTTGAAGGTGAATCCGGAGGCTTTACAGGAGAGGCGGAGAGATTCTCCTGGCTTTTTCACATCCCCTCCAGACTCCACCATCTGAATTTGTGACCGGGCACCTGGAAAACACGCGACAAATATTTAAAATAATCATTGGAAACCAAAGTTCCATGAGAATCTGCCTCCAACACGGGAGCAGTGACAATCACCTCTGATCGCTACCATGAGGAGCAGGAGATTGAGCCAAAGCACCATGTCTCTCTGGGTCAGGAAGCTCTAAGGAGTGGGATTAACTCTTTCACTACCCAGACACACAAGGCTGCAGCTTCCCACGATGAGAACTGTTGGGTCCGGGGAGCAGCAGGGTATAAGCAGGGGAGGGGAGAAGCCCGATTTGCATAACTTGCCTTTTATTAGGGATTCTACTCCTTTTTGACACAAGTTGGGAATCAGACATGGCTATGACGTACCAGAAAGTCTGGGGAAATGTCTGGGGTAGTTTTCTTAACACGAAGCACAATCCTCCAGCTATTAATCTCTTCTACACTCTATTATCACTTTCATGAATCCCAGTAAAGAATGTAGGGTTCAAAAAAGAGCTACGGGCTATTGCTAGCTTTAAATAACCAGAAGAGGGCACTGTCCATGCCTCGAATCCATCACAATTCAGTTCCTTGTTTCCTACTGTGGATGGGATCCTCACCACTTATAATTAGGGCTGAAATGAGCAATTTCCCAACTGTTCACTGATATCAATGAGATTTCTTGAGTTTTGCAATACCGTGAGATATTGTACCGATTTATCGAATTTCCGCTTACCATGTACCGCAAACCATTCATTTACTGCATTGCCAGAGGTACCATTTTACTTCCGTGTTTGTTGTTTCTTCATATCAGCTCACCCCTTAAACTCCCCCCCAGTGCCCCTTAATCTCCACACCATTGCCTCCAATCAAAATTGTTGTTCTATGTCATTCCCTTTGCTTTGATCAATCAGCAACTGTATTGCAGATTAGTAAATGAATCTGTGTACCAGCCAACGAGTGACAAGTCAATCCATTCAAGGAAAAATGGATTGCAATACTGCACTGATTTTGCCTCTCAGGATTTGAAATGAAAAGCAGAAAATCAGTAAACAGGATCCCAGTAAGTGGAAAGTCAGTAAATCAAGCAACGAATTATCGGTCAAGACATTACTGAATACCAAGAGGTTCTCAATTTGACCGAGATGGTATCAGGTACAGGGTACTGGAATTTCAATAGGAATGAGTTCCAGTTTTGGCAAAATCTAATTTCAGCCCTAGTTATACTCAATGGAATCTTAGCCATTAATTTCAGTGAGGACAGAATTGACCTCTGTGGAATTGGAAAGGTATATTTTGTATTTATTACTCTGTAGAGGTATGTAGGAAGAAGAGCTGGGAGTAGAGCTGAACTGGGCACCTGATTTGGTTCCTGTGGGTAATACCCAGAATTCTGATTACTGTTTTGGGTTTCCAAACTGGTACTCTGATGTTTTTTGAATATCCAAAAAATGATATTTTGGTTTTCGGATATCCAAAATTACTCAAAAACTAAAAACAAAAAACAAAATAAAATTTCCCATAAATTCTGGGACTAGAAGATGAAATTCTGAAATGGAACGTTGAACAATCTGGATGAAATCAGTACTTTGCTCATTTGTGTACCCAACTGAATACCGTTTGGGGCACCAAAACTAGGGGTGTGCAGAAGGGACCGGCTTCATTTTTGCTTTGGAATTGTTTTTTGTTTCAAATTTTTCATTAGATATATGTTTTTGATTGTAATTTAACTTTGTTCCAATGGAAAACAAAAATGAAAGCAAAAACGATAATGACAATTTGATGTTTATGAAAATGAAAACGACAGATTTAAATAACGAAAACCAAAAATGACATGGGCCCCTGGTGCACATATCTACCTGGAATCCAACAAGCTTCCCCCAAAGGCCAAATGCACTGGTCCTCTATACATTCCGAAGAAAACCGAGGACCAACTTACAGCCCTAGTAAATTGTAATTTGTTAAACGGTACTCAGTAACTGGTAATATTCGATATTCTGGTTTGGCGGTTATCCTCTGCGGATACCAGATAGTTATATAGTTATCAAATAGCATTCAAACTACCCGGAATACTAGATATTGATCATAGATAATTTTTCCATTGGTCACCATTACTGTCTGTGACTGGTCTTGTGGCACATTTTTATATAGCATGAAAGCCAGCTCTCCCCTCTCTCGCCATTCTCTCAGGTTCAAGCACAGTTTTTCCTATTCATTGTTACCAGAAATGAAACAGATTCCCATTGGTCAAGAACATGGTCTAGTCCATGGTGTGTTGCTTAAAAACCCATTGTCTGCTACCGTGGATCTAAAATGCCAGGATTTGTATACAACATAATACTTTTTTTTAATGTTGCTGCTAAGTCGTAAAAGATTGCATTTTAATTAAGACCAAAACAAGTATCTGCAGTAAATATCATGCCCATGATTTAACCTGGTTCCAATGGTATATGCCAAAAATTGATAATAATTGGGGCTGAAACAAGCAGTATTTTCTTTTCTAGTAATTTCACCATATCAGGAACTGGGATCAATTTCCCTACCATTTTCTGATCCCAGTGCGATTTCTTGATTCTCGCAGTACTGTGAAATACGGTACTGATTTACTGNGACTCCACCATCTGAATTTGGGACCGGGCACCTGGAAAACACGCGACAAATATTTAAAATAATCATTGGAAACCAAAGTTCCATGAGAATCTGCCTGGGCAAAGCCTCCAACACGGGAGCAGTGACAATCACCTCTGATCGCTACCATGAGGAGCAGGAGATTGAGCCAAAGCACCATGTCTCTCTGGGTCAGGAAGCTCTAAGGAGTGGGATTAACTCTTTCACTACCCAGACACACAAGGCTGCAGCTTCCCACGATGAGAACTGCTGGGTCCGGGGAGCAGCAGGGTATAAGCAGGGGAGGGGAGAAGCCCGATTTGCATAACTTGCCCTTTATTAGGGATTCTACTCCTTTTTGACACAAGTTGGGAATCAGACATGGCTATGACGTACCAGAAAGTCTGGGGAAATGTCTGGGGTAGTTTTCTTAACACGAAGCACAATCCTCCAGCTATTAATCTCTTCTACACTCTATTATCACTTTCATGAATCCCAGTAAAGAATGTAGGGTTCAAAAAAGAGCTACGGGCTATTGCTAGCTTTAAATAACCAGAAGAGGGCACTGTCCATGCCTCGAATCCATCACAATTCAGTTCCTTGTTTCCTACTGTGGATGGGATCCTCACCACTTATAATTAGGGCTGAAATGAGCAATTTCCCAACTGTTCACTGATATCAATGAGATTTCTTGAGTTTTGCAATACCGTGAGATATTGTACCGATTTATCGAATTTCCGCTTACCATGTACCGCAAACCATTCATTTACTGCATTGCCAGAGGTACCATTTTACTTCCGTGTTTGTTGTTTCTTCATATCAGCTCACCCCTTAAACTCCCCCCCAGTGCCCCTTAATCTCCACACCATTGCCTCCAATCAAAATTGTTGTTCTATGTCATTCCCTTTGCTTTGATCAATCAGCAACTGTATTGCAGATTAGTAAATGAATCTGTGTACCAGCCAACGAGTGACAAGTCAATCCATTCAAGGAAAAATGGATTGCAATACTGCACTGATTTTGCCTCTCAGGATTTGAAATGAAAAGCAGAAAATCAGTAAACAGGATCCCAGTAAGTGGAAAGTCAGTAAATCAAGCAACGAATTATCGGTCAAGACATTACTGAATACCAAGAGGTTCTCAATTTGACCGAGATGGTATCAGGTACAGGGTACTGGGATTTCAATAGGAATGAGTTCCAGTTTTGGCAAAATCTAATTTCAGCCCTAGTTATACTCAATGGAATCTTAGTCATTTATTTCAGTGAGGACAGAATTGACCTCTGTGGAATTGGAAAGGTATATTTTGTATTTATTACTCTGTAGAGGTATGTAGGAAGAAGAGCTGGGAGTAGAGCTGAACTGGGCACCTGATTTGGTTCCTGTGGGTAATACCCAGAATTCTGATTACTGTTTTGGGTTTCCAAACTGGTACTCTGATGTTTTTTGAATATCCGAAAAATGATATTTTGGTTTTCGGATATCCAAAATTACTCAAAAACTAAAAACAAAAAACAAAATAAAATTTCCCATAAATTCTGGGACTAGAAGATGAAATTCTGGAATGGAACGTTGAACAATCTGGATGAAATCAGTACTTTGCTCATTTGTGTACCCAACTGAATACCATTTGGGGCACCAAAACTAGGGGTGTGCAGAAGGGACCGGCTTCATTTTTGCTTTGGAATTGTTTTTTGTTTCAAATTTTTCATTAGATATATGTTTTTGATTGTAATTTAACTTTGTTCCAATGGAAAACAAAAATGAAAGCAAAAACGATAATGACAATTTGATGTTTATGAAAATGAAAACGACAGATTTAAATAACGAAAACCAAAAATGACATGGGCCCTTGGTGCACATATCTACCTGGAATCCAACAAGCTTCCCCCAAAGGCCAAATGCACTGGTCCTCTATACATTCCGAAGAAAACCGAGGACCAACTTACAGCCCTAGTAAATTGTAATTTGTTAAACGGTACTCAGTAACTGGTAATATTCGATATTCTGGTTTGGCGGTTATCCTCTGCGGATACCAGATAGTTATATAGTTATCAAATAGCATTCAAACTACCCGGAATACTAGATATTGATCATAGATAATTTTTCCATTGGTCACCATTACTGTCTGTGACTGGTCTTGTGGCACATTTTTATATAGCATGAAAGCCAGCTCTCCCCTCTCTCGCCATTCTCTCAGGTTCAAGCACAGTTTTTCCTATTCATTGTTACCAGAAATGAAACAGATTCCCATTGGTCAAGAACATGGTCTAGTCCATGGTGTGTTGCTTAAAAACCCATTGTCTGCTACCGTGGATCTAAAATGCCAGGATTTGTATACAACATAATACTTTTTTTTAATGTTGCTGCTAAGTCGTAAAAGATTGCATTTTAATTAAGACCAAAACAAGTATCTGCAGTAAATATCATGCCCATGATTTAACCTGGTTCCAATGGTATATGCCAAAAATTGATAATAATTGGGGCTGAAACAAGCAGTATTTTCTTTTCTAGTAATTTCACCATATCAGGAACTGGGATCAATTTCCCTACCATTTTCTGATCCCAGTGCGATTTCTTGATTCTCGCAGTACTGTGAAATACGGTACTGATTTACTGACTTTCTGCTTACCATTTTCTGTGTACCATTAATTTACCACTTACCACATTGCTGAGGGTACCATTTAACCTCCTCCCCAATGCACCTTAACATCCACCTCGATACACCTTAACCTCCACTCCAGTGACTGTAACCAGAATTATTATATGTTGTTCCCATTGCTTTGACCAATCTACAAATGGACTGTAGACTGGTAAATAAATCTGCATACCAGACAATGGGTGACTAGAAATTACAAGGGGAAATGGAGTGCAAGAAATGTGGCATGACATTAGTATTACCTCTTGGGATTTGAAATCTGGATGTCAAAGCAGTTAACGTAAACGGCAAAGCAGTAAACGGGATTCTGCCAAGCAGGAAGTAATTGAAGCAAGAAACAAAAAGTTGGTCGAAACATTAGTGAGTATACTGAGAGGTTCTCAATTTGAGCAAAATGGTATTGGGAAATGAGATTTTGATGATGTTTTGGCAATATCTTATTTTACATCTGTCTGTCTGTCTGTCTGTCTGTCCACACCAGATCCTGCCCCACATGGACAGGCTCTGTGGGTGCGGGAAGTGGCCTTTGAGAGTCCTACGCCCTGGCTCCCCAGTGCTCACTCCTGGGAAGTGTCACTTGTAGAGGCCAGCCCCCTCCCCCACTGTGGTCCATGGAAGGGGGGTTTGTGGTGGCTGACTCCATGGCTTCAGAAGTCATGCTGGGAGCTGTCTGGGTTTTTTCCGGTCCCCCCACACTCCATATCTGTGAGTGTGGTCCCATCTCCCCACCCCCACCCCGTTCAACTTGCTTGTCTGAAAACACTCCTCTCTCTCTCCCCACCTCCCATGTATTTATTCTAGTCTATCTGTCTCCATTTTACATTGATAAATAAATAAATAAATAAATAAATCTATATTTGAATAAAAAACTAATGCTCTAATCAATTAATCAGGCTGATGGACTGATTCAGGTTTTCACTCCTAATTATTTCAAAAATTGTTCCATTTAAGAATGTGTGCCCAGATTACTGCATTTTTTGTCTCAATGCTGCCCTCACCTGGTAGAAAGCAAATTGGGATTTGTAAGTTTAAGTTTTTGTACTGACGTACATTGCTTTCCTGTCACTGTGTCTCTTCTTGCACAGTAATACAGGGCCGTGTCTTCAGGCTTCAGGTTGCTCATTTGTAAATAAACCATATTGTTGGAATTCTCCCTGGAGATGGTGAATCGCCCTTTCACTGAATCAGCGTAGTATGTAGAGGTAGCTTGAATTTCAGCCACCCACTCCAGCCCCTTCCCAGGAGCCTGACGAACCCAGTTCATTGCATAGCTGCTGAAGGTGAATCCAGAGGCTTTACAGGAGAGGCGGAGAGATTCTCCAGGTTTTTTCACATCCCCTCCAGACTCCTCTAGACGAACCTCTGACCAGGCACCTGGAAAACACATGGCAAATTATTACAAGAGTTATTAAAAACTGAAGCCTCATGAGAATCTCCCTGGGCAAAGCCTCCAATATTGGGGGAGCGACAATCACCTCTGAGCGCTGCCGTGAGGAGCAGGAGATTGAGCCAAAGCATCATGTCTCTCTGGGGCAGGAAGCTCTAGGGAGTGGGATTAACTCTTTCACTGCCCAAACCCACAAGGCTGCAGCTTCCCACTCTGAGAACTGCTGGGTCCGTGGAGCGGCAGGGTATAAGAAGGGGAGGTGAGTAGCATTATTTGCATGCCCTCTCTTTATAAAGGTATGTTCCTGGTAAATTTTCCAGACCACAGTTTAGACATGACTTGACTTGTCAGAGGCTATGGGTGTTAATAGATAGCACGCTGGCCTGGTTCAGCCTGCTTTGGCCTGACTCGGCCAGTGTGATGCCTGAATCTTGGTTCCGGGCCCACCAGATGTGGGAATGGCACAAGTGGCACAGGGAATGCCAAATATAGGTATGGGGTGGAGAACCTCGGGACTGTAGGCCAGTTGTGGTCTGCAACTGGCTCTTATTAGGGGCGTGAAATTTGTTTTCTTCTTTTTGAATTACTAAAACAAATGAATCCCCACGTATTGTAATTAAAATACCCCAAAAATGTATAAATAAGCACATTATTGTTGTTCGCTTTCATCTAAATCACCGTGCATGCGCAAATGGCCATGGGGCCATTCTACGCATGCCAAGCACTGCTGGCGCCATTTTGGGAAAGAGCTTTGCATACACTCAATGGTCTGGAGGCCATTTGCTCATGCACAGTGATTTAAAAAAATAAATAAATAAGAAAAGAAAGAAAACAGTAGTGTTGGTTTTGCCCCCACCCCCAAAAATGATGGCATTTGGTAAATGAAAACAAAAACGTTAGGGATGCCTTGTGCACACCACTAGGTTTTATTTGGTACCTTTCCAATTCTAGGATCAGGCCCATGGATTTAGTTCCTCCTTCAAGTGCTGATAATGTGTCCTCAGCAACTGGGAGGGAGGATGAGGAAGATGGAGATGAGGAATGGATCCGTGCATAGATCTATGATCTGGACATGCCCTTTCCTTCGCCCATCCTGAGCACATCTCATCCTCCTGTCTTATCCAGCCCTCAGAGCTTGTATTAATTTACATAGTGGCTTGTGGGAGGGGAAACGAAATAATTTCAATGGACCCATTATGGGTCGTGAAGGGGTTGCTGCCTAGTGGGATGGGTCTCCCCAGTGGGACCTTAAAACCCTTGTATTCATTGGTCATTACTTTTTAGGGGTGGGACTCTGGGCAAAATTTTGGTTTATTTTGGTTTCGGTTCTCATGAATTCCAGTTCTCCTATCACTTCCGGTTCTCTTGGGTTTGTTTTTTTAAAACATTTTTCGCCTTTGAAGTCAATGGGGAAAACCACAATGTTAAAAATCTGATTTAAAAAATCTATTCAAAAGAACCGATAGGGCCGAAATCAAGAAAGAACCAACATTTTGGAAAGAACCAAAAGTGCCATTAACGGCTACTTTTGGTTATTTCCAAAACCCTCAAATCCCATCCCTACTGTCTATGACTGGTCCAGGGACAGGTTATTATGTAACATGATTCCAGTTCTACTGACTCTCTCTTTTCTTCCATAATCAAGGCCAGTTTCTCCTCCCCATAATTATCAGAACTAAAGCTCCCACAGGATGAGAATGGATAAAACGAGCCTTATCAAAGCTACACACTCCACTGCTCTTCACCCTGGACATCTGCTTCCTGAGTCCCTCAGGGGAATCCAACAAACCGTCTTTCTTTCTCTTGCCCTCTGCTCTGGGCTTTCTCAATAAGGAAGACACGCTTGTACCCATGAAAGCAAACAAAACAAAGTACCTTTGTCACACAAACCACAATTAACTTGCGGAACCCAAGGATACTGTGCAGGCCAATAGCAGAACTGGGTCCAAAAATGGATGTAATGAATTCATGGATAATAAATTTCTCATTGGCTATTGAGAAAGTCGATCCCGGCTTGACTCTTATGACTGTTGTTTAGAGTTGCAACACTGCACCTATATATGAGTCAGGGATGACCAACTTGACCTGTCCCTGTTTGGGCTCCATCGATGCCCGAACGGGACCCAATGAGCTGATTGACTGAGCCAGCTGGTCTTTCAAAGTGACAGGACCCCCCTGCCTGCAGTGTCCCAGGATGGGGCCTGTCACTTTGAAAGGCTGCTTCATCCCCTGCGGTGACGTTCAGCTGTGATGCGCTGTGGGGTGGGGGAGAAGCGCCAGCTGGTCTTTGAAACTGACAAGTCCCATCTGGAGCACTGCGGAGGCAGGTTCTGCAGCACTCCCGGCTGGGGCTTGTCAACTTCAAAGGGTACTGCTCACATTTTCAGGCATTGAATTGGGCACCCGATTGGTCCCCAGGTAGCCCATTGGATGCCTGAAAACGTGGGCAGTACCTGTGGTACTAATTTTAGTGCCCATGGCAACTCTCCTGTTGTTCATGGAACGTAAACAATGCATTGTTTCATATATGTCTTTTTTTAGGGTTGTCATTTTCATCTGAAAGGCAACACGGAAGGATCAGGTCAATGTAAGAGGGGGCAGGGTAAAGGGGTTACCCCACCCCTTTTCAGATGTAAACCCTCCCCATCCTCCCCCAGTGCAGCATAGTCATATCATGGGAGCTGTCCCTTTTCCGGAATCACCTAACTGATGATAAGATATTAAGGTTTAATTTGGAGTCAGGATGCTCGGGGCCAAAACCTGAAGTCTCCAGGTTGAATCTGGAGAGGCAGTAAATCTACATTTCTTTGGATGTATCTGGTGTTGGCCACTGTTGGAGACAGGGCACTAGGCTAGATGGCTAGAAATAGGCAGAATGAATGCTCTTCCGTGAACCAAGTCAGAGTAAAAAACAACACCCCTCCTCCCACAGAGGCCTGACATTTTCCTTAGCCTGCCTTTAGCCCCCTTATTTTATACATGGGAACATGGGGCTGAGGCAGCAATTTCCCTAAGGACACCTTGTGAAACCAGAGGTCCAGCACTGATTTCTCTATTTCTTCACTGAACACACCATCTATTGATTACTGAAGAATATTTGCTTCTTGGCTGCCTTTGGCAGAAGGAAACGGAAGAAGAAACTATTAGTTATTGTAATTTACTTCCTTACTGTACATCTCCTCTCGTAACTAATGATCCTTCTGATGCTTAGTAGCTCCTAGTCAGAACTTTCAGTAATTCCCTGTTGCTGCTGGGGGAAGTTTTTGTCTGGGTTCACATTCACTTCCACTCACTGTGCGTCTGGCACAGTAATAAACTGCCGTGTCCTCGGACTTCAGGCTGTTCATTTGCAAATACATCTGGCTGCTGGAGTCATCCCTGGAGATGGTGAATCGCCCTTTCACTGAATCGGCGTAGTATATGGGATTGGAATCAGTGTGGATAAATGCCACCCACTCCAGTCCCTTCCCAGGAGCCTGACGAACCCAGCTCATTGCATAGCTGCTGAAGGTGAATCCGGAGGCTTTACAGGAGAGGCGGAGAGAAGCTCCAGGTTTTTTCACATCCCCTCCAGACTCCTCCATCCGAACCTGTGACCAGGCACCTGGAAAACACATGGCAAATTATTACAAGAGTCATTAAAAACTGAAGCCTCATGAGAATCTCCCTGGGCAAAGCCTCCAATATTGGGGGAGCGACAATCACCTCTGAGCGCTGCCGTGAGGAGCAGGAGATTGAGCCAAAGCATCATGTCTCTCTGGGGCAGGAAGCTCTAGGGAGTGGGATTAACTCTTTCACTGCCCAAAGCCACAAGGTTGTGGCTTCCCACTCTGAGAACTGCTGGGTCTGGTGAGCGGCAGGGTATAAGGAGAGGAGGGGAGCAGCCCGATTTGCATAGTGTGCCCTTTATCAGGGACATAAACCCCGTTAAACTGAAATTCTCCAACTCTGGATTCAGACAGGGCTATGACCAACCAGAGAGCCTGGGAAAGCACATGGGGCAATCTGTCAATATTTTATCTCCGGTGCTGTTTTATCATTGGCACAAATTGAATTGAAGTAAATAGCAAGAGTGTGCAATTCATGCTTCATTTTAATTAGTTACAAAAAGAAATGAAGCTTGATTCGTTTCCGTGCTGAATGTTACAAAAATGGATGAATACCAAACCATTGTTATTTGATTTTATCTGTTTATGCATTGTGGTTTTTTTGTTTTATTTATTTAAAAGAATATTTAAAAAACAACAATAAAAAAAAATCACTGAGCGTGAACAAAATGGCTGCCAGACCATTCTGCGGATCCACACCCTTTTTCAAAATGGCACCAACAGTGATGGCATCATTTTGGAAAAGGGACTGAAATCAGGGGCTGAAATCAGGGAGTTACTGAAAGTTCTGACTAGGAGCTACTAAGCATCAGAAGCATCATTAGTTACCAGAGGAGATGTACAGTCCCAGTGGCCATTTGTGCATGCACTGTGAATTTTAGAAACTTTAAAATCATTTTTAATTAATGAAATGGGGGGGGGGGGGGGAAATCTATGGAAATGGACGTTTTCTTTACGAAACCGCTCTGAAAACGAAGGGGGTTTTGTAAACAAAAATGAAAATAAATACACATTATTTATCTGCTGCACCCCCTAGTAAATGGGATTCCCAACCGATCTGTTGCCTGGGCTGGTGTTGAAGGTAAAATGGTGAGGGGATGTCTCTGTGAGCATTTTCGCACAAGACACTCTCCACCCACTCCCCCCCCCCGCCCCCACTATACATGTTACAGGGAACCCATAGGGCAACACGGCAGCCCTGCAACATGTATGGGTGGATGGTGGGTGGAGAGTGTCTTGTGTGAAAATGCCCTGTGAATGACTGCTAATTACTGCAATTCCCTTATCTGATTCCTGTTTGGGTATGATCCTCATTGTCTGAATTCAATGGGAGCTGAGCCATTGATGTCAAAGAGGTCAGGGCTGCAGCCTGTTATTTCTAGGGCCACTAACTAACGGAAATTCTTACGTTTTAATTGCATTGCTTGTTACTGATGAATTGACCAAGTGGTTAATTAAGTGCTAACACTGCAACATCTCCACCGGATTTTACACAGTGCCTTGATTTTTCTACAACACAATTACTTGTTTGTTATTATTATTTTGTTTCAAAGTTGTTTTTAAATTGGGAGTTACTTTCTTCTTGGGCTGAAACAAATATCGGCAGCAAATGTCTCATTCATCCGTTATGCCCCATTTGAACGATGCCCACCGATATGGATAATGAGTCCTGTAGCTGAAAGGGTAGCACATGTGCAATCTGTGGCTAATGTCCACAATTCTGGGCAGTGCCTGATAGGTATCCGAGTACAAAGCCAGGCACCTGATTACATGAAATACCATGTATTGTCATCACAGAGTTACTGATTTTTCAATTTACCAAATGATTTCAGTAACTCAGAACAGGAAAACTGGTCCTGGAGACTGGAATTCTGGTAATGTGGTACCAGAAGTCAGTGAATAAACACCCCAAATTGGTAAATCCGTTAACCCATCAGGCATTAATTGGGTCCCGATTGGTACCCTGATGTTACCAGGTTTGGTTGGATGGATACTGAAATTTCAATGGATGTAGCCATTTTGTGGGTTTACATTTCAATCAGCGCTTCTAATGATTACTTTTCAAGTTCAGCTTTGCTGCATATGTCTTTGG
This sequence comes from Sphenodon punctatus, assembly GCA_003113815.1. Taxonomy (NCBI): domain Eukaryota; kingdom Metazoa; phylum Chordata; class Lepidosauria; order Sphenodontia; family Sphenodontidae; genus Sphenodon; species Sphenodon punctatus. Next base: position 2,884,899 of record QEPC01009531.1, read on the forward strand.
TATCACTGATCAGGTCTCCGAATACCCCCAAACCTGGAAGTTTCTGATACCAATTTAGCGATGTTCTGGTTACCAAAATCAGGATCAGAAGTCGATATTCCTGGACATTAAGAAGTTGATATTTTGGAATATCAGGTACATGAATTGGGTCAAAATTCGGTGTTGATTTGTACCCAAAAATGTTGAGCCAATTTGGGTGCTGTAAATTTGATAAATATAACCATTTTTGCAGGTACTCTGTTCAGATCTACTCTTCACAAATACGAAATCCAGGATTCATTTCAGCACTCGTTATAAGGGATTTTTTTATTTTTAAAAATGTTTTAAACCTATAGCGTTTTTTTTTAAATTAAAAAAAAAAGCTATTTTGCAATGTTTTTGTTTTTAGAACTTTCTATTTCAATCAGCGATATGTTTTCTATTAAATTAATCTGACTAGCTAATGGATAAATGCTTTCACCTCTAATTATTTCTGAGATTGTTCTCTCCTGGATCCATTGAGTGTGAGTGTGTCAAAAGTACTATATATTCTTGTATCAATGCTGCCCCCACCTTGCACCGAGCAACTGGGGATTCTCAGCCTTCAGTTTGTGTATTAACATAAATTGGTTTGCTTTCACTCTGTGTTGGGCACAGTAATACACGGCCGTATCCTCTACTTTCAGGCTGTTCATTTGCAGATACAGGAAGTAGGGATGTGTGAACGCGGTTCGGGGGTTCAGTGTTCGGCCTAAACTCGGGGTGTT
>QEPC01009531.1:2889353-2922199 GCA_003113815.1 Sphenodon punctatus
TGCCCCCCCCCGTGCCCAGTGTGCCTTGTGTGTTGTCCGGGCGCCCGTGTCCCCCCTCCCTTTCTGTGCCCGGGCATGTGCTTGTGCTGTGTGTTCCACTGTGGCCCCACTGTCTGTGTGCCTGTTGTGTGTGGTACCTGTCCGGCTCTTCTCCCTCTCCCCCCTCCCTTCCCGTTTCCCTTGTGTGGGCGTTCCCTTGTGTGCCTTTTGGCTTTGTTTGCCCTCCGGCGGCCATGTCTGTGTCCCACCCCTGCCCAGTTGCTTCTGGGTGTTTTGACCATGGCCGGGAATCGGCGTCACATCTGTTGCGCTGCCCCAGCCCGTGATCTGCCAGCCCGATTCCCTGCCGTGGTCCCGGTCCCGTCACGTCTGTTCGGGGCTTTTATTCGCCCTGGGGGGTGATTGTTAGGTTCACCCCCACCGGGAATCCACCAGTAACATCTGAAATCACCCAGAGATGTAGATGAATGTGATTCACTTTATACATCAGAGAGAAACTTGAATATTTGGTCAAATTGATTTGCCTCATGATGACATCATTGGTATTTCCATGGATTACATTTGTCCCGAGAGTACCATAATGTGTAGAGACACCAACCTCCAGTCTGGACTGCTGCCTCCGCTGCAAACCTGACACCCTTTGCTTCCTTTATACATGGACAGAATGACAGAGAGTCAAGCTGAAACGGGTAGGTACCTAGTTTGGTACCTGTGGGTAATACCCACATTTTTGACTACAGTTGGGTATCCAAATCGGTTCCTGAAGAAACTGAGTACCTGCAAAAACGAAATACTGACAACCCCTATGTTGTCATGATACCGAAGTACTGAGAAGTGGTCTAGTGAAATGTCAAAATTTTCCTGAAAAATAATTCTTGGAATCCGGGGAGAAGTAGCGGACAAAATAGGGGGAAAACCCCAGGATTTCAGTATACTGGTTGTCAGTATTTTGGGTACCCGATTGAAAACTGGTTTGCTTACAAAAAAGTGCCTAAAATATTGTGCCTTCTGCACCCCCCTATTGGGTTCCCCATGAAACTTGAAATTGCTGGTATTCGTCATGGGTAGTAAAACCTGTCCCCATTATAACTCTGATTCCAGGCTTTGCATTTGGAACAGTTGACAGCACCGCCCAGCCTAGCAATCCACTATCCTGAGGTGGTTTGAAACAAGATGATGCCCCACACGGCCGCCCAGAAGCCACTCATCCGACTGCCTGTCTTAAGACGTGGAGGGGTGGGGGCGGGATGTGCGCTCCTGTGAGCCACTCAGCATCCACTCACAGGTGACTCACTGCCGAGAAATTTGGAGTGCTCCATGCGGGACAAGCCAAAACGGTCTGTGACCATGGGTGGCTTTGTGGTCCCTGATTGTATGAGCAGAAGCAGCTAGCCAAGTCAACGAACAGGGCCGTAGCTCCGAGGCACTGTGGGTGGGAAGCAGCCTTGGTAAATCACAGGAACTGGCCAGGAGCACTGAGGAGGTTGGGGTCCCCAGTGCTTCTGCTGGGGAAATGTCACTTGCAAAGGCCAGCCTGGTGTATTCCCCCCTCCCCCATTATCCGTGGCTGGGGGAGTGCATTGCTTCTGTCTCTGTTGCTTCCCGTTAGAATCGTTGTCCCCGTCGACCTGAGTGGGTGCTCTGCAGCAGGGTCACTCAATGGTCACGGACCCCACTCCACAGCCTTGCTCATTTAAAAACACCTGTGGGAAAATCCCAATCCCAACAGATCCCATGTGCAAACACGTGTGCGCCCCCTACAAAAACTGCACAAACCACCGTTACTGTCACATAGCGCCACACGGAAACTGGGCACATGTGAATGCGTGTGTACAGAATCTGTAGGTGTTGGAGGAGTAGCAAGATGAGTTACCTGTCTCTTTTGTCCTAAGAAGATAATAGCCTCTGTGCCATTCATTTCTGAAGCTCCCATTATACATTACTACAGCTCTAAATACAGCTATTTATCTTATTACTATGTCTGTTTATCCTATTACTACAGCCATCTATATAAACATCCTCCGTCCTTTCTTTTGATGGGGGATTTAATATTGCTTTGGAAACTGCAATGTGATTTTGTGGAAAGTGCCGGGTGACAATGCCAGCAATCTGGGTTAAGTATAATGTATTCCCTCATTGTGCATCTGCAATAAGTGTTACTAATGGTTTGCAGTTCTCTGGCGCCCCCAGGAGTGAAGTCTGTCTAGAGTTACTGCAGGGGAAGGTTTTTGTCTGAGCACAGACTGAATTTTCATCACTGTGACTCTCCCCGCACAGTAATACACGGCTGTGTCCTCGGCTTTCAGGCTGTTCATTTGCAGATAGAAATTGGAGCTGTCTTTGGAGGCTGTGAATCGACCCTGGATTGTGGAGGCGTAATACTTGCTGCTCTCACTATAATAGCTGACCAGCCATTCCAGTCCCTTCCCAGGCTCCTGCCTGATCCAGCCCATCACGGTGCTGCTAAGAGTGAAGCCACTGGTTGTACATTGCAGTTTATGGGACTCTCCGGGCTTTTTCACCACTGACGCCGACTGGGTCAGAACCACCTGGGAGCTGACCCCTGGGGGAGAAGAATNTTATGGGACTCTCCGGGCTTTTTCACCACTGACGCCGACTGGGTCAGAACCACCTGGGAGCTGACCCCTGGGGGAGAAGAATAAGCAGAGGCAGTTATCCATGAGAAAAAAGAAAGAAGAAAAATGACAGCAGGGAATGAAGGAGACAATCAGAAGCCAACGCACCTGAGAGCCAGGCCAGGGAGAGGAGTATCTGTAACAGGGGTAACGCAGCCATGGGGCGGTTCTGAAGTGGAATCGGTGAGGAAGACCCAGGACTCTGTCTGTGGGATGGGGCAGTGGCTTATTTAAAGAGGAAGAAAATATCTCTATGCTTTGCATAAAGCTGGCAGCATCGGCTAGGATGATATTTATTCAGAGTGAAACCTTTTCAGACTGATAGACTCCCATTGAGAGAACTGGCCTGCACGTAGAATTATGGATGGGGTGAAATTTTGCTTTTGACCAGATTCTATTTCTTAAAGGATCCAGTCGTCCGGCAAAACACAGAACGAACTAACATTCCGATTTAGTTTTTCTGGGAACGAACAAAAAAAAAAGTAAGCTGATTTGCGCCTAAGAATTTCCAGTGCTTATGTGCAAAGGTCCAAACAGAGTAACTTGAATTCATTATATAAATGTCCCTGCCCATGCTTAACCAAATCCATCCTGTTTTTTTCTTCTATGAATGAATGAATGAATGTTTTATTATAAATGGAGTATCTAAAAGACATAGCCGTATACTTTAGGATTTAAAGTCTGAATTTCAGGCAACAACATGTGCCGTATAAAAATAAAATACATTATAAAATAACAACATATTATACTACAACCAAATCGATTACTTTCAAAGTTGGAAAATTTACAAAAAGAGACAGCCTGAACAAAAGGTTATCTCACAAGCGAGCTGACAAACGAGCTCCTCCAGGGTATATATATACAACTTAAATCTGCCATTACAAATCTAAATAGCCTTTAGGCTATAAGGCTGAATTTTAATGCTATTTAGATTTATAATGGCTGATATTGCTAAGTGTTGGGATATTCCTGGGATGAATGATGTTAAGTTGTATATATATACCCTGGAGGAGCTCGTTTGTCAGCTCGCTTGTGAGATAACCTTTTGTTCAGGCTGTCTCTTTTTGTAAATTTTCCAACTTTGAAAGTAATCGATTTGGTTGTAGTATAATATGTTGTTATTTTATAATGTATTTTATTTTTATACGGCACATGTTGTTGCCTGAAATTCAGACTTTAAATCCTAAAGTATACGGCTATGTCTTTTAGATACTCCATTTATAATAAAACATTCATTCATTCATTCATAGAAGAAAAAAACAGGATGGATTTGGTTAAGCATGGGCAGGGACATTTATATAATGAATTCAATTCATTCTGTTTGGCCCTTTGCACATAAGCACTGGAAATGCTTAGGCGCAAATCAGCTTACTTTTTTTTTTGTTCGTTCCCAGAAAAACTAAATCGGAATGTTAGTTCGTTCTGTGTTTTGCCGGACGACTGGATCCTTTAAGAAATAGAATCTGGTCAAAAGCAAAATTTCACCCCATCCATAATTCTACGTGCAGGCCAGTTCTCTCAATGGGAGTCTATCAGTCTGAAAAGGTTTCACTCTGAATAAATATCATCCTAGCCGATGCTGCCAGCTTTATGCAAAGCATAGAGATATTTCACTTCCTCTTTAAATAAGCCACTGCCCCATCCCACAGACAGAGTCCTGGGTCTTCCTCACCGATTCCACTTCAGAACCGCCCCATGGCTGCGTTACCCCTGTTACAGATACTCCTCTCCCTGGCCTGGCTCTCAGGTGCGTTGGCTTCTGATTGTCTCCTTCATTCCCTGCTGTCATTTTTCTTCNGAATGAATGGCCTTAAAATTCCCATCAAAATTATGGTACCCAATACAACCCAGTAACATTGGGTACAAATTAGTAGCCTATTAGTGCCGAGCGGGTTACCCAATGTATTGATTTGACGATGGCTGTACTGATTTACCAATTCCTGTTACTGTTACCTTTACCGACTTTGGGTACAGCCAGATGAACCATGCCAGGACTGATTACTTACTGCATACCCCAGGGTAGACAATTTCCTCTGACACAGTACGGGAACAGTATGTACAGCAGGGCAGAAGGTCTTTCCCCCACAGAGAAACTCTGCAGGACACAGATGGCTTTCCCACCACACCCTATGGCTGTCCCCAGTTCCCCCCAACCCATCCACTATTACACCTACCCCAGCCATGTCATGGTCGTGTGAAAATGTGAATGTGTCCATCACTCGAGGACCCACAGTGGACCTTGCTGTAGGGAAGGTGAAACGGGGACAGGCTACACAGGAGGTGGCCATTTAACCTAACTGGTTAAGGGGTCCTTTTAACCACATTGGGCAACACTTCTACATGCTTCATCCCTGACCTTTTTTGGAGGACACTTCACAAAGCAGCTGTCTTCTTCCCCCCATTCCCTGGGGCAGGGTAAAAATCTGCCGCCCTCCGGCCATATGATGCACTGCATCACAGGTAAAGCTACCCAATGTGTGATAATGCTGCCCAAATTGGGTTACTGTTTTCTGTGGCTGCTGCACCCTTCCAGTAGTGAAGTTCTGATTTCAGGTACCAATGTTTTTGTTTCCCATTATGAAAATCCATAAGTTAAATCGAAATTTGTTAATTTGATAACGCAAATGTTCAATATTTCTGGAAATTTGAGTCCTCCTGTCTCAGTACTCAGGTACCTGAAATTTTACTCAGGTACGGATTGGGTGTCCAACCGACTGCCTGAAATTGCAGGTATCCCGGTGAGTTGCCAATCTGCTGCCTCTTTCAGCTCTTCATCCCAAACCCAATAGCTCTGCCATCCAGAACCCAGTCGCTCCCTTGTCATGAAGGCTAATGATTGATTGATGATGTAGATTTCTTCATTCGTAATCTCAGTTCTTAAACCATGACATCACTTTTTTCCTCTCTTTTTTTAACCAAATAATACATAAACATTGAACGTACCTCAATTAGAGATAAGTCAATACCAATTCTAAATAGAGAGATCCATGTTAAATCCAAGGATTGCCCTTCCAGTGCCATCAAAATAGAGAGAGCTATAGTCATCCTCGGTTTTAGGGCCATTTGGGTAAAACGATCTCTCCAGTTCTGTTGTGTGACAAGTCCCCTAGGTTTACGACAACCAAATTTATCCTGTTACTCTCTAATATCATTCAAGTTCTCTTCCCCCCCACCCCCCGAACCAGTTGTAAATTGGGAATGACTGCTGGGATTAGGGTTACCACCTTCTTCTGGGCTTTCATCCTGGTGGGGTAGGGCTGGGAGGGAGGGTGCAATGGGGCCACATTAGTGGGATCAGGACAAAAAGGCTGTCACATCTAGAGCTGAAATGGGTACCTGATTTGGGGACCATGAGTCATCTTCACCTTTTCGGGTACCTTTTCAGGTATCCAAACTGGGATCCAAATATCTATTTATTTGTTTGTTTGTAGTATGTCTATACCGCCCCTTCTGCCCATTTGCAGCCCGGGGCGGTGTTCAGATCAAATATAAAAATATAAAACACATAATAAGAACTATATTAAAATCCCCAGTAAAAGAGGTCCGGGGTCAAAATCCTTACAAAAACAGCCACCATGACAACAACAAAAAATACCCTCAGAGCATCCAGAAAAAAAGATTTTAAAAACTGACCCTGCCAGCACCATTTTGGAAAAAGGTCTGTGCATGTGTAGAATAGTCTGGTGGCCATTTTGCACATATGTAGTGATTTTAATTTTTTTCTTTTTTCTTTTTTTTTACAAAAAATAATTTTTATTTCAGACTCAGCCACCCCGAGTCACTGCAGAAGGGCAGAGTAAAAATGAATGAATGAATGAATGACAAAAAGAAAAACATTAATGGGGGGGTGTTAAGAAACCCCCACCCCCCAAAAAACCAAAGTGTTTTTTCTACTGATAAGGCTGGTCATGGCGGTAGTCGTGTGTTCTGTGTATCGATAAGTCACAATACTTTGATTGAATTCTGCCTCAATTCAGGGGTTGGAGAGGATGAACCATGTGTCCTCTTCCACCCCTACANTCGATTACTTTCAAAGTTGGAAAATTTACAAAAAGAGACAGCCTGAACAAAAGGTTATCTCACAAGCGAGCTGACAAACGAGCTCCTCCAGGGTATATATATACAACTTAACATCATTCATCCCAGGAATATCCCAACACTTAGCAATATCGGCCATTATAAATCTAAATAGCATTAAAATTCAGCCTTATAGCCTAAAGGCTATTTAGATTTATAATGGCAGATGTAAGTTGTATATATATACCCTGGAGGAGCTCGTTTGTGAGCTCGCTTGTGAGATAACCTTTTGTGAGATACACTGCACATGTGTAGTGATTTTAATTTTTTTTTTACAAAAATTAATTTTCATTTCAGACTCAGCTACCCTGAGTCTCTGCAGAAGGGCAGAGTAAAAATGAATTAATGAATGAATGAATGGCCTTAAAATTCCCATCAAAATTATGGTACCCAATACAACCCAGTAACATTGGGTACAAATTAGTAGCCTATTAGTGCCGAGCGGGTTACCCAATGTATTGATTTGACGATGGCTGTACTGATTTACCAATTCCTGTTACTGTTACCTTTACCGACTTTGGGTACAGCCAGATGAACCATGCCAGGACTGATTACTTACTGCATACCCCAGGGTAGACAATTTCCTCTGACACAGTACGGGAACAGTATGTACAGCAGGGCAGAAGGTCTTTCCCCCACAGAGAAACTCTGCAGGACACAGATGGCTTTCCCACCACACCCTATGGCTGTCCCCAGTTCCCCCCAACCCATCCACTATTACACCTACCCCAGCCATGTCATGGTCGTGTGAAAATGTGAATGTGTCCATCACTCGAGGACCCACAGTGGACCTTGCTGTAGGGAAGGTGAAACGGGGACAGGCTACACAGGAGGTGGCCATTTAACCTAACTGGTTAAGGGGTCCTTTTAACCACATTGGGCAACACTTCTACATGCTTCATCCCTGACCTTTTTTGGAGGACACTTCACAAAGCAGCTGTCTTCTTCCCCCCATTCCCTGGGGCAGGGTAAAAATCTGCCGCCCTCCGGCCATATGATGCACTGCATCACAGGTAAAGCTACCCAATGTGTGATAATGCTGCCCAAATTGGGTTACTGTTTTCTGTGGCTGCTGCACCCTTCCAGTAGTGAAGTTCTGATTTCAGGTACCAATGTTTTTGTTTCCCATTATGAAAATCCATAAGTTAAATCGAAATTTGTTAATTTGATAACGCAAATGTTCAATATTTCTGGAAATTTGAGTCCTCCTGTCTCAGTACTCAGGTACCTGAAATTTTACTCAGGTACGGATTGGGTGTCCAACCGACTGCCTGAAATTGCAGGTATCCCGGTGAGTTGCCAATCTGCTGCCTCTTTCAGCTCTTCATCCCAAACCCAATAGCTCTGCCATCCAGAACCCAGTCGCTCCCTTGTCATGAAGGCTAATGATTGATTGATGATGTAGATTTCTTCATTCGTAATCTCAGTTCTTAAACCATGACATCACTTTTTTCCTCTCTTTTTTTAACCAAATAATACATAAACATTTAACGTACCTCAATTAGAGATAAGTCAATACCAATTCTAAATAGAGAGATCCATGTTAAATCCAAGGATTGCCCTTCCAGTGCCATCACAATAGAGAGAGCTATAGTCATCCTCGGTTTTAGGGCCATTTGGGTAAAACGATCTCTCCAGTTCTGTTGTGTGACAAGTCCCCTAGGTTTACGACAACCAAATTTATCCTGTTACTCTCTAATATCATTCAAGTTCTCTTCCCCCCCACCCCCCGAACCAGTTGTAAATTGGGAATGACTGCTGGGATTAGGGTTACCACCTTCTTCTGGGCTTTCATCCTGGTGGGGTAGGGCTGGGAGGGAGGGTGCAATGGGGCCACATTAGTGGGATCAGGACAAAAAGGCTGTCACATCTAGAGCTGAAATGGGTACCTGATTTGGGGACCATGAGTCATCTTCACCTTTTCGGGTACCTTTTCAGGTATCCAAACTGGGATCCAAATATCTATTTATTTGTTTGTTTGTAGTATGTCTATACCGCCCCTTCTGCCCATTTGCAGCCCGGGGCGGTGTTCAGATCAAATATAAAAATATAAAACACATAATAAGAACTATATTAAAATCCCCAGTAAAAGAGGTCCGGGGCCAAAATCCTTACAAAAACGGCCACCATGACAACAACAAAAAATACCCTCAGAGCATCCAGAAAAAAAGATTTTAAAAACTGACCCTGCCAGCACCATTTTGGAAAAAGGTCTGTGCATGTGTAGAATAGTCTGGTGGCCATTTTGCACATATGTAGTGATTTTAATTTTTTTCTTTTTTCTTTTTTTTTACAAAAAATAATTTTTATTTCAGACTCAGCCACCCCGAGTCACTGCAGAAGGGCAGAGTAAAAATGAATGAATGAATGAATGACAAAAAGAAAAACATTAATGGGGGGGTGTTAAGAAACCCCCACCCCCCAAAAAACCAAAGTGTTTTTTCTACTGATAAGGCTGGTCATGGCGGTAGTCGTGTGTTCTGTGTATCGATAAGTCACAATACTTTGATTGAATTCTGCCTCAATTCAGGGGTTGGAGAGGATGAACCATGTGTCCTCTTCCACCCCTACACTGCTATGAGCCTGTGACTTTGTGTGGTCAACGCGTGGAAGATAAAGAATAGAATATTATTGGTTAATTATAATGTCTTTCCTCACGGTGTGTCTGTTCTGCTATCGGGGTTTCTCTGGATATTTGTAGCTTTCTGGTGCCCCCGCAGTGAGATGGAGTTACTGCAGGGAAGGGTTTTGTCTGATATCAGACTGAATTTCCATCACCGTGTCTCTGGCACAATAATACACGGCCGTGTCCTCTGTTCTCAGGCTGTTCATTTGCGAAGGGAAGAATCAAAAAGGCATCACACATGAGAGCCAGACCAAGGCAATGAGAATCTGTAATGGGAATAATATCGCCTTGGGACGGTTCTGGGGCTGAGCTGGGAGCAGTCAGAGCTGGTGTGGAATTCCTGAGCTGGATTCAGGACTTTGTGTTGGGTGGGAGTCTGTGGGTTATTGAAGCAGAAGCAAACTCTCTCTAATTAACATAAAACAGCAACATTGGCCATGGTGCTATTAATATAAGGACCAAACCCTTCAGAACGAGAAACTCCTATCGAGAGAAGGAGAGACCACTGCCACGGGGGTGAGTGTTGATTTGGGCTCCGAACTGGAATTGCAAGAAGGCTGAGATGTCCAGCAAAGAATGAATTGGGGCATCTAAGTGTTACACAGATAATGTAACAACAATAACAACAAACTGCTTCTGCAAAAGCAACAAATCACTTGGCTTTACTAGGCCACATGGTTTGTCCGTGTGATGTTTTAAAAATGTATTATAAGGAGCCAATTTTCTGTATATGTATCCTAAAATATATGGGATTTTTGTCTATATTACTTCAGATGAAACATATGTCCTTTCTTATTACAGTACAAGGAGACCACAGTACACTCCCATAGAAGCTATTAAAATAGCTCTCCTCACCTGGAGCGTAAGGAGTCCAAAAAAACACCCCTGATGAAAGTATGTGATAGCGAAACGTTGGGTTGGTTATCGTTCTGATTTGGACTACTTGGCTACCTGTTGATTTTTACTAGACTCCTTTGTGTGGTTTTTAAAATTTGTTCTTTGGACACAAAAAGTCTGATTCGGTTTCACTGGAATTGACAATTATTATTTTTTAGCTGATTTCTGCCTAAGTATTTCCAGTGCTTATGTGGAAAGGGCCAAACAGAATAAAAAGAATAAAATTGTATCGATATCACTCCCATTCTTCACAAATTCCAATCCTGATTTTTGTATTGATTCCCTGAAGAATGGGGGTTGGGGACCCTTCTTCCTGAATCCACAAACTAAAATGGTTTCCTCTGGGTTAGTTTCAAAATGAGTCCATGCAAAACAGATTCTCCCATTGAAATTATTGTACCCAATCCAAGCCAGTAATATTGGCTAAAAATTAATACCATATTAATGCCCAACGGGCTACCCAATGTATTGATTTGCCAACTGCTGTACCGACGTACCAATTTCTGGGTGAAAACAGACATGATGCTAACTCCACTTTAACACCGCTTTAACATAAAGCACCTATACAGCCCTGCGACATTCATAAGAAATGTTAATACGGTGCTGAAGAGGAGTTAGTGTCATGTCTGTTTTTACCTCCTTTTACCGTTACCAACTTCGCGTACACCCAAAGGAGCCCAGCTGGGACCGATCCTCACATACCACGGGGTGTGCAATTTCAGCTGACACACTGCAGAACCACCATGTAGAGCAGGGCAAAAGGTCTACCCCACGCAGAGAAACTGGGCGAGCCACTGTTGGCTTTCTTGCCAATGCGCTGGGCTGTCCCCACCCACCCACTATCGCAGCTCTGGCCGTGACAGGGACGTGTGGGGATGTAAAGGTGGACCTTGCTGCAGGATGGAGCAAAAGGGGAGAGGCTACACAGGAGGCATCATTAAACCAAATAGTCCCATTGGACAACTCTTCTACATGCTACATCCCTGGCCTTATTCGGAGGACATATTGCAGAACATCCGGCTGCTCACCCCACTTCCCCCCCAGGGTAGTGTAAACATCTCATAGCCTCGAGCCTTATGATGCACTGCATCATGGGTAAGGCTGCCCAATGTGTGATAAAGCTGCCCAAATTGGGTTAACGGTTTGTGTGGCTGCACCCTTCCAGTAGTGAATGTCTGATTTCCAGTACCAACGTTTTGATTCCCCATCTTAAACTAGATCTGCACCCAGCTTTTCGGATAAGCCTTTCAAGGCTTCATTTTGAGCAGATGCAATGTGCTATGGTAGTGGGCTGTAGAATGGGCATCTCAATAAACTTAAGAATTTGTCCTTGTGGCTTGGGTGTGATTGAGGATCTGACACATTATGTTTTGGAATGTTCTTACTTTATGGTTATTAGGGAAAAGTTGCTTGCCCCCCATCTAATTCAAGTTCAGTGGTTATCAAAAAAAGAGAAATTAATCTGGCTAAGTCAACATTCAGATATTAAGTCTGGCATCCTTTGCAAAGAAAGCAGTGGAGATCAGGAAACTTTTCCCTATGATAAAATTGCAGTAATAATTCTCTTGCATGGAATGATTTTGTATTATGAGCATATACGGGTCCCAGTTGATAGTGCTGTTTGTAACTCTTCTATGGAGACCCTTGAGGTCTATGTTGTTAATTTATATTTCAATGGGCAAGGCAAGATGGCATCCAAATGGGATTAGTGTTGCCAATATCTGCCCTGTATTTTGCGGCATTAGTGGTATGGAGCAAAGTGCTGCTAATATATATTTGGCTTAATTTGGATTTAATTATGTTGTTGAGTTAGCCTTTAAGGGTATAGAATTTCTAGTGCATATGTAGAAGGGGCCAAACAGAATAAAATGAATTAATTATATATATGTCCCTGCCCATTCTTCACAAATTCCATCTTGATTTTTCTATCGATGCCCCAAAGAATGGGGGCGGGGGGAGGGGGACCCTTCTTCCTGAATCCACCAACTACCATGGTTTCCTCTGGGCTAGATTTGAAATGAGTCCATGCAAAACAGGTTCTCCCATGGAAATTATTGTACTTGATCCAAGTCAGTAACATTGGGTACAAATCAGTACAATATTAGTGCCCAACAGGCTACCCAAAGTATGGATTTGCTGACTGCTGTACCGATTTACCTATTTCTGGGTGAAAACAGACATGACGGTAACTCTGCTTTAACATTTCTTATGTATGTTGCAGGGCTGCATAGGGCACCAATACAGCCCTACAACATTCATAAGAAATGTTACAAACGGTGTTAAAGAGGAGTTAATGTCATCTCTGTTTTCACCCTCTGTTACTGTTACCAACTTTAGGTACAGCCAGAGGAGTCTTACCGGGACCAATTGCTGCATGATTCGGGGTGGGCAATTTCAGCAGACACACTGAGGAACCAGCATGTCGAGCGGAGCAAAAGGTCTGCAGAGAAACTGGGAAAACCACTGTTGGCTTTCCTGCCATGCCACTGGGCTGTCCCCCATCTTCCCCTGATGCATCCACTATTGTACCTCTGGCCATGAAAGGACAGTGTGGGGATGCAAAGGCGAACCTTGCTTCAGGGTGGGTCAGAAGGGGAGAGGCTACAAAGGAGGCAGCCACTAAACCCAATTGGTTAAGGGCCTCACTTAGCCCCATTGGACAACTCTTCTACGTGCTACATCCCTGGCCTTTTCGGATGACATATCGCAGAGCAACCAACTGCTCCCCATCTGCCCCCCGCCCCCCATGTGGGGTAAACATCTCCTGGCCTCCAGCCATATGATGCACTGCATCATGGGTAAGGCTGCCGAATGTGTGATAAAGCTGCCCAAATTCTGTTAACATTTTATGTGGCTGCACCCTTCCAGTAGTGAATTTCTGATTTTCAGTACCAACATTTTGATTTACCATTACCAAAATCTATAACTAAAATGGAAAATTGGTAACCCGATAACAGTAATGCCCGGTATATTGGGGTCCTGACTCAGTGCTTGGGTAACAGACTTTTTATTCAGTTACAGAGTGGGCATCCGACAGACTGCCTGAAATTGCAGGGATCCCTGTGAGGAGCAAATCTGCTGCCTGATTCATCTCTTCTCTCGGCCAGACTGTTACCTTCATCCCCAACCCAATAGCTCTGCCATCCAGACAGGGGCGTCGCTAGGGGTGGGCTGACCCAGATCTTTTCCCCAGAGCTCCGGATCGCAGGTAGATGGCCGGGGGGCTCATCCCTATGGCAGCTAATCCCACCACCCGCCCGTCCCGTCGGAATTGGTTTTTTTTAAAGTTGCGGCTGATGCATTGGCCACCCCCTCCCCTGCCTCCTGACGCCAAAGTGCATCCCTTCCCTGCCTGCCCGCGTCCACACGGGAATTGGGCCGGAAGTCTATACTTCGCCTGCGCCGGCGTTCCCCAGTCTCTGCGGGGCACAAGGCAGCAGGTGGAAGCGATTGCAAGGCCAGAGAGAGGCTCGGAAGCTCAGCTGAGATTAGATTGACTCTCTGGGACTGGGGGACTCGAGTTTGAATCTGATAGTGCGCGTTGGGTCCGCTCGGATGGAAAAGAGCTGCCCTGAGTTAGAAACACCCCCCCCCCCCCCATTTCGTGGCGACCCCGACACTCTAGCACGGACCTGGGACTCGTGTTACACTAGAACAGCAGCAGCTGCAATGGAGAGTCCCTGTGCGTGTGTGGGAACTGAAAGTGAGCGCCCAATGGGATTGAGAGGAGCAGCGCTGCGCTGCTGTGCACACTGAACGCCTGTTTGCTCGCTACAACACGCCCTTTGCTGGCGGGAGAACTGCTGAGATGTGGGGCTGATCTCCCTCCCAGTGATGCACAAGTGAAACCTTGGGGGGGGATCTCTGCTCCGTCTTAAAGGGGGGGGTGTTGGGAAGCAAGCGAAAGAGCCCCCTCCCGCTTGCGGCCCCAAAACTTCCCCCCGGGGGATGGGCTCTGTAGCGTTCCCACCGCTTCCTGCGGCTCCGATTGTGCCAAGCCGCTCCGGCATGCCTCTCCCCTATTAGCGTGTGAAAGAGGCATCCGGATGTTTATTACAGTAAAAAAATCCCAATGATAAATCCTTGTGTTTTTAAATACTGACTGGAAGCGATTCAAGTATGTGCCTTTGTAAAAACCCCTTGACACATTCAGACAGAGAGGCTCCCCCCTCCCCTCCCCAGTTGTCTGGTCTCCAGTGAAACAGTCCAGATTCCTTCAGTCTTTCCTCAAATGAATTGCAATCCTGCCCCTTTCTCCTCTTCTGAACCCAGTTTGTTGCTCCTTCCTTCTTGCAGCGCAGCGTCGCCCCCTCCCCGGGTTGCCATACCCTCCCTTTAATCCAGGCTGCTTATGAAAAATACATGGTGCAGGGCTGCATTGAAACCAATGCAGCCCTGCACCGTGTGTGGAGTCAGACTAGGCAACCCTGAGTCGCTTCCAGGCAAACGCTTTCCTGAAAAGTCCAGATGACAGAACTGTGGGCTTCCCTGGCTCACCAGTGATCCCACTGCTGTGCTCTTCCCCTAGCCGTGTCCAGTAGGGGATCCCAGTGCAGCAGAGTGCCCAGAGGGAGATCTCATGGTTGTGATCTTCCCTTCAGCAGTGCCCAGCTGGTGACCCTGTGATCTTTCCTCTGGCAGTGCCCAGAAAGGGACCCCAGAACCTCCAGTAGTGCCCACCCAGAGATTCCACTGTTGTGATCTTTCCTCTGGCAGTGCCCAGAAAGGGACCCCAGAACCTCCAGCAGTGCCCACCCAGAGATTCCACTGTTGTGATCTTTCCTCTGGCAGTGCCCAGAAAGGGACCCCAGAACCTCCAGCAGTGCCCACCCAGAGATTCCACTGTTGTGATCTTTCCTCTGGCAGTGCCCAGAAAGGGACCCCAGAACCTCCAGCAGTGCCCACCCAGAGATTCCACTGTTGTGATCTTTCCTCTGGCAGTGCCCAGAAGGGGACCCCAGAACCTCCAGCAGTGCCCATCCAGAGATTCCACTGTTGTGATCTTCCCCCCCAGCAGTGCCCAGAAGGGGACCGCACTGTTGTGATCTTTCCCTTAGCAGTGCCCAGCTGGGGACCCAAATTTTATTTATTTATATTTCTTGGCACGCGCTTACTTACCTACCTTGCTGAGCGGGCAGGCGGGGCCCAATGCCACTCTGCACATTTGGTGGGGGCGGGGATTGGCGCGGGCAGGGGGGCACAATGGCTATGGGATGGGGGCAGCACAAATTGATTATTGGGGGCACAAATGAACTGGTTATATACCTAGAAGAATGTCTCTTTGCGTGGCATAATGTGGTTAATAGGCTGCCTTTTGGGGTGTCCTGTGTGTTTCATTGTGGCTTGGCCATTTGGAATTTAGTGCTCTGCACACGCACTTTATTATTTGCTTTCTGCTTGTGGATGCTTGTAGTTGGAATTGTGGGAAACACCCAGTTGTAAACCATCATTGAGGGTGCAAGTGAGCACAGACAACCTCCATTTTGAAGAAGACCAAAAGTACCATTAAAGTAAATTCACATGCATCCAAGTCGGGCAGCGGCCCCCTGGAAGTGATCCGCCCCATAGGCCTGCCGGCCTGCATTATACCGGAAAGAAAATACATGCAAATTATCCAAAGGGAACATAATTCAACCTGGGTCCATAAAATCCAGTGACCTTTGATTTCAGAAAGCACTGTCGAAGGTAAAGAGCTCTAGTTTAAAAAATTGCTACTGCCCGAGAAGTTGCTGGCTGTGAATGAGGTAAAGCCAGAAGTAATAAACCATACTCAGACCAACCTGAATACTGACTCAGCAGTGAGGACAACAATTCTTCACGGAGCCGGTCATATAAATGGCAAGTAAACAAAACATGATCCGTGGTCTCAATTGCCTGGCAATCAAATGGACAAATCCTTTTGTCAAATTCCAATCCACATAAACGGCCTTCAATAATCACCGTGGGAAGGGCGTTAAAACGGCCACTCAGAAATAACAATTTTCCATGACTAGAAATTGAAGATGAGAGGTAAGTAGCCATGGATCCCTGTGGCGGGATCATTGAAAGTCATATGGGCCGAAGTCCTAATTTCTGAGACCTCCTCTTGTCTAGCCATGTCCGCAAGCCTGAGCAAAAGCTGCGGTTTAACAGTACTCAACTCCTTGCCTGCGAAATGACTTTGTGAGAAGCCCAGTTTAGAAAGGTACAGTTCTATAGCACAGGTCCAATGACCTTTATGCAAATCCTCCAACCAGAATTTCACCAGGCCCGTATCACCAGATCTCAATAATCTGAGCCAAAAACTTAATATCAGACCTCAAGCCACCTCAACCCAGCTGTATTGTCCGAATTCAGCCCTAACTGCTGCGTCCGGGGTTCCATTCGGCACCCTACCAAGACTTTTTAGAAATTTTGATTGCACCAAATTTAAATTGGTTTGAGAGGTTAAAAGGGGAACCCAAAACTCAGCACCATAAAGATATTGTGCATGCGTCTTACTATTGAGGATCCTAATAGCAGCTCCAACAGCAGTTTGCCCGGTTGCCCCAAATAACTTAAGAGTAGCAAGGGCAGAGCCCTTAGCTAATGGGAGGACCTTGGAATGATGAAATGATCATCTGCCCGAAGCTCGAAAATGAAGTCCCAGGTACTTAAAAGAATTAACTTGTTGGATGGGTTGGTTATTAATAGACCACTTATATGTTTTCCGAGAGTGGGAGAAGACCATGACCTTAGATTTCCCATAAGTTATAGACAATTTGTTAAGATCTACAGTATCTAGTAAAGCATTCCAATTGTCTGCTTAAACCCACCCGCGTCTGGGACAAGATGACCAAGTCATCTGCATATAAAAGACACTCCAAAGAGTGAGATGCTAGTTTGGGTGGAAAAAACTGGGTCTGGTCTAACTGAGGGACAATATCGTTAATATATAAATTAAATAATAAGGGAGCGAGGACACATTCCTGCCTAACTCCCACATAGGTGGGGATTTCTCTAGTTAGATGACCATACTTGACAAGCTTAACTGCCAGGGAAGGGTCTGCATGGACTTGTAGCAGAAAAAGCAATCTGCTATCTAAAGATAACCTCTTTAGATTGTCCCATAAAATTTCCGTATTCACTGTATCAAATGCGGATTTAAGATCTAAAAATGCCGCAAAGAATTTACCATTGGCCTTTACATATTTTTCAGTTATATGATGTAAAATAAAGCAATGTTCCACTGTAGAATGGCCCTTCCTAAACCCTGCCTGCTCCGGGTGTAATATACTCAAATCCTCCACCCAGGCGTTAAGCTTTGTCAAAAGCCATTTGCCATAGATCTTGCCACAGGTGCACAAAAGGCTTATGGGCCTGTAGTTGGCGGGGTCCGTTCTAAGGCCCTTCTTATAAATGGGGACAACTGCTTTTACCCACTGTGGAGGGACATGACCAGTATTGTTAATGGCGGTAAAGAGAGCTGCCAAACCGGGCACCCACCAAGCCCTGAAGTTCTTTATACACTCGATTGAGATAAGGTCGGGGCCCAGAGCTTTTCCGTTCTGAAAAGATCCAATTAAGGCATCTATCTCCTGAAAAGAGACCGGAGACCAAAATGGCAATGTATCAATGTCTGCTGGTGGAACTGCAGACTCACTAACAACAGTATCCACCAAGTATAGATGTTGAAAGTGATCAATCCACTGTTGAATGGACACTGGAGCCAGAGATGGTTTACCGTCCTTCTTAACCAAACGATTAACCAGCCCCCCAAACTTCCTGGAATCCCTAGCATCAGCTGCCTGGATCCTCGGAAGCAGTGAATTGGCCCTGGGTTGTGGAGGTACAATACTTGATGATCTCATCATAATAGCTAACCAGCTACTCCACTCCCTATAGACTCCTAATAGTAATCCAGCCCATCAAGAAGATGCAAAGGCTGAACCCACTGGTGGCACATTCGGAGGGGAGTCACTGAGCATTTTTACACACACCAGCACTTAAAGTGCTGGTCTTTCAGTCTTCTGGGTTTACAAGTCCACAAGTAAGTTCTGGATGTATTTCTCTCTCTCTCTCTCTCTCTCTCTCTCTCTCTCNCCTGGATGCATTCTTCACACAAACACTGCCCTGAGGCAGCCTAAACTAGCCGCAGCTGTAGACGTGAGGGGCTGCCATGGAAACCAAGTGACCACAGCTGCCTGAAGCAAAGCAGTTTACCACGAGAAGTTTTACACACAAAAGTTCTGGGAGAAGTTCAGTGCAGAAGTTCAAAGATTTTTAAAATCTGTGTGAGTGATTTAGACACACAGAAAGTTCAGGATGTTACAGCAAACATCCAGGAGAAATGTGTGTGTAAAAACACCCACTGGCTTGTGGAAAGTAGGATCCCTAGATGGGAATGGGATACGGGGCTGGAGGCCCGGATATGCAAATTTTATAGGGCACATGAGAAATACAGGTTGCAGGATTACACTGGCGCCTGTATTTCTCGTAAGTGTCTTCTAGGTTTTTGTTTGTTTGTTTTATCGAAATCTGAATGCACACACAGCACTAGCTGAATGGAATAACCTGGTTCATTATAATGCCTTTCCTTACTGAGTGTTTGTTCTGCTCTGTTTCTCTTGATATTTGTAGCTCTCTGGCGCCCCCACCTTCAACTGTGTCTAGAGTTCCTGCAGGGAAGGTTTTTGTCTGAGCACAGACTGAATTTCCATCACTGTGTCTCTCACACAGTAATACACGGCCGTGTCCTCGGCTTTCAGGCCGTTCATTTGCAGATAGGTACTGCTGCTGTCCTTGGAGGCTGTGAACCGGCCCTGGATTGTGGAGGCGTAATACTTGCTGCTCTCACTAAAATAGCTGACCACCCATTCGAGTCCCTTCCCAGGCGCCTGCCTGATCCAGCTTATCGAATTGCTGCTAAGACTGAAGCCACTGGGTGTACATTGCAGTCTATGGGACTCTCCGGGCTTTTTCACCACTGACGCCGACTGGGTCAGAACCACCTGGGAGCTGGCCCCTGGGGGAGAAGCATAGACCAGAGAAAGTTGAAAATGAGACCCCAAAGGGAAATATATATAGAGAGATAGATAGATTAGATTTGAAATAAAGAATTAAAAAGCCAAATCACCTGAGAGCCAGACCAGGGCAATGAGTATCTGAAATGGGAGTAATATCGCCATGGGGCGGTTCTGAGATGATACGGGAGGGGTCAGAACTGGAGTGGAATCTCTGAGCTTTTATCCAGGACTCTGTGTTGGGAGGGAGTCTGTGGGTTATTTAAGTGGGAAACAAACTCTCTCTAATTTACATAAACCAGCCGCACTGGCCGCGGTGCTATTAATACAGGAGCAAACCAGAGAGAGAGAGAGAGAGAGAGAGACAACTGCCCTGAGAAAGAAGTTTGTTTGTGCTTGAAGTGTGAGTTACAAAAAAGCTGAAACTGAGGAATCTAAGTGTCACACACATACTAGAGCAGTATTAATTATTATTATTATTATTATTACTACTACTAATGATAATAATAAGGTGTGCAGAAGGCACCCCTATTGTTTTTGTTTTTGTTTACAAAAAGCCCCCTTTGTTTTCAGGGGTTTTTGGGTGATGATGATGATGATGATGATTTTATGTCTCCAAACTTTGATCCAAAAAGTGTCAGAGGATCATGAAAAAAAAACTATTGTAAAAACTGACACTGTTGTCGCCAATTTGGAAAAGGGCTGTACATGCGTAGAATAGTCTGGCGACCATTTTGAGCATGGGTAGTGAGTATTAGTTTTATTTTTTATTTTAAATAATTTTAATTTCAGACTCAGCCGCCCTGAGTCTCTGGAGAAGGGCAGGGTAAAAATGTAAAATAAAAATAAATAAAATAAAACAAATTCATAAATTAAAAAGAAATGAAAAAATGAAAACAAACATTTTGGTTTACGACACCACCCCCACTCCACAAACAAAGTGGGTTTTGCAAATGAAAACAAAAACGTAAGACTGGCCATGGCGGTATTTGTGTATTCTGTGTATCGATCTGTCACACACTTTGAATGCAGTGAATTCTGCCTCAATTCAAGGGTTGGACAGGAAGAACCTTGTGTCCTCTTCCACCCCTACGATGCTAGGATGTTGTGTCTTTGTCTGGTCAATAGGGATGTGCGAACGTGGTTCGGAAGTTCGGAGTTCGGACCGAACTTGGTTGATTCAGACGACCGAACTGAATGTCTGAACCAAACCTGAACTGACCGAACCAAACTCGATCCAAACACGAAAATGACCGAAGAGTTCGGTCACGTTCGGGTGAGTTCAGATGAGTTCGGGTGAAAAAAACGTGAATGGAAGGCCCAGGGAGGGGGAGGCAGCTGAGGAGCAGACTTCCTGGCAACAGGGGTGGAGAGGCTTGGAGTAGCAGCCAGCCTGCCCAATCACCATTCCTCTTTTCCTCAGACCACTGGCTTCGCAGTCTGTGATTGGCCAGGGGCTAGGCTGCACAGAGCCAATGCAGCTTGTGGTAAGGCGGGCGCAGCAAGTAACAAAAGTCATTGTCCTCCCCCTTCCAATTCCTTCTGAGCTAATCACTGATCCTGTCAGCAGGCGTTTTCAGAAGTCTCCCTCTCCCAGCAGTTTGTGTTCCAAATCAATTGCCATACTCCTCCTATTTCACCCATTCCCACACATTTGCCTCCATAGTTTCATTTATTTAGATTAGATTAGACAGATTTAGTGTTGTTGTTTTTTTACCCCTCCCTGTGTTCTTTCTTCCTACTCTCCAAATCCTTCCCTTATATATTCCATCCCTGATTCCCTTCCCCTGTTTTGGGATTTCTTTAGAGTAGGATTAGATTGATTTAGGTTTCATATCAGTTTTGTACCCTTCCCTGTGTTTTTTGTTGTGAGCTGTCTGTGTTCCTCCCCCATCCCTGTGTATATATAGCTAGATAGATATTAGATACTATAGATAAATAGTTGTAGGAGTTAACTTAGTTATAGAGATAGATAAAGATAGTGTGTAGTGATTCAGTTTTAATATTGTATAATGTATTTGTAGGACTCGGCCTTTGTAGATATTGGTTGGAAGACATGGAGAAGGGAAGTAGGAGAGGTCGGTCTGCTTCCCATAAGGTGGGCAACGGGGCACGTGGCAGAGGTGGTAGGGGCCGTGCCAGTGGAGTGGCAGCATGCAGCAGCAGCCAGATCCCATCACCACGCCCCAAACTCCACAGGACTGATTTTTGGAGACATGATGTTCCTCCAAGGCCACCAATGTCCCCCATTATTGATGTGATCCCCAGCAGTCCTCCTGGGAGGCTGTTTGCAAGTTGAGACCATCCCTGGCACATCTTGGGGCTAATATGCTACGTGTGCTGCTGCTGTCAGGTAGGGATCTGTGACAAGCTGTATATACATACAATGAGATTCTGGCCACCTGCCAGAATCAACACAGAGGGGTAAAAGATTGGAAAGGTCAAACTCAGCTGGTAACAGATAAAACTTTTATAAAAACTTATTAAAAAACAAGCATTAACAATATAAGAAGACATAAAAAGAACAAACTTAGGGCCAAATGATAACAATACCGAAAATAAAATCTTCGAAATCGGTATCGATATCAGTACCAATATTGATACCGATTTTCCGAATGTTTGGCCGAACCGAACTCCACCGACCAAACGACCGAACCCAAACTTGGTTCCTGAACCAAACGACCGAACAGCCGAACATCCGAACTGCATTCTGTTAGCACATCTCTACTGATCAACACGTGGAAGATGTTGAATAGAATATTATTGGTTAATTATATTGTCTTTCCTCATGGCGTGTCTGTTCTGCTGTCTGGGTTTCTCTGGAATTTTGTAGCTCTGTGGTGCTCCCACCCGTGAGCTGGAGTTACTGCAGGGGAGGGTTATTGTCTGAGCTTAGACTAAATTTCCATCAATGTGTCTCTCCTTGCACAGTAATACACGGCCATGTCCTCGGCTTTCAGGCTGTTCATTTGCAGATAGAAATTGGAGCTGTCCTTGGAGGCCGTGAACCGGTCCTGGATTGTGGAGGCGTAATACTTTCTGCCCTCAGTATAATATCTGACCAACCATTCCAGTCCCTTCCTAGACTCCTGCCTGAAGTGATCCAGAAAAGAAAGGTAGCCCAACTGACAAAGAGAAAGACCTCCCCACCTAAAGGGAGGACGCCCAGAAAACCAGAAACAAAAAACGTGAAAAGGAGAAGATAAAATCTATTCTTTAGTGTATAATGTAATAATGTACGAAAAATACACAAGGATCTGCTAGGCAGATACAATATTCAAAGTGTCTGTATGTTTTACAGAATCTTACAATTGTTATAAAGGCATCCAACCAATGAAAGATGTCTAATACATACAATCCCCCGTGGGGAAACCCAAACATGTTTTGGGGATCAGCCCCTTTCTCAATGGAATAATGAAATTAAAATTGGACGCATATATTTGTGTGTGAAGAGCTATTGCCTAAACAAAGAGAAAAATAAATGAAAAAATGGAACATAGTGAGATGCACTTGCATCATATACACAAACAAAATAACCTACTTAAAAAATGACCTCACAAATATCCACTTGCTGTTGTCAACCACACTCAAATCCTTATATTTCCATATGTGATTCCAATAATCCCTTTTTAGGGCAGGTTATTGAATGGGCGGTGGCGATCCAACTTCAGGCGCATCTGGATGGCATCGGTTTCCT
The DNA here is from genome assembly GCA_003113815.1 of Sphenodon punctatus. Classification (NCBI taxonomy): domain Eukaryota; kingdom Metazoa; phylum Chordata; class Lepidosauria; order Sphenodontia; family Sphenodontidae; genus Sphenodon; species Sphenodon punctatus. Next base: position 2,912,268 of record QEPC01009531.1, read on the forward strand.
GGAACCTTTTCAATCTAGGTTCCATCCCGGCTGTGGCACTGAGATGGCATTGGTGGCCTTGGTCGACAACCTCTGCTGGGAGATGGATGCAGGATGTTCTACATTTCTTATTCTGCTAGATCTCTCAGTCGCTTTTGATACCGTGGACCATGGGCTGCTGTTGAGACAGCTGCGAGACCTGGGGGGGTCTGAACGGGACTGTTCTTGAATGGTTCCAATCATTCCTATCATGGAGAAGCCAACGGGTGGTGCTGGGAGCTGAAACATCTTGCCCCCGCGCCTTGTCCTGTGGCGTTCCGCAGGGTTCCATCCTGTCTCCTTTATTATATTTAATGTATATATGCAGCCCTTGAGGGAGGTCGTGAGAGGGTTCAGGGTGCGATGTCACCAATATGCTGATGATACTCAGCTGTACCTCTTTTTCAGCTGACCCAGACCCTGCTGTCTCATTGCTATCCCACTGTTTGGAGGCCGTGGCAGAGTGGATGCGGCAGAGCAGACTGAAACTCAACCCCAATAAGATGGAGGTGATGGTGGTGGGGAGGGCGAGGGAGGTGTCGACCCCCTGATTGGGGGGTCTTGCCCTCCTATAGTTCAGCAGGTCTGGAGTCTGGGGGTGGTTTTGGACTCAGAACTCCGCATGGCTCGACAAGTGGAGGGGGTGGCGAAGGCTGCCTTCCGCCAGTTGTATCTAGTGCGGAGGCTGCGTCCATACAAGCCCTATATAAAGAGCTGCAGGTCCATGGGATCGTCACCTGAAGTTGATTCTCAATAATTACCCACTGTCAATTGGTTAAAGTGAGATGAATGAACGTCTTCCACATGATGCAGTCATCCACCAAAAGTTTTTCCCGTCTCATTTGATAGAGCATGGCATATCAGTTAAATGGATCCCACAGCTGGATAGCAACAGTATGGTGAAATGAATCTTTTCTTAGGTAAAGCAAGCATTAAAAATGTCAAATTGTATAACACAAACGTATGAAAATACAACAATTTCAAGTTCTTATTTAAATACCGCTTTCCACTAATGGAACTGTTTGAAATGACTAATTAATATCCTAATCTCCCCTAATTACTCTGGGAGACTAGCACTTGTAAATATGTATAAATCAATCTGTCACTAAGGGCTTTCCTCATCGTACATCTGCTCCAAGCGTTCCTGTCATCACTGGTTTGCAGCTCTCTGGCGCCCCCAGGAGTGAAGTCTGTCTAGAGTTACTGCAGGGGAAGTTTTTTGTCTGAGCTCAGACTGAATTCCCCTCACTGTGTCTCTCGCACAGTAATACACGGCCGTGTCTTCGGCTTTCAGGCTGTTCATTTGCAGATAGAAATTGGAGCTGTCCTTGGAGGCTGTGAACCGGCCCTGGATTGTGGAGGCGTAATTCTTGCTGCCCTCATCATAATAGCTGACCAGCCATTCCAGTCCCTTCCCAGGCTCCTGCCTGATCCAGCCCATCACGGTGCTGCTAAGAGTGAAGCCACTGGTTGCACATTGCAGTTTATGGGACTCTCCAGGCTTCTTCACCACTGACGCCGACTGGGTCAGAACCACCTGGGAGCTGGCACCTGGGGGAGAAGAAGAAGCAGAGACAGTTATCCATGAGATCCTAGAAGGAAGAAAAATGACAGCAGGGAATGAAGGAGACAATCAGAAGCCAATGCACCTGAGAGCCAGGCCAGGGCGAGGAGTATCTGTAACAGGGGTAACACAGCCATGGGGAGGTTCTGGAGCTGAAGTGAAATCGGTGAGGAAGACCCAGGACTCTGTCTGTGGGATGGGGCAGCGGCTTATTTAAGGAGGAAGTGAGATGTCTCCACTTTGCATAAAGCTGCTAATATTGGCTGGGATGATATTTATATGGAGTCAAACCCTTTCAGACTGAGAGACTCCCACAGAGAGATCTACTGACCTAAACGTGGGATAAGGGATGAGTCAAAGTTTTGTTTTTGACTGAATTCTATTTCTGACTGGATCCAGTCGTTGGATCCATTCCTGCGAAACACAGAACAAACTAACGTTTCGTTTCCGTTTCACTCGAATTGATCATTTTTATTTTTTTCTCTAAGCTGACTTGTGCCTAAGAATTTCCAGTGCTTATGCAAAAAGGCCAAACAGAATAATAGTAATTAATTATATTGATGTCCCTGCCCATCCTTCACAAATTCCATCCTGATTTTTCTATTGAAGTTCCAAGGAACGGGTGGTGGTGGTGGGACACATCTTCCTGAATCCACCAACTACCGTGGTTTCCTCTGGGTTAGAGTTGAAATGAGTCCATACAAAACAGGTTTTCCCATGGAAATTATTGTACGTGATCCAAGCCAGTAAGATTGGGTACAAATCAGTACTATATTAGTGCCCAATGGGCTGCCCAATGTATTGATTTGCTGACTGCTGTAACAATTTATCAATTTCTGGGTGAAAACAGATATGACAGTAGGGATGAGCAAATGCGGTTCGGAAGTTCGGAGTGAGGACCGAACTCGGTCAGTTTGGACGACCGAACCAAACGTTCGAACTGAACCCGAACCGACCAGACCCGAACTCAATCCAAATTCTGAAATGACCGAACAGTTTGGCCGTGTTCGAATCGGGTTTGGATGAGTTTGAGCAGGAAAAACATGAGTGCCAAGCACAGGGAGGCACAGGGAGTGGGGGCTGAGGAGCAGACTTCCAGGCACCGGGGTGGAGAGGCTTGGAGTAGCAGCCAGCCTGCCCAATCACCATCCATTTTCTCCTCAGACCACTGGCTTCACAGTCTGCGATTGGACATGACGGACAGGGGGTGGGGGTGGGGGGCTAGGCTGCACAGAGCCAATGGGGCTTGTGGTAAGGCAGGCCCAGCAAGTAACAAAAGTCATTGTCCTTCCCCCTTCCAAAACCTTCTGAGCTAGCCACTGTTCCTGTCAGCAGGCATTTTCAGAAGGCTCCCTCTCCCAGCAGTTTGTGTTCCTAATCCATTGCCATCCTCCTCCTATTTCACCCATCCCACACATTTACTTCCCTAGTATCATTTATTTAGATTAGATTAGATTGATATAGGCGTTATTTTAATTTTTTACCCATTCCTGTGTTCTTTCTCCCTCCCCTCCATTGAATCCTCCCCCTCCTCCCACTACATCCGTCAAGCTTTTGGTGACGGAGAGGGGTATGGTTGGGTTGGGGGGGGGGGGTTGTGTTTCCCCCAGCTGCTTTTGTTTATTATGTTTTAAAATGTTTTAATTGTTTTATATTATATTTTTATATTGTATTTTGTTATTGTTAGCTGCTCTGGGGTACTGTGAGGAATGAAGAGCGGGATACAAATACGATAAAATAAAACAAAAATTAATAAATATATATTCCATCCCTGATTCCCTACCCCTGTTTTTGGATTTATTTAGAGTAGATTTAGATTGATTTAGGTTTGATTTTGTACCCCTCCCTGTGTTGTTTGTTGTGAGCTGTCTGTGTTTACCCCTGAAATCCCTGTGTAATATTGTAGATAGATAGATAGATATTAGAAGATAGTTACTATAGATAGGAGTTATCTTAGTTAGAGATAGATAGAGATAGTGTTAGTGTGTATTCAGTTTTGATATTTTAAAGTGTGTTTGTAGGACTAGGTCTTTGTAGATATAATATTTAGTTACATAGATTTTAGAATAGTTAATACTATAGTTAGAGTTAATGTATGTGTGTGTGTATATATATATATATATATCATTAGATAAAAAAATTAATAAAATAAAATAAAATCTTTGTGTGCATTCTTTAAGTTGGAAAACATGGAGAAGGGAAGTAGGATAGGCCTGTCTGCTGCCCGTAAGGTGGGCAGTGGGGCACGTGGTAGAGGTGGTAGGGCCCGTGCCAGAGGAGTGACAGCATGCAGCAGCAGCAGCCAGAGCCCATCACCACGCCCCAAGCTTCGCAGGCCTGATTTTGGAAGACAAGCTTCAGAGGTTCCCAGCAGCAATGGTACTAGTCTGGGGGTGGTTCGGCGGTGCCCCCTGCCAGCATCCTCCACTGCCACGCAGGGCACTGGAAGGCCTGCAGTACATGAGTCTGCGGCTGTCTCTGCTGTTGGAGCAGGTGCTTCTGTCTCCGATGTTCCTCCAGGGCCACCAATGTCCCCCATTGTTGAGGCGTTCTCCAGTAGTCCAGGGCTGGTGGATCCCACCCTGGCTGCTAGAGGCAGGACCCAATCCCTGGGCAATGGCAGCAGGGAGAGGAGCAGCAGCAGCAATAGTAACAGCTATAGGGGGCACAGGGAGAGTGACAGAAGCATGGTGGGCAGTCAAACCTCAGGGTCCCAGTACTCCCCTTTGCGGGACATCACCATGATTGGGGACAGTGAGGCAGAAACTAGTCCCGCGGAGGAGATGTCTGGAGCTGAGGTGATGGCTGTCCCTCCTCCCAGAGCTGTGTCACCACCAAGTTCTGCCCCTCCCATCAGCGCTGGCAGTGGTGAATCATCCAGTGAGGGCCAGAAGGCAGGAGGCAAAAAATCCTCTATCCTGGCACATTTCAAGTTGGTGCGGGCGGATGATCCGAGGGAGGTGCAGTGCACTGTGATCAATAAGGTGGTGAAGCGTGGGCAGGTGCTCACCAACCTTGGCACAACTGCCCTGGTGAGTCACCTCAAGTCATGCCACAGTGCTGTGCTGCTAAGCGGGCAGTCGGGGCAGTGGATGCCAGCGGCTTCCTGACTGCAGCGGCCGGTCGTCTGCCTCCTTCAGCGGGCAAGCGTCCTGCACCAACAGATGCCTGTAGCAGCAGGAGTAGTATCACTGCTAGGGGGGAGCATCAGAAGCAGCAGTGTCAGTCCACCATGGAGGAGCGGGGGTGGGAGCAGCTTCCAAGGCCATCGGTATCTGGAGGGTGAAAGCCACGCGTCTGTTGGTCAAAATGATCACCATTAATGGGCAGCCCTTCTCCATGGTACAGAATATGGGCTTTGGGCAGCTGATTGGGTTCCTGGCCCCCCAGTTTCAGTTGCCATTGCGCAACACCCCGAGTGATCAGGTGGTGCCAGTCCTGTACATGGCTTTGAAGAAGCGGGTGAGGGAGCAGCTGTAAGGGGCTGGAGGTGCCACCGTCCACTTCACCACTGACCTGTGGTCAAGTAGAAATGCGCCGCGCGCATACCTGGTGGTGAGGGTGCACCGGTGGCAGGACCCGGAGGCAGCATTTGGCAGGAGGGGTCCCGAAGCAGGGTATAGGTGGGCCCTGCTTCAGGCACAAGTAATGGATGGCCCACACACCATTAGGAACGTTGAGGCAGCCCTGACCGCCATGGTGAGGGAGTGGGTCACGCCAGGCACGCCCTTCACCAAGGGGTGTGTGGTGACCTGACAACACGGCCAATATACTGAAGTCAGTCCATGATGGGGGCTTCACGAGCATCCCTTACTCTGCACACACCCTCCATCTTGTGGTCAGGGATGCTCCAACCTCGCTCCCCCCTACCTCTCTGCACTTATCGCCCTCCATACTCCAGCCCGTGCACTTCGCTCCTCCTCTGTCCCTTCTCTCACCCTTCCACGCCTTCCCTGCTCCCCTAAGCGCCTTCGTCCCTTCTCACTTGCTGCCCCCCATGCCTGGAACTCCCTCCCTGTCCACATCCGCCTTGCCCCCTCCCTTCATACCTTCAAATCTCTCCTTAAAACTCACCTCTTTCGCTCTGCTCTGTCTGACTCTTTATCCTGCTGAGCCACTATTCCTATACCTACGATCGGTTTACCCTTATCCTTGCAACATGGACCTGCCTGCTGTCATTCTCATCGTAACCAAGCCAAGTACGTGCACTTGAGACCTCGCATCTTCATGAATGTTAGACCCCTTGTCTCTCCCTCTGTTCCCCTTCCTAAGTCTCTCCCCCAGCTCCTGTCTCTCAGATTGTAAGCCCTAGGGGCAGGGACCGTGTCTATTTTATTACTTTGTAAAGTGCCATGTACACTGCTGGCGCTATATAAATGTTTGTTAATAATAATAAATAATGCTCTGGGTTTGGGGGATAAGGGGATTGGGGAAGGCACTCTTAGCTCCCTGATCGAGCAGAGGAGGAAGCTGACCAGGTACTTTAACTGGAGCGTGAAAGGCAGTGAACTCCTTCAGGCAAAGCGGGTCAAGCAAGACTCCCCCGTGCACCAGCTGGTCCAGGATGTGTCCAGCAGGTGGAATTCCACCTTCCTGATGCTCGAGTGGCTTCTTGAGCAGAAAGCTGCCTTGAATCAGGTTCAACTGGTGACAGACAGTGGGACACCTCCAGGGTACGATGGGGTGGAATGGGAGATACTGACTCACACAGTGTTTGTACTCAGACCATTCCTGGCCATGACGCAGACCATCAGCTCCTCCACGGTCACCATCAGCCATCAGCCAGGTGACCCCTCTGGTACAGAGTCTCCTCAGGAAGCTGGAGGAGATTCTCCAGGGGTGAGATTCTGGCCCTGAGGGCAGGAAGCTGGCCAATGAGGTGATTGATCTGGCACGGCAGCTGAAGGCAGGGATGAAGGTGTGGTTTGACGAGCTCCTGCAGCGGGCGGAATATGTCTTGGCAACCATGCTGGACCTCAGGGTCAAGGGCAGCGTGGCACTCCAGATGCATCTCTATGGGTACTGGAAGGGTGAGCTGGTGGATAGGGTCTGGAAGGCAGAGCGGGCTATGCAACAGGATGCCCCTGGGGATGGTGGGAGTGGGAGAAGCCACCCTTTTCAGCAAGCGGGGTCTATCCCTGCCCCCAGCCCTAGCGGTAGCAGCACCAGCAGCAGGATGAGCAGCACCACCCCTATTTCCAGCAGCAGAAGCTCCTCCTATGTGCAGGCCACTCTGGGGAGCATGGGGTCCTCCACAATAGGGCAAGCAGTGTGGCTGAGGGCAGTGGTGGAGGTGGTGCCCAGGCAGAGTTACGTGAGGGAGTGCGACGGTGCCTCAGCAGCAGTGGAGAGCTACCTGGAGGAGGAGGCATGCATCAGTCCCAGCAGCGATCCCTTGGCCGACTGGGCCAGCAAGGCCAACATGTGACCAGCACTGGCCAAGGGCATATTGTCCTGCCCACCAACCAATGTCCCCAGCGAGTGGGTGTTCTCCCTGGTGGGGGACATTTGCTCGCTGCACCGCCTGAGACTGGGGGCCAAGTTGGTGGAGCAGTTGTTGTTCATCAAGGTGAGCAAGCTGGAAGGCTAAATAAACGGGACTATGATCCCAAGAGGAACGTGTACATATATATAAATAGGGGGACAATCACATAAAAATAAAACAAAAATGTTTATTATACATGAATGATCAAGAACAACCAAACAATGTAATAAAGTCTAATGTTCTACAATGGTGCCGTACGATCAAAAAGGGATGATGTCCGACAAGATCCCGAGTTATATTCTCATTTCGAAATGATCTTTTTTCAGGAATCTTAGAGTGGATACCATCAATGCACTCTCTTGATATTCTACACACTAGTAATCTACAGCGTGTACAGAAATGAACAGACTAGGTTTCCCCTACACAAAACAGTAACAATACAAGAACATGATCATGCATATAATCAATAAATTCACAGTCCCCATTTATACGTGTCTAACCTAATACAACTGCAGCACATATAACAACTGAGATGAAGATCACTATATAAAAAAGCAAGAACAATGTACGATCGATATGTTGTTATCCAATATCAAAACACCTTGTGTCATAGCCCCCACTAATCCTGGACTAGAGATGTGGTTGCAGGTAAGACTCCAAAATACAGCTTTGTTACGACTAATCCTGGACTACAGATGTGGAAATTGCCGCTTGGTGGAAAAATCTGGGTTAATTATCATGTCTTTCCTCATTTTGAAGCTCTGGCGCCCTCAGGAGTGAAGTCTGTCTAGAGTTACTGCAGGGGAAGGTTTTTGTCTGAGCTTAGACTGAATTCCCATCACTGTGTCTCGCACAGTAATACACGGCCGTGTCCTCGACTTTCAGACTGTTCATTTGCAGATAGAAATTGGTGCTGTCCTTGGAGGCTGTGAACCGGCCCTGGATTGTGGAGGCATAATTCTTGCTGCTCTCACTAAGATACTTGACCAGCCATTCCAGTCCCTTCCCAGGCTTCTGCCTGATCCAGTGCATCCAGCTGCTGCTAAGAGTGAAGCCACTGGTTGTACATTGCAGTTTATGGGACTCTCCGGGCTTTTTCACCACCGACGCCGACTGGGTCAGAACTATCTGGGAGCTGGCCCCTAGGGGAGAAGATGAAGCAGAGACAGTTATCCATGAGATCCTAGAAGGATGAAAAATGACAGCAGGGGCTGAAGGAGACAATCAGAAGCCAACGTACCTGAGAGCCAGGCCAGGGCGAGGAGTATCTGTAACAGGGGTAACGTAGCCATGGGGCGGTTCTGGAGCCGGAGTAGAATCGGTGAGGAAGACCCAGGACTCTGCCTGTGGCATGAGGCAGCGGCTTATTTAAGGAGGAAGTGAGATGTCTCTGCTTTGCATAAGGCTGCTAATATTGGCTGGGATGATATTTATACAGAGTGAAAGCCTTTCAGACTGAGAAACTCCCACAGAGAGATCCACTAACCTGAACGTGGGATTAGGGATGAGGCGAAGTTTTGTTTTTGATCGAATTCCATTTCCGACAGGATCCAGTCGTTGAATCCATTCCTGCGAAACATAGAACAACAAACTAACGTTCCCATTCCGTTTCACTGGAATTGATCATTTTTATTTTTTTCTTTAAGCTGACTTGTGCCTAAGAATTTCCAGTGCTTATAAGTAAAGGGCCAAACAGAATAAAATGAATTAATTATATAGATGCCCCTGCCCATCCTTCACAAATTCCATCCTGATTTTTCTATTGATGCCTCGACGAATGGGTGGGTGGGCGGGGACCCCTTCTCCCTGAATCCAACAACTACCATGGTTTCCTCTGGGCTAGATTTGAAATGAATCCATGCAAAACAGGTTCTCCCCTGAAAATTATTGTACTCAATCCAAGCCAGTAACATTGGGTACAAATCAGTACCATATTAGTGCCCAACGGGCTGCCCTATGTATTGATTTGCCGACTGCTGTAATGATTTACCAATTTCTGGGTGAAAATAGACATGACAGTAACTCCACGTTAATATTTCTTATGCATGTTGCTGGGCTGCATAGGGCACCAATACAGCCGTGCAACATTCCTAAGAAATATTTATTTATTTATTTATTTATTTATGTATTTTAACAATTTGTATCCCACCCCTCCTGAAACCAGCTTGGGGCAGCTAACAATCTTAAAATATAAAATACAATCATAAAAATATTATAAAATACTCATAAAACCAGAACAATTAACTCACAGCTAGGGAAGAATAAAACAAATAATACAATAAATAAGAGTGGAGGGGGATAAAACCCCTAACCCCCATCCCCCCCCCCTAAAGGCTTGGGCGAACAGCCAGGTCTTACAATTTCGCGGGAATGTAGAAAGGCTTGGGGCCAGGCAAGCTTCCTCCGGGAGGGAATTCCAAAGGCCACCGAGAATGCCCTTTCCATTGTGGCCCCCCACTTGACATGGGGGACCTCCAAGAAGGCACCTCCGGCAGACCGAAGGAGTCTCAGAGGGTGAAGCGGTCCCTAAAGTACAAGGGGCCCAGGCTGTGAAGGGCCTTATAAATCAATACCAATACCTTGAATCGGGCTCAGCACACTATTGGCAACCAGTGCAGAGTTCGGTGCACAGGTGTTATGTGCTCCCAATGACCCGTCCCTGACAGGAGCCGGGCCACCGCATTCTGCACTAGCTGCAGTCTCTGAACCAGGAACAAGGGCAGCCTCACGTAGAGCGCATTGCAGTAGTCCAGCCTCGAGGTAAAGAAGGCATGGATGAGGGAGGCCAGGTCTGGGCCGGAGACGTACAGACGCAGCCTCCACACCAGATATAGCAGGCAGAAAGTGGCCTTCGCCACTACCTCC
>QEPC01009531.1:2940020-2963928 GCA_003113815.1 Sphenodon punctatus
CCCAAACAAAGTGGGTTTTGTAAACAAAAACAAAATATGTGCCTGCTGCACCCCCTAGTGGCAAGGCTGGCCATGGCATGTAGTCGTGTTTTCTCCGAATCGATCTGTCACAATAGTTTGAAAGCCGTGAATTCTGTCTCAATTCAGGGGCTGGACAGGATAAAGCTTGTGTCCTCTTCCAACCCTACGATACTATGATGTTGTGGCTTAATGTCTGGTGAACGTGTGGAAAATATTAAATATAATAATATTGGTTAATTATAACGTCTTTCTTCATAGTGTGTCTGTTCTACTCTTTTCCCTGGTTGTTTGCAGAATGACGGAGAGTCAAGCTGAAACGGGTACTTAATTTGGTACCTGTGGGTAATACCCACATTTTTGGTTACAGTTGGGTATCCAAATCAGTACCTGAAGAAATTGAGTACCTGCAAAAATGAAATATTGACAACCCCAATGTTGTCATAATACCAAGGCACTGACAAGTGGTATAGTCCAATGCCAAAATTTTCCTGAAAAATAATTCTTGGTATCCGTGAAGTTGAGGACAAAATAGGGGGGGAACCCCAGGATTCCAGTATACTGGTTGTCAGTATTTCGGGTACCCGATTGAAAATTGGTTTGCTTACAAAAAATGATGTGCCTTCTGCACCCCCCTATTGGATACCCAATGAGGTGTTTGAAATTTCTGGTATTCGTCATGGGTCGTAAACCCTTTCGCCATTATAACTCCGATTCTAGGCTTTGCATTCGGAATGGTCGACAGCACCGCCCAGCCTAGCAATCCACTAACCGGGGGCGGTTTGAAACAAGATGCTGCCCCACACGGCTGCCCAGCAGCCACTCATTTGACTGCCTGTCTAAAGGCGTGTGTGTGTAGGGGGGGTGTATGCGCACGATCCTGTGAGCCACTCAGCACCCACTCACAGGTGGTCACTGCTGAGAAATCCAGAGCATTCCATGCCTTTCCTTACTGAGTGCCTGTTCTGCTCTAAGAATTTATCTTGATATCTGTAGTCCTCTGGCACCCCCAGGTGTGGAGTCTGTCTAGAATTACTACAGGGGAAGGTTTTTGTGTGAACTCAGACTGAATTTCCATCACTGTGTGTCTCTCGCACAGTAATACACGGCTGTGTCCTTGGCTTTCAGGCTGTTCATTTGCAGATAGAAATTGGAGCTGTCCTTGGAGGCTGTGAATCGGCCCTGGATTGAGTGTTGGAAATGCAAGGACTGTGAGATCATTGCATCCATTTGCCCAATGCAGAGTTTACGGAGGAGTGTGAGTAGCTGATCATCAATAAGCAGGCAGGAAGCATACTTAAGCTTAAGTAGCTTTATTCGGAAATACATGTAGGATAGGAAAGGCCTACATCTATGCTAAGTCCTAAGACTAGGTGTGTTCAAGAGGGAGGAAGGAAGCTCTCTGAGACACAAAGAGATGAGAAATCTCCTGGGGGAGGAGATTGACCAATCAGGTCCTGACAGGAGTAGGACAGATAGGATGGGGGAAGGGTTCCCTGATCTGTCTGTCTACTCCTGGTGTTACTTTCTAGCAAACAAACAGGATGAGGTGCTATGGGGGGATGCAACCAAAGGAATGTATTTCCAACATTGAGGAGGTGTAATACTTGGTGCCCTCACTATAATAGCTGATCAGGCATTCCAGTCCCTTCCCAGGCTCCTGCCTGATCCAGCCCATGTAATAGCTGCTAAGAGTGAAGCCACTGTTTGCAAATTGCAGTCTGTGGGACTCTTTGGGCTTTTTCACCACTGACACCGACTGTGTAAGAACCACCTGGGAGCTGGTCCCTGGGGAAGAAGAATAGACCAGAGAATGTTAAAAATGAGACCCCCAATAGGGGAAAAAGAACTTGAAGGGAGAATAAAAAAATCAAGCACCTGAGAGCCAGACCAGGGCAATGAGTATCTGAAATGGGAGTAATATCGCCATGGGGCAGTTCTGAGATGATACGGGAGGGGTCAGAACTGGACTGGAATCTCTGAGCTTATATCCAGGACTCTGTGTTGGGAGGGAGTCTGTGGGTCCTTTAAGTGGGAAGGAAACTCTCTCTAATTTACATAAACCAGCCGCATTGGCTGTGGTGCTATTAATACAGGACCAAACCGTTTAGAATGAGAGACTGAGAGAGAGAGAGAGAGAGAGACAGACAGACAGACAGACAGACCACTATCCTGGGAAAGAGGGTTGGTTTGGTCTCAAAGTGTGAGTTACAAAATGTCTGAGGTCACTTTTGGATGTGCATGGCACACACGCGGCATAAAATCACACTGCATGCAAATATGCCACATGCGGGATTTAGATGCAACATTATCCATGTTAAAGCTGGTTGTGCGTTCTTTTAAAGCTGAAAATTAAATACCTGAACCTCGAGGTATTTAATTTTCGGCGTTAAAGGAACGTGCAACCAGCTTTAACGTGCAAAATATAGAATCTAAATTCTGTGCGCGGGATATTTACAGAGGGTGCGATTTTATGGCATTTGAGTGCCCTGCATGTCTAAACGTCAACAGGAATGGCCAGAATAGAACTTACTGCGGAATCTAAGTGTCACACACACACACACACACACATTAGAGAAGTAGTTCAGTTACTATTATTATCATAATAATATATATATTATATATTATAATAATTAGAGGTGTGCAGAAAGGACCCCTACCATTATCATTTGTATTTATTTATTATTACTATTAATTATTATTAATTATTATTAATTATTATTATTATTATTATTATTAGTAGTAGTAGTATATCATCACTGTGCATACACAAAACAGCTGCTAGGTATATTTGGAAAAAAATTGCTGTGCATATGCACTGAACCATTCTGCGCATGAGCAACCTTTTCCAAAAATACACTGGCAACATCGCGACCTTTTTGGTAAAGAGCAGCTGGTCTGCACATGGCTTCCCTTTTACAAAATTGTGCCGATGCTAATAATAGTATTAATAGTACTGCTGCTGCAGTATCTCTGCAACACTTAGGACGTTTTTAGATGTGCAGCGGGGATCAGGGACGGCAGCGGCGAAACAGCTGCGGTGCTCTTTTACACGAACCAGAAGCGGAAGTTGTGCACGTGATCGTCAGCCGTGCATTCTTTGCCGACCGCGATCGAACTGGCCTGATTTCTCTGGGGGGACATACGCGGCCGGAAAAGAATGCGCGGCTGCCAATCACGCGCACAACTTCCGCTTCCCGTTCATGTAAAAGAGCGCCATGGCTGTTTCGCTGCTCCAGTGCCTAATCCCAGCGCACGTCTAAAAACGGCCTAAGAGTGAGCCTCAGCCCAGGGAGGGAAGTCCTATCTGGGAGCAGGGAGGGAGGGAGCATACCCAAAGGGGGGGGGCATTAAGGGGAGAAAGTAGAAGCAGAGCCTCTAAATAGCTTCAACAGTGAAAGCCATGCACAGGGGGAGCAGTTTACAGGGAGCAGCTTTATCAGGGTATACAGGATATGGAATCCAGTACAGGGGGAGGTCTGTAGAGTAGGCAGCGTTGTGCAAGAAAGGGAGCCCTGTCTAAGGGGGAGTAAAGCAGGGGAGTCTTGCACAGTAAGGGAGCTGCAGAATAATGGCCATAATTGTGCCGGGGGAGAGCCCTGGACAGAGGAGAAGTGAGTGAGGGAGTTTTGTACAGGGGGAGAGCTGCAGGATGGGCAACATTATGTCAGGTGGAGAGTCCTGTACATGGGCACAGCAGAGTCAGGGAGCCCTNCGTTTTACACGTGACGCTGAATACGCGGGCCGACCCGGTCAGTTCGCGGCCGGAAATGGATGCGCATCGCCCACGCATGCGCATATTTGGCGGCAGTGTCACGTGTGAAGTGGACTGCCGGGTCTTTTGGAAAACTAACAAGGGCACTGCCACGCTCGTCTAAAAACGGCCTAAGTGTTTCTCTTGATATTTGCAGCTCTTTGGCGCCCCCACCTTCAAGCTGTGTCTGGAGTTACTGCAGGGGAAGGTTTTTGTCTGAGCTCAGACTGAATTTCCATCACAGTGTGTCTCTCCTCGCACAGTAATACACGGCCGTGTCCTTGGCTTTCAGGCTGTTCATTTGCAGATAGAAATTGGTGCTGTCCTTGGAGGCTGTGAATCGTTCATGGATTGTGGAGGCAGAATACTTGTAGCCCTCATTATAATAGTAGACCAGCCATTCCAGTCCCTTCCCAGGCTCCTGCCTGAACCAGCCCATCCCATAGGTGCTAAGAGGGAAGCCACTGGTTGCACATTGCAGTTTATGGGACTCTCCAGGCTTTTTCACCATTGACGCTGACTGGGTCAGAACCACCTGGGAGCTGGCACCTGGGGGAGAAGAACAGACCAGAGAAAGTTAAAAATGAGACCCCAAAGGGAAATATATATATATATATTTATACATACAAAAGTTTTGAAGTAAAGAATTAAAAAGCCAAATCACCTGAGAGCCAGACCAGGGCAATGAGTATCTGAAATGGAAGTAATATCGCCATGGGGCGGTTCTGAGATGATACGGGAGGGGTCAGAACCGGAGTGGAATCTCTGAGCTTATATCCAGGACTCTGTGTTGGGAGGGAGTCTGTGGGTTATTTAAGTGGGAAACAAACTCTCTCTAATTTACATAAACAGCCGCATTGGCCGTGGTGCTATTAATACAGGAGCAAACCCTTTAAAATGGGACACTCAGAGAGGAAGAGAGTGAGAGTGAGGGAGAGAGAGAGAGAGACCCACCACTGCCCTGGGAAAGAGGGTTGGTTTGAGCTCAAAGTGTGAGTTACTAGTAGTAGTATAGCATCACTGTGCATGCACAAAACAGTTGCTAGGTGTATTTTGAAAAAAATTGCTGTGCATATGCACTGAACCATTCTGTGTATGAGCAACCTTTTCGAAAAATATGCTGGCAACATGGCGACCTTTTTGGTAAAGAGAAGCTGGTCTGCACATGGCTTCCCTTTTACAAAATTGTGTCAATGCTAATAATAGTATTAATAGTACCGCTGCTGCAGTATCTCTGAAACACTCAGCTTCCTCCATTGATCCTTTCCTGTTCAATGGAGGAAAGGATCTTCCCGCCGCAGAGAAACTGGGCGGGCCATTGTTGGCTTTCCTGCCATGCCGCTGGGCTGTCCCCACCTTCCCCTGACTCATCCACTATCGCACCTCTGGCTGTGACAGGGCTGTTCAAGAAAGTGAAGGTGGACCTTGCTGCGGGACGGGTCAGAAGTGAAGAGGCTACACAGGAGTCAGCCACTAAACTCAATTGGTTTAGGGGCCCCCTTAGCCCAGTTGGACAATTCTTCTGCATGTTACATCCCTGGCCTTTTTCAGAGGACATATCGCAGAGAAGCCGACTGCTCCCCATACACATCCCACCCCCAGGGTTGGGTAAACATCTTCAGGCTCCAGTCATAAGATGCACTGCATCGTGGGTAAGACTGCTCTACATGTGATGAAGCTGCCCATATTGGGCTAACGTTTTGTGTTGCTGCACCTTTCCAGTAGTGAATTTCTGTTTTCTAGTATCAACCTTTTGATTTCCCGTTACCAAAATCTATACGTAAACTGGGATATTGGTGACTTAACAGTAACACCTGGGATTTCTGGAAATTGGGGTCCTGACTCAATACTCGGATACCAGACTTTTTACTCAGGTACAGATTTGGCATCCGACAGACTGCCTGAAATTGCAGGTATCCCTGTGAGTAGCAAATCTGCTGCCTGATTCATCTCTTCTCTCAGCCAAACTATTACCTTCCTCGAGAACCCAATAGAGCTGCCACCCAGAACCCAGTCACTCCCTTGTCATGGAGGCAGAACAATTCACTGATGATGTAGATTTCTTAAATAGTAATCTCAGTTCTTAAACAACCACATAATTTCCCCCCCTCTCTTTTTAAAACCAAATGATTAATCAAACATTAGGGTACCTGAAGTAAAGATAAATGACCACAAATTCTAAATCCATTAATCTATATGTTATTAATCCATGTTCAATCCAACGTTTGCCCTGCCAGTGCCCTCAAACTGGGGGAAGCTTAGTCATTCTCAATTTTATGGCCATTAGGGTGAAGAAATCTCTCCAGTTCTATCTTGTGCCATGTCCTCTATGGTTTACGACCAACATCCAAATTTATCCTCAGTTCCTCCCTAATATCACCCCCTCGCCTCAGAATGACTTGTAAATTGGCAGTGACAGCCGGGATTAGGGTTAGCACCTTCTTCTGGGCTTTCATCGCGGTGAATGTCTGAATGATTGATTACCTGGGAGAAGGGAGGACTTCCCCCAGCCGGGTAAGCTCCGGCTTCGGGAACAATCATTCCCTTGGCCTCTCTGGCCAGGGGGAAGGAACAGGGAGCGATGAGCAGTCACCCAGCCACGTCACCCTGATCCCAGCCCCAACCCCCCACCATGATGGGCTGTCATGGCTGCTTATTACAGGCAGTCATGGCTGGGTGCCATGGCAACTACCCACACTGGGAGGAACTGGGGCTGGGAACAGACGTTCCAACCCAGTTCCACCCACCGTTGCCCAGTTGGGCAGCTGCTGGGCCAGGCCCTGGTCTGTGGGCCTGCTTTGATCCCACAGTCCAGGCCCAGCCTTCACCCTGGGCAGGTGTTGTTCTTGGCACACATGTGGCGGGCCCAGAACAAGCATACAGACCCAGTCAAGCCAAAGCAGGCTGAACCGAGCCAACGTCATGTCTGTTAACACCCTATGATGCTGTAGCTCTGTCTGGTGAACCAGCGGAAAGCGTTGAATGGAATATTATGGGTTAATTATAATGTATTTCCTCATTACGTGTGAGAATTTCTCTGGATATTTGCAGCTCTCTGGCGCCCCCTCCAGCAAGCTGGATTTGGAGTTACTGAAGGGGAAAGTTTTTGTCTGGGCTCAGACTAATGGCTCTCATACGCCCGTCTCCTTGGCTTTCAGGATGTTCATTTGCAGGTAGAAACTGGAGCCATCCTTGGAGGCTGTGAATCGGCCATGGATTGTGGAGGAACAGTACTTGGTGCTGTCATCGTAATAGCTGACCAGTCACTCCACGCCAGTCCCAGGATCCTTCCAGATCCATTTGGAAGCTGTTAAAGGCTGAACCTCCTGATGGTACATTCCTGTTTATAGGACTCTCCCAGCTTTCTGTCTCAGAGGGGAGTCACTGGGCATTTTTACACACACCTTAAAATGCTGGTCTTTCAATCTTATGGGTTTACAAGTCCACAAATAAGTTCCGGATGCATTCTCTCTCTCTCTCTCTCTCTCTCTCTCTCTCTCTCTCACACACGCACACACACGCACACACTGCCCTGAGTAAGTTCCTGGATGCATTCTTCACACAAACACTGCCCTGAGGCAGCCTAAGTAGCCGCAGCTGTAGACGTGAGGGGCTGCCATGGAAACCAAGTGACCACAGCTGCCTGGAGAAAAGCAGTTTACCAGGAAAAATTTTTACACACAAACATTCTGGGAGAAGTTCTACGCAAAAGTTCAAAGAGCCGGATGTTTGAGATCTGGGTGATTGATTTAGACACACAGAAAGTTCAGGATGTAACAGCAAACATCCAGGGGAAATGTGTGTATAAAAACACCCACTGGCTTGTGGAAAGTACAATCCCTAGCTGGGAATGGGATATGGGGATGGCTTGGGGCCATAGAGTGGCCCGGATATGCAACTTTTAGAGGACACATGAGAAATACAGGTTTCAGGATTGCACTGGATCCAATGCAGCCCTGCAACCTGTATTTCTCATAAGTGTCCTCATGGTTTTTTGTTTGTTTGTTTTATCGAAATCTGAATGCACAGCACTAGCTGAATGGAATAACCAGGTTCATTATAATGCATTTCCTTACTGAATGTCTGTTCTGCTCTAAGTGTTTCTCTTGATATTTGCAGCTCTCTGGTGCCCCCAGGAATGAAGTCTGTCTGGAGTTACAGCAGGGGAGGGTTTTTGTCTGAACTCAGACTGAATTTCCATCACTGTGTCTCTCGCACAGTAATACATGGCCGTGTCCTCGGCTTTCAGGCTGTTCATTTGCAGATAGGTACTGCTGCTGTCCTTGGAGGCCGTGAACCGGCCCTGGATTGTGGAGGCGTAATGCTTGCTGCTCTCACTAAAATAGTAGGACAGCCATTCGAGTCCCTTCCCAGGCTCTTGCCTGATCCAGACCATCCCAGAGCCGCTAAGACTGAAGCCACTGGGTGTACATTGCAGTTTATGGGACTCTCCGGGCTTTTTCACCACTGACGCCGACTGGGTCAGAACCACCTGGGAGCTGGCCCCTGGGGGAGAAGAAGAGACCAGAAAAAGGTAAAAATGAGACCCGAAAGGGAAATATATACACACAAAGGATTTGAAGTAAAGAATTAAAAAGCCAAATCACCTGAGAGCCAGACCAGGGCAATGAGTATCTGAAATGGGAGTAATATCGCCATGGGACGGTTCTGAGATGATACGGGAGGGGTCAGAACCGAAGTGGAATCTCTGAGCTTATATCCAGGACTCTGGGTTGGGAGGGAGTCTGTGGGTTATTTAAGTGGGAAACAAACTCTCTCTAATTTACATAAACCAGCCGCATTGGCCATGGTGCTATTAATACAGGAGCAAACCAGAGAGAGAGAGAGAGAGAGAGAGAGAGAGAGAGAACTGCTATGGGAAAGAGGTTTGGTTTGGGCTTCAAGTGTGAGTTACGAAAAAGCTGAAATGGAATAAAATAAATAAATAAATTAAAAAGAAATGAAAAAATGAAAACAAACATTTTGGTTTACAAAACCACCCCCACTCCACAAACAAAGTGGGTTTTGTAAATGAAAACAAAAACGTAAGGCTGGCCATGGCGGTATTTGTGTATTCTGTGTATCAATCTGTCACACACTTTGAATGCAGTGAATTCTGCCTCCTTTCAGGGGTTGACCAGGAAGAAGCTTATGTCGTATTCCACCCCTACAATATGATGATGGCTTTGTCTGGTCAACGCGTGGAAGATGTTGAATAAAATATTATTGGTTAATTATAATGTCTTTGTCATTGCGTGTTTGTGCTGCTATTGGGTTTCTCTGGAATTTTGTAGCTCTGTGGTGCTCCAGCCCATGAGCTGGAGTTACTGCAGGGAAGGTTTTTGTCTGAGTTTAGACTGAATTTCCATCACTGTGTCTCCCCTCGCACAGTAATACACGGCCGTGTCCTTGGTTTTCAGGCTGTTCATTTTCAGAAAGAAACTGGAGCTGTCCTTGGAGGCTGTGAACCGGCCCTGGATTGTGGAGGCGTAATACTTGCTGCCCTCACTATAATATCTGACCAACCATTCCAGTCCCTTCCTAGGCGCCTGCCTGATTTGGAAAATGAAAGGTAGCCCAAGTGACAAAGAGAAAGTCCTCCCCACCTAAAGGGAGGACGCCCAGAAAACCCGAAACAAAAAAGGTGGAAAGGGAAGATAAAATCTATTCTTTAATGTATAAATATAAAATATAAAAAATACACAAGGATCCGCTGGGCAGATACAATATTCAAAATGACTGTATGTTGTATAGAATCTCATAATTGTTATAAAGGCATCCAACCAATAAAAGATGTCTAATACATACAAACTCCCATGGGGGAAATCCAAATGCATTTCGGGGACCAGGCCCTTTCTCAATGGGATAATGAAATTAAAATTGGATGCATATATTTGTGCGTGAAGAGCTATTACCTTAAAAAATGAAAAAAATGGAACATAATGAGATGCACTTGCATCATATACACAAGCAAAATAACCTACTTAATTTATTTATTTATTTTCAAACATTTATGAGTCGCCCCCCCATGCCTACGGCATCTTGAGGTGACGTAAAAATTTCATAAAAACACTAAATAAAACATTTTTAAAACAACACTATACATTTAATCTTAAAACAGGATTGGGGAACAAAAGAGATAAAACAAAAGGTAGGGGAGAGCCTACTTAAAAAGTGACCTCACCAATATCCACTCGCTGTTGTCAACCACACTCAAATCCTTATATTTCCAAATGGGATTCCAAGAATGTCTCCTAAAAATTAAAGACAAACATTGTCTCCAATGTTTGGCAATATATTCCTATGGGATATTCGCAATAATTCTTTGAGGTATAGATCCCATAGAAATTTCTCACCTTGTCTCAATATGAAAGAGTGTCTAGTTGGATTTGCAAATGCTCATATGGAGAGTATTTTAATGTCCTCCAGAGTATTCTACTCAATTCACACTATATAGAAACAAATATTGCAAGTCAAGGGTAAGTCCTTCCTTAACTGACAAATTTGTCTCCATGAATATCTATAATGCATTTGAAAACTATTTTACCTCAATAAAAGCCCATACCCCGTGACTAATAATTCATATCAAATCACAACCTAAGCTTCCAAAAAGGGCAACGTGGAAGGAAAAGGGCCTTTTTTGAACATACCCATCCAACGATTGCCTCCTAAAAACATCATGCTGGCATTGCAAACAGTGAGAGTCTCCATGTAACCTCACAGAGAGACAAAAGTCCTATATAAAAGAGTTGCAGGTCCCTGGGATCTTCACCTGCAATTGATCCTCAATCATCACCCACTGTCAATTGGTTAAAGTGAGATTAATTAATGTCTTCCACATGAGGCAGGGGGGGATGAATTAATGTCTTCCACATGAGGCAGCGGGGGATGAATTAATGTCTTCCACATGAGGCTGGGGGGATGAATTCATGTCTTCCACATGAGGCAGGGGGGGATGAATTAATGTCTTCCACATGAGGCAGGGGGGATGAATTAATGTCTTCCACATGAGGCAGTCATCCACCAAAAGTTCTTCTTGTCTGACTTGATAGAGCATGGTATATCAATTAAATGGATCTCACAGCTGGATATCAACAGTATGAAAATACATGGTGAAATGAACGTTTTCTTAGGTAAAACCAAGCATTAAAAAATTCAAATTGTATAACACAAATGTATGAAAATTCAGCGATATCAAGTTCTTATTTAAATACAACTTTCCACTAATGGAACTGTTTGAAATGACTAATTAATATCCTAATCTCCCCTAATTACTCTGGGAGACTAGCACTTGTAAATATGTATAAATCAATCTGTCACTAAGGGCTTTCCTCATCGTACATCTGCTCCAAGCGTTCCTGTCGTCACTGGTTTGCAGCTCTCTGGCGCCCCCAGGAGTGAAGTCTGTCTAGAGTTACTGCAGGGGAAGATTTTTGTCTGAGCTCAGACTGAATTCCCATCAATGTGTCTCTCCCCGCACAGTAATACACGGCCGTGTCCTCGGCTTTCAGGCTGTTCATTTGCAGATAGAAATTGGTGCTGTCCTTGGAGGATGTGAACCGGCCCTGGATTGCGGAGGCGTAATACTTGCTGCTCTCACTATAATAGTCGACCAGCCATTCCAGTCCCTTCCCAGGCGCCTGCCTGATCCAGCCCATCCAGGTGCTGCTAAGCGTGAAGCCACTGGTTGTACATTGCAGTTTATGGGACTCTCCGGGCTTTTTCACCACTGACTCTGACTGGGTCAGAACCACCTGGGAGCTGGCCCCTAGGGGAGAAGAACAAACCAGAGCAAGATATAAAAGAGATCTCAACAGAAAAGAAAAATATAGAAAGTGGTTGAAGGGGAGAATCAAAAAGGTAACCCACCTGAGAGCCAGACCAAGGCAATGAGTGTCTGTAATGGGGGTAACATCGCCATAGGGAGGTTCTGGCTGAGCTGGGAGGGGTCAAAACTGGTGTGGAATCTCTGAGTTGGATTCAGGACTCTGTGTTGGGTGGGAGACTGTAGGTTATTTAAGTATGAGCAAACTCTCTCTAATTTACATAAGCCATCAGCATTGGCCGTTGTGCTATTAAGATAAGGACCAAACCCTTCAGAACGAGAGACTCCTAGAGAGAGAAAGAGAGACCACTTTCACGGGGGGATTGAGGGTTGGTTTGGACTCAGAGTGGGAATCGCAAAAAGAGTGAGATGGTCAGCGAAGAATGAATTGGGGCATCTAAATGTTGCACAGATACTGTAACCATAGTCCTATAGAGACAATGGGAGTCAGGGATGAGAGGGGGGCAGTTTATACATAGGGTGCTTTATTTATTTGTTCAGATTTGGCATGGCCTGTTGGTTAGTTCACAATAAATCAATCTGAAATGTACATAGGGTGACTGTAAAAAACAAAGAGAAACTTGAACATTTGGTCAACGCCTCACGATAACACCGTGGGTACGTCCGTGGGTCACATTTGCCCCCTGATGTATGCCATAATATATACAGACACCTACCTCCGGCCTTTGCTACAAACCTGACCCCCTTTGCTTCCTTCATACAGAAAAGTAATGACTGATAGTTGAGCTGAGATGGGTACCTAATTTATTACCCTTGGGTAATACCCACCTTCTGGGGTACCATTGGGTATCCAAATTGGTGCCTGAAACCAATCGAATACCTGAAAAACAGAAGTACTGACAACCTGTATACCAATATACCGAACTTCTGACAAGCAGTATAGTGCAATATCAAATTGTCCTGAAAAAAACATAATCCTGGAATCCGGGATGAAATCCAGAATGAAATGGGGAGGGGGGGAAAGTATTTTGATATTTCGGGTACCAGCTCGGTGTGAGGGAGAGGGGTGGGGCTCCACTCATTGCCTGAACCTGCAGTAGGGGCTTTAAAGCCGTGTGCCATCAGTCACAGGCGCGTACTGAAGGGCCACGCCTAAGGGCCCTTTGGCGTGGCCCTTGGCAGGACTTGGGGGGTTGAGAGTGGATGGCTCTGTGTTTGTATTAGGAGGTTTTGTGTTAGGGAATTAGGTGGGAGGGTGAGGGGTCTATATTGTATATTTGGGGGGGTTATATTGTTTTGGTGGTGGGGAATGTATGGGGAAGAGGGGAATGAGGGGAAGGGGGGTATTGTGTTTGGGGTGGGTGGTGATCTCCCTCGCTGTCTAGGTGTAACAGCCTGGGGGGGGTGTTGGGGCCAGGGGGGGTCTCCCCTGGGGGGGGTGTCAGCCATGGGGGTCGTGATAGGATGGGGGAGACACGGCCCCAATGGGAGGGGCATGAGATCAGTGAAGCGGGACAGGTACTTGGTGCATGTCCCGCTCGTTACCTCCCAGGCAGAGGGGCATTTGCTTCTTGGTTGCAGGGCCCCCGATCCTGTGTTGGTGTTACTAAATGCGAGATCGGTGACCAATAAAGCAACAAATGTCCAGGAGTTGATCCGCCGCCGATCTCGTATGCATCACGGAGACCTGACTCGACAATGAGTTGGGACTTATTTTGGCTGACCCTTGTCCCAGCCTGTTATGCCGTGCAACATGAACCGCAGATGGAGGGACGGAGGAGTGGTGTAGTCATAATTTTTAAGGAGCGATGGTCAATCTGGAGGTATCTAGCGCAACGTATACCAGATATAGAGGTTCTCCACCTTGTGTTTGATTTGACAGGTGACGGTTTGGGAGTGATGCTTGTCTGCCATGCACCTACCTGTGAAGCAGCCTCCCTGCATGCTCTAGTGGAGTTGTTGTTGGGGGTGGTGTTGAGGTCCCCGAAGACAATAGTCTTGGGGGACTTCAACATCCACATCGATGCTGACCTTGGGGAGCAGAGTGTGAGTTCATGGCCACCATGGCAACCATGGACCTTTCTCAGAGAGTGATTGGCGCAACACACCATGGGGGGCATACCTTGGATATTGTATTTTGCACTGGACTTGAGGCAGGTGATCCGTTAGAAGGGGAGATATCAACTGTACCTTTGTCATGGATGAACCATTACCTCCTGCAGATCTCGCTCTTGGCACATGTCTGCCCCCAGAAAGGTGCAGAACCAATTCAAATGGTTCACCCCTGGAGGTTGATGGAACTGGAGCAATTACAGAGGGCTCTGGGCGAGATACCCTTTGATCTGAATGACCGTCTCATTGATGACCTTGTTGTACTATGGAACACTCTGATGACTGGGGCCATCGATTGGACGGCTCCTAGGCATCCGCTACCTGCATGGCAGCACCGCAGACCTCCTTGGTTTTCTGAAGAGCTGCGGTTGCTGAAGTGAGAAGGGCGGCGGTTAGACCGATGGTGTCATCGTTCTCATGCTGAAGTCAACAGATTGCATCATAGAGACAGTTTACAGGCCTATGCCGTGGTAATGCGGGCAGCATAGATGGTGTTTTTTGCTACCCTCACAGCATCCGCAAGAGCTTTTCCGGATGGTGCAGGGACTGGTCAGTCCAGCCTCCCTTCACCTGGGAGTGGAGTCATCTAAGATCTGTTGTGACATGTTCGTGGATTATTTTGTGGAGAAAATTACTTGTAT
The DNA here is from genome assembly GCA_003113815.1 of Sphenodon punctatus. NCBI lineage: Eukaryota > Metazoa > Chordata > Lepidosauria > Sphenodontia > Sphenodontidae > Sphenodon > Sphenodon punctatus. The sequence continues at coordinate 2,954,332 of QEPC01009531.1, forward strand.
TCACCAGGACTTCGACATTGTGATTGATTATGAGGAACTGAAGGTTATGAAAGTCCCATCTTGTCCAATTGTATGGGATCATTTTCAGTTGGTGACACCCACTGATGCGGTCGATGTTCTTGGGGCAGTTAGGGCCACCTCTTGTGAATTAGACCTGTGTCCATCTTGACTAATTAAATCTTGCTGAGAGACAATGGGGCAATTTCTGACTGTTGCGGTGAATGCCTCCCTTTGGGAGGGCAGACCACACAGGAGAGGGCAGTCTCAGTGGCCACACCGTGGCTGTGGAACTCCCTGCCTGTGGGGACCTGGATGGCCCCTGACATACTCTTGTTTCGACAAAGTTGTTAGACCTGGCTGTTCCACCAGGCATTTGGCAGAGGAGATGGGTGATGGGTGGAGATTTGGGTGGGTGGGGGTGGGTATCTGTTACCTCTTTTTAAAAGTTGTTTAGCGTTGTTTTAAGTGTTTTTATATTGTATATGTTGTGAGCCACCCTGAGCTCACAACAAATAAAAAAAATAAACTCTTTTGGGTACCAAAAAGTACCTGAAATATTCAGTTCAATTCAGGTACTGGATATTCGATGAGTGTACCTGGTTTTGCAGTTACTTGCTTCAGCCCTACTAATATGCAAGGCAGAGCTTTAAATTTGCAATTATTGGTCCTGAAACACACATATTTTGTGTGCATGATGCATACATGTGTGTGTGCATGTGTGTGTGTGTGTGTATTAACCAACTAAAATAAACATAATTCCAGTTGACACAGAGACTATTCCACATTGTCGATGCAGGTTTCCCTGCTGAATTCAAGGTCTATATTTCTAGCATTCTAATACCCCGGGTTTGCTAACAAAAGATCTCGGCTTGTTCATTTCATGTATAACTGAAACAAGTACCCACATAAATGGGCAACCCATCAAAAATTTCTAGTACACGATCTGACCTGACACGTTCCGACACAAACCAGCACTGGATTAGTGCCTGATGGGTTACCCGAGGGCCTGCTTTTCTTACTTTTGGTCCCGGAATACCAACTTGTGGTATCAATTTCACGAGTTTCTGTCCCGTTTTCCACTATTTTCCTGAACATTTTTACCATTCAGTACTCGGTAATATGGAAATCGGTAAATCAGTACCAGTAACTCCCAATTTTGGGGAGTGACTGGTCACCCAATTAATGCTTAAGTACCCTGCTGGAGTGAGACTCTTAGTTCTTCGTAACTAAGGTAACCTGTTAAAGGTAAATAACTAAGATAAAATTTGAAATTAAGGTAAATAAGCAAATAACATTTGCTTGATTCCATTAATTTTCATTTTTCATTTAATTTATGAAAACGAATAACCTAATCGCACATGAGCAAAATGGCCACCGGGGCCATTCTGTGAGAGGTGCCATTTTGGAAATGGGCAGTCAATCTGTGTGGACGTGTCGACTGGCTGCAGTTTTCAAAACTGCGGTTTTTGAAAAGGGCATTCAGTCTGTACAGCTTCAAAACAGCTGCCCTTTTCCAAAATGGTGCTGATGCTGCCAGCACGATTTTGGAAAAGGGCTGTGCAAGCACAGAATGGCCCTGGTGGCCATTTTGAGCATTCACAGTGATATTTGAATTATTATGTTTAATAAAACAAACAAAAAACCCTCATGAAAACAGACCTGTTGGTTACAAACATCCACCAAAATGAAGGGGATTTTGTAAACCTAGAAAAAAAACGAAATCAAAAAACGAATGCTATGCCTTCTGCCCTGCCCTGTTGGGTAGCCAATGTGATGCCTGAAATTGCTGGTATTAACTTTGGGTAATAAATCCTGTCCCCATTTCCACTCTGATTCCAGGTTTTGCCTGTGGAAGGGGAGATAACACCACACTGCTGAGCGATCCACGCACTGGGGTTGATTTTCAACAAGATGCTCCCCCACCGGGCCACCCAGCGCATGCACTCATCTGAACGCCCTTCTGACGGTGGAACAGGCGGATGTGGCACTCCCGTGAGCCACGCGGCACCCACTCATGGGCACTCATGAAGCTGGGAAATCGGAATCCGGAGCGCTCTGTTTGGGGCAAGCCAAAAATGTCCATGGCAATGCCCAGCCATGTTGTCTCTGCCCGTATGAATGAAGGCAGCCAGCCACACCAGCAAACAGGAACATTGCTCAGAGGTACTGGGGGTGGGGAGCAGCCTTTACAATTCTACTGTTGCCACCTAGGATGCCTCCCCATATTTCCCTCGCTCCCTCACCCCCTTCTTATCTCCTTCTCACCCTGCTGCTGGCTCCCCTGCTCCTCCCTCTCCCTCCTCCAACAACCTTTGTCCAACCGGCCTACCCCTTATTCTCACCCGTGCCTATTTCCCCTCCTCTCCCTCACCCCCCCTTACCCATTCCCTGCAAGCCCCCCCTCCCCATCACCGCCCCTCATTCGATCCCTCCACACCCAGACACTCAGGTTAGCTGCAGCAGAAGTGCCCCATTGTGGCTGGTGTGAGGCCGGGGCAAGACCCATTCCCTGCAAGCCACCCCTCCCCGTCCCTTATCCATGCCCTGCAAACCCAGCCGCGAAGCATCCCCCGACCCACTTCTTCCTCGTTGCCTTTCCCAATGCCTGCTAGTCATTCCCCAAATACTTCTGTTGCAGCTAACCTGATTGTAACCAAGCCAAGCACGTGCACCTGAGACTTTGCAGCCACCTGAATGTGTGTTTTCTCCATTGTCTCTCCCACTGTCCGCTCTCCCTGTCTCCTCCTCCTTGTCTTTTAGATTGTAAGCCATAGGCAGGGATCACATCTATTTCTATGTTCTGTAAAGCGTCAGGAACACGGCTGGCACTATACAAATGTTAATAATAATAATAATAATAATAATAATAATAATAATAATAAATATAAGCAATTGATGTTGTACTCTTGAATACCATTATTCATATGTATAGCAGCACATGCAGTGCCGGTCAGAAGCAGGCACCTGGCATGGCAAGGGGAGGGAGGCTGTAGGAAGGAGGCTGGGGAGCAACCCAACAGACTGATAGACACATTCACTGCATGCTTCCAACTTTACAGGACCAATTGGTAGTGGCTTTGAGGAGTGCATAGAAGGGACATAACTGGGACTTTGGGGATAGGAACCCAGCAATCAGTAGACATAGTTTACACATCCAAGCTGGCCAATGATCATCACAATCACATCCTGCAGCACTGGGACAGAAGACAGAAGATAACCTGTATTGGCTCTTTCCTAAACAGATGCTTCCAACTTCCGAGTAACAAGTGGGGGAGGGATGTTGGGGTGCTCACAGCACAGAATGAGGATGTTGGGTTGACATTTCTGCTGGCCAATTGGCATCACAAACTGATCTTATACAGCAGTGACACGTAAGAGAATCTCTGACATAGGCTCATTCTCTGCATATGCTGTGCAGGCTTATAAAATTGTGACCCTTTATCAAAACTTTTCAATATTTGGCAGAGATGATTCTGAAGGTGTGGGATACAGCCCTGCCAAATTCCATGTACACTGGTTGGACTACAAAGATGTTACAGTCAGACATGCATGTATAGGTTAATTGCTTATACCACCAGGACCCTTTATCCAATCCTTCTGAAAGTTGGCAGAGATAGTAAATATGGGAAGGGGTATAATCCCGCCAAGTTTCATCTACATTAAATGTGAGACAAAGAAGTTACACCTAAGAATGTATATGTTTGCAAAATAACATCCGTTTGCAAAATAACATAATTCAACTGCATATGAAATTCTGTTCCTTTATCCGATTCTTCTAATATTTGGTACACATAATGCCTGCTATTGGAGGTATCGTCTCTCCAAATATCATCCAAATATAATTGAAAATAAAAAAGTTACAGATGGAAATGTGTTTTCAATTGAAATCAATGGAAATAAAAAATGAAATCAAAAACAAAAAATGAAAACAAATAATCACGTGGGTACCTGGTGAACACCTCTAACAAGAACTGTCCAGGAGCATTTAGAAGGTCAGGGTCCCCAGCTCTCACAACGGGGACATATGACTTGCAAAGAACAGACCAGCATACTCCCCCGCCCTCCATGGTCTGTGGCAAAGGGAGTGCCAGGCAGCAGCCAGAGTATTCACCCAGGAAACTGCCCATTATAATTGCTTCCCACACACTACATCTAAGTGGGTACTCCACAGCTGTGTAACTCAGCAACCACAGACTCCCCACCCACACCTTGCTCATTTGAAAACACCCTGCGATTAGCATGAACAAAGTTATCTGCCGAGATTTGCGAGAACAAGAACGGGTGGAGAATAAACAAATTTTGACCCATTCCCATGTTATATTCACAGGGATGAAAACTGGCACAACACAGACACAAAATGGCCAACGCTGTCGTTTTGGGCACGCACGGGCCCCAGCAGCCATTTTGTGAATGTTTTTAGTGCGTCCGCACTGCCAGCTTCGGGGTTTTAAGACTCTCACGAGATTCTCGAGAACCCTCTAAACCAGCTCTGCGGCTGTTCAAAATGGCTGCTGGGCGCAGAATGGCTGCAACAAGCATTTTGCACGTACGCAGAGGGTTTCTCAAGAATCTCGTGAGATACTCACAAACCTCTCCAAGAACACGCAACATCTTGATGGGATTTGGGAGAATCTCACAGATTCTCGTGAGAGCACAGTGCATTCTTGTTTCAGCACCAGTCTGTTTCATTCATTCCTGAAGTTCCCGTTACATGGAGAGAATCCAGCTATTTCTATAAACTTTGCTGTCCCTTCTTTTTGTGAGGGATTTAAAATTGCCTTGGAAACTGCAATGTGCTTTTGTGGAAAGAGCTGGTTGGTGGAAAAATCTTGGTTAATGACAATGTCTTTGCTCATCGTGAATCTGCTCCAAGTGTTCCTGTAGTCACTGGTTTGCAGGTCTCTGGCGCCCCCAGGAGTGAAGTCTGTCTAGAGTTCCTGCAGGGGGAGGTTTTTGTCTGAGTGTAGACTTAAATTTTATCACTGTGTCACTTGTCTTTTGTGCAGTAATACATGGCCGTGTCCTCGACTTTCAGGCTGTTCATTTGCAGATAGAAATTGGAGCTGTCCTTGGAGGCTGTGAACCGACCCTGGATTGTGGAGGCGTAATGCTTGCTGCCCTCAATATGATAGTAGACCACCCATTCCAGTCCCTTCCCAGGCTCCTGCCTGATCCAATACATTCCAAGGCTGTTGATGATGAACCCACTGGTTGTACATTGCAGTTTATGGGACTCTCCGGGCTTTTTCACCACTGACGCCGACTGGGTCAGAACCACCTGGGAGCTGGCCCCTGGGGGAGAAGAAGAAACAGAGTCAGTTATCCATGAGATCCTAGAAGGAAAGAAAATCACAGCAGGGAATAAAGGAGACAATCAGAAGCAAACGCACCAAAGAGCCAGGCCAGGGAGAGGAGTATCTGTAACAGGGGTAAAACTGCCATGGGGTGATTCTGGAGTGGAGTCGGTGAGGAAGACCCAGGTGTCAGACTCTTTCTGTGCTGTGGGGCAGTGGCTTATTTAAGGAGGAAATTAATTCTTTCTGCTTTGTGTCAAGCTGTTAGCATCAGCTGGGATGATATTTATATGAAGTGAAATTCTACTGAAAAATTGTTTTTTGACTGGATTTTTTGTTTTGATTAATTGTTTTGTTTTGACTTGATTTTGTTTTGACAGACATTTTGTTTCATTTTGACTGACATTTTGTTTTTTACTCAGTGAAGAATTTTCATCTGATTTGTGCAGCAGCATTTCCTCCACTGCTTACATGGAAAGGAAAGGTCTGAACTGAATAACCTGAATTAATTATATTGTATACTTAATTATATACTGTATATTACACAGAATAACCTGATCATCCTTAACCAACTCCATCCTGATTTTCCTACTAGTGCCCTGAGCAATGAAAAAGCTTCCTCCTGACATCACTATGTTATAAATTATTTTCCTTTGAATAAGAGAGCTACCATAATTTCATCTGGGATAAAGCTGGAACAAATACCCAGAAAAGCAGGTACTCCATTGAAATTATAGCACCCAGTCTGACCTACTAACTTTGTGTACTAATCTGATCAGCACTCAACAGGATACCTCATTTATTTATTTGTCAATTTCTGTATCGATATACCAATTTCCATTTCCAATTTCAAGAACTGGTATTTTGACTTCTGGTACTCAATTTTCAAATTCCAGGACCAATTTCTGGTTTCCCATTATTGAAACCAGACAGTAAAATAGAAAGTTGATAACCAGGTAATGGTCATTACAAGATTATTTCTTGTAATTGGGCATCTGATTTGATGCTTGCGTACCTGAATCAGTACTCAGGAACCTACTGGACTTGTCACAAAGTACCTGGAATTGCAGGTATTAACACTTGGGTACCAAAATCGGGTACCTTTTCAGCTGTAACCTGGGTCAGGCTATTACCATCATTCAGAATCCATTAGGTCTTCCATCCAGAACCCAGTCACTCCCTGGATATCTGGACTAGATCTGAAACGGGTACTTAATCTTGTAGCTGCAGATAATAGCTAAATGTTCAGGTACTGTTTTGGATATCGAAACTGGTTTCCAAATGTTGTGGTTTTTTAGCCAGTTTTGAAGTACCCAAAGTTACCTGAAAAAAACCTAAATAATACCATAAAAATTCCCAGAGTCCAGGAGGATATTGAGGCAGTATTTCAGTATGCCGTTTGTCAGTATTTTGGTATACCGGTCAATAATGTCAATATAGGAAATAAAATAATAACAAAGAGAGAATTAAAAGCCAACACACCGGAGAGCCAGGCCAGGGCAAGGAATATCGGTAAGATGGGTAACACAGCCATGGGACGGTTCTGAAGCTGATCTGGGATGGGTCAGAGCTGGAGAGGAATCCGCGAGCAGGATCTGGGTGTGTGGGGATGGAAGCTAGGGGTTATTTATGTAGGAAGCAAGAACACTCTTCTTTGCATAAAGCTGGTGGAACCGGCAGTGCTGATATTAATATGTGGGTCAAACCCCAGAGGATGAAAGACTTCCAGAGAGTCACAGGAGTAATTACAGAAGGGAACTCAAAGGCAGAGCTGAAATGATTACCCACCCAAATGGGTTTACCCACCAGAATGTTGGCACTCGACACCACCTGACCCAGTAACATTGGGTACCCGATTACTGCAGAATGGGCTACCCGAATTTATCGTTTTACCATTCTTTATTCCAATTTCACAAGTTCCGGTACTAATTTTCCAACTGTTAGCACCGATTTTTTTTATTTTTGGTACCATTTCTCCCCACTTCTGTCTCGATTTTACTAAGTTCTAGGGGTGTGCAGTTTGTTTTTGTATGTTCAGTGACTAAAACAAAACAAATGATGGCCTATTCCATTTACTCCAAGTCAAGTCAAATTTATTAAACGGCTCTAGCCTGCACCATGGCCCAATATCAAATTACAAATGAATAAAAGTATCATCACTTAATGCATTAGATATATCAACAAAAATACATAATAACATAACATTGATTATCTAAATACAGCATAGCATAGCTAGCCCTAATCCCCTCATCCCCAAAAGCAAGCAGGACAAAATTGTAAATAACACAGGATTAGGTTTCTAAGACTGCCATATCCTCTACATATACTTGGGCGGAGAAACAGCTTGCTATTGTAATAAGTTTAGTCATTAACATATGAAAACGACAGGCCGGGCCAATGAAAACAGATGAAAAAGAAGGGGGAATGTGTCTGTTTTCATTATCAAATAAATAAATAAATAATATTTTGGGGGTATTCAGTTACCCAATTGGCAATTGGGTAGCCCGTCTGTACCTGGAAATGCGGGTATTACTTTAGGGTACTATATTGGGTACCTGTTTCAGCTCTGGGGTGGCACTTATATAGGTCGGCACCTCCCACAAATTTTAGTCCAAAATGACTCTCATGCAAAGAGGACTCTGTCTTGGGAGTGAGGCTTTATCTTGGGCTGAATGCGGAGACGAGGGGGCCCCCCCCCCCCCCCGCGAGAGCAAAGAGGCTCTGTGCTGCACAACTGATTCAGTATTCACTGCTAGCCACTGCCAGTGCTACTTGTTCCAACTCTGCAGCACAGCCATTTTCAAATTATTTGTCAGTCGTACAGAATATCAACAGAAAGCATGAGATTGTAGGCCGGCGTGTAGTTCACAGGGATAAGAACTTGAATGACAACTAGAACTAACGGGTAAAAAAGAACATGGGCGGTAAATGGGAATTCAGTAAATGGGATTTTGGTAAACAGTTAACTGTGGCATGCATCATGGTAAATTGGGAATCCAGTTCACAGCTGACCACTACTGGATACTATCTGGTATCTAGCCGGATACCAGGTAGCAGAGGCTACTCATTCTAGCTCTAGGGATGGGCGAACGTGGTTCGGAAGTTCGGAGTTCGGGCTGAACTCGAATAGTTCGGTCAACCGAACCGAACGTTTGAACCGAACTCGAATTCGGAAGTTCAGAGTTTGGACCAAACTCAAATAGTTTGGTCAACCTAACAGAACATTCGAATCGAACTCGAATTCGAACGTTTGGTTTGGATGCGTTTGGTGAGTTCGGAATTGAATTTCCATTGGTTTCAAAACACATTATCGGCTGTAANGAGAGAAGGGGAACTGTGCGATGCAGGGTTTTTGTATTGTCATTATTCACAGTGCTCTTCCCGCCTTGTACAATAATACACAGCAGTGTCTTCCACCGTCAAGTTGTCTATTTTCAGGTAGAAATTGGAACCATTCTTTGAAGCTGTGATTCGTCCCGCAAGGGTTTGCGAGTAGTAATTTGTGACGGAAGGTTTCCAGTAGGTGGCCACCCATTCCAGTTCTCTCCCGGGCAGCTGTCTGACCCAAGACATCCACCATTGGTCAGCTCTCTCCATGATGCATCTCAGTTGGATGGATTCTCCAGGCTTCTTCACGTCTTCATCCGATTGTGTCAGAACAACCTGTGAATGGGTTCCTGGGGGAGGAGAGAGAGAGGACATGAAGAAGCGGACAGAGGGTTGGACAAGATGACCCTTGAATCGCCATCTGGCTCTTTAGTTTTGTTATAAAAGACCCACTTCCTTTAAAATTGATATTATTTATCATTTCATATCTTAAAAGTATTTAATGATAATAGGATCTTGCTATGAATAATATTAATCTCATTGCCTATAGGATGATATTTTTCTGCCTTTTAGACTGAGGTGGAAAAATACCTTCCAAAAAGACCATAATGAAAACCCAAGGGAACCAAAGCATCATTGACCGTGATGATTTAAGGGACAAAGTCTTTCCGTTCCACTGATTAAGTCAACAGACAAAGGTGCCCCTGGATTGTCTTGTATCAGCCTGGGAAGAAAATGTGGATGAGAGCTGTTTTAAAAGGAAACTACCACATCCATTTGCATATTGGCCTCTTTACATAAAAGAAAAAAACCCTCATCTTTTCGCAAGGGGGAAACAGTTTTGTATTCAGGACTAATGTAATGCAGAGAGAAGCACTCGGGCCTTAGACAACATCTTCAGTGTCAGTGTGTCGGTGCATCCCACACGAGACAAGGGGCATCTTTAGACATAACAAAGATCAGGTGTTAAAACCCC
>QEPC01009539.1:35213-58834 GCA_003113815.1 Sphenodon punctatus
CCGTCCAAACCCCCCAGGTCACGCAGCCACCTCAGCAGCAGCCCATGGTCCACAGTATCAAAAGCGGCCGAGAGATCTAGCAGGATAAGAAATGTTGAACATCCTGCGTCCATCTCCCGGCGGAGGTCATCTACCAAGGCCACCAACGCCGTCTCAGTGCCATAGCTGGGGCGGAACCCAGATTGAAAAGGGTCTAGGAAACCGATGCTATCCAGATGCGCCTGGAGCTGGAGTTTAGTTGGCAGGGTACACAGTACTGGTGGACACGCCTTCCTCAAGGCTATTTAAATAGTCCAGCATTGTTTTCAGCTGACATGCTTGAGCTTTTGAAAAATATTCCAGGTGTACATTCATATACGGATGACATCTACTTTACAAATGAAGATTTAGATCAACATTTACATTAAAGCAAATTGTCACTGTTTTTGGAGAAGCAGGATATATTATCAATCTGAAAAAATCACAGATTTGTAGAAGAAAAGTAAAGTACCTTGGTTTCTTATTAACAGCCTCTGGCAGAGGACTAACTCAGGAGTTCAAAGAAAAATTGTTGACATTGCAACCTCCTAAAACTTTAAAAGAATTGCAATCAGTTTTAGTTTTTTTTAAATGTTGCAAGAATATTGGTTCCTGACTATGCTCAGAGAACCAAACCCCTTTATGATCTAATTCCATTAGCAAGCAAAGGGGATTTTTGGACCTTGGAAGCTCAGCAAACATTGGATAATCTGATAACCTCAATTAACCAAGCTGTTGAATTGAATACAAGAAACAGCACTGTCTCCCTAGAGATTCTAGTTGGAGCCACACAGGAAGGAGGATTTGCTTCATATTTCAATTATGGAGAATCTGAACCTCTGCAGTATATATCATATGTCTTCTCAAACACAGAACAAAAGTTTTTGCCTATTGAAAGAATCTTATGTATGTGTAATCTTCCAATTTTAAAAGGTAAAGATCTTGCACAGGGCAAATATACAATAGTAAAAACTCCTATTGCTTCTTTAAGACAGGTTAAAAAAGGATCAATACCCAAGGTAAAAGCTCTTCATAACAGATGGGTACAATGGATGTCACGTTTTGAAAATCCATAAATAGAATTTGAATATGTGGAACCGAGCAATGATTTGGAAAATTTGCCAGCTTTTACTATTGAACCTGTATCTACTAAAAATCAATCCCCAGATAAACCTCTCCATGAATATCAAAAAGTTATATCTATACTGATGGTTCAGCCATGTCATGTAAGCAAAGCAAACATATGTGGGAAGCAGATTGTGCTGTTGTAATTGGGCCATTTAATGATAAAGGGGATTATCATATGTCTGATAGAATTCAAATGCCTTTAGGGAACAATACTGTGCAATATGCAGAGTTAATGGCAGAGAATAAAGCAATAGAGATCTCTCCTCCTGAAAAAACTGTTCTCATTTGTACTGATTCCTTCTATATAGCTAGAGGAATAAATGAAGAATTACCGATCTGGCAGTCCAATGGTTTTCTCGACAATAAATGAAAACCTTTGAAACATGCTCATAGATGGAAAAATTAGCAACACTTTTGGATGACAAGCCATTAATTACTTAATTTTTTATTTTTATTTTTTAATTTTTTTCAACATGTAACTTTTTATTATTAGCATCCGGCTTTCACCATAGCCACAACCAGAACAAGACAAACAAGATACAGACACAAATACAGAATACAAAATACCCAATACCATTACCAGATACAAAATACAAAATACGGAATAAAAGAAGAAGACAATAGAATACAAAATTAAAAAGTTAACCATAAATCCACTTGTCACCAACATATAAATTTATGAAGTCACTTTGGGCTGCATCAGCATTCAAGCCCATTTGGACCCCCCCATCCCATTTCTTAATCATGTTATTGATAGGGTGGAATCCTATCAATAACATAATTAACAAAATAATCTGAGCCCCATACTAAATAAATTGAGACCTACAAGAAGCTTCAGACAACTACATCATAAACCGGTATGAGTTAAATAATGAGCGTCATCAGCTCCACTGAGGTAGCCAGCAGCCTCTTTTGAAAAATCACACAGGCACCATACACAGCGACCGCTCTAGATCAGCTGGAGTCATCCCCCTTCAGCAGTAACAAAACTCTTTGACCTTCAGAAAGGTGACAAGGCATAGGGATAATAAAGTGCCTCAAAAATTTCTCCCTCAGAGCATTAAATTTTGGACAATATAATAACATATGAGTAATAGTTTCTGGAACCGCCAGATCACAGCACTGACACAATCTAGCTTCTTTCGAGATTTTTGCATATCTCCCCTCTAACATTGCAGACAGGAATAAATTACACCGTAGTAGAAATAAAACCCTCCTCTGCTGAGCATTGTCCCAATTGATATACTCTGGGGGGGCCACATTGGGAGAAGGAAAGCTATAGTCAAGAGTTATCCTTTGGGAGGCTATCGCTGCCTACTCCAATTGGATTTCTTGGTCTAGTACCTTTGCCTAATCACCAGGAAAACGCTTTTGGGATCTGAGGTCCTCAGTAAATCCTTTGCAAGGCCCAATGCATAAAAGGCCTGCTCAGTAGGCGCTGCCCACTGATTGATAGCCTTCTCACCCATAATAGATGACTAAAGAGAATGAGATGCTGATGGATACACAGCCACCTTAATCCAAAACTTATATTAAGCCAATGTAGCCTGCACCCTTATAGATCTCATTGCCAGTTCAGCCCGCAGAATTACCTGGGAGGTACACTTTGGTAAACCCAGAATTGTCTGCAAAAAACTATTCTGTGGGGCTTCTAGGTTAGCTAGCAATGAGTGACCCCATAGGGCTACTGCATAAAGCAACTGGGCTATTACTTTGTTAAATAAACAAAGTGCAGGCCCAACCAGTCTACATCCCTGAGTAAAATAAAAGCTAAGTAAAGCTTTGGATGACTTCTGAGCTTAAAGCAGAGCAGCCTTATGAGGCAACCAACTTCCTGAAGAAGCAAAGATGATTCCTAAATATTTAAATAGATGAACCTGTTCTATCCTTACATCATCCATAAACTAACAATAGTAAATATTAGACTGGCCAGCCACCAAAACCTTCATCTTCTCATAATGTTTACGCAAGTTCTCTTGTCTGCAATACTGGGCAAATCTCTGCATGCTTCATTTCAAACCCACCTGAGGCACAGACAACAAAACTGTGTCATCAGCATAGAGCAGCAGGTATAGCTTCCTCGAGCCCAACTTAGCGGCATGGAAGTTTTCCAAAGTCATGAATGGGATTAAATAATTAATATAAAAGTTGAAAAGTGCCAGGGCCAGCAAACATCCCTGGCAAAAACCTCTATCCACGGTTATCTCCTCTGAAAGAGGACAGTTTGAAGCAGGGTGAACCTGCATAGTGTTATGATGGAGTTTAATTATCAAAAAAAGAAGTCGGTCATCAATAGTCGAGCCTCTAAGTTTCATCCAGAGACGTTCTCTGTTGATAGTATCAAAAGAGGACCGTAAGCATGCAAAACAACAGTTCAAAGAAGCTTTTGCCTGCCCTAAGGCATATTTCATGAGCAGAAGCTTACGGGCAAAAGCATGATACAGGGTAGACTGGCCTGCTCTGAACTCAGCCTGCTCAGGGTTAATGATGTTGTTTTCATTGAGCCATGCTTGAAATTTGCCTTGCATATATTTTGCATATAACTTTCCAACAATAGATAAGAGGCTAATAGGCCTATAGTTGGCCGGGTCTGAAGGATCCCCCTTCTTGAAAACAGGGACCACTACACTTTTTAGCCAAGATTTAGGAATCCTACCAGAAGAGTTGATTGCTGAAAATAAGGGGGCAAGTATCTTAGACCACCATTCAGTTTTGAGTCGAAGCAATTCAGGGGGGATAAAATCAATCCCCAGCACCTTACCAGCCTTAAGTAACTGGCGGCCAATCCTGAAATCTGTTCTCTGGGTGAAGTTCTATCGACACACATCGATAGAAGTTCTATCGACACACATCGCAGGATCATGTAAACAGTCCTGAAAAATAATTCTGCCAGCTAGCCAATGAAGGCATAGAATCCTGATTTGACCTTTTGTTACGTAAAGCTCCTGCTATCAGAGCCCAGAATTTCCGTCCATCTTTTGCCAGAACAGCTTGATGTAACTGCATCCATTTAGCCTTACAAAATTCAATTTTTTTCCTTCTCAATAACTGATAAGCACTCCTTCCTCTGCTTACAGATATCCTATTACTAATATTAGCCCTGGAGGGTACCTGCTTCATCTGCCTAATAAGTCGATGAAGAACCGCCCTTGCTTGAAAACACATGTCCTCAAACCAACCCCCCTGCTGCCTAATTGCAGACCCGCACAGTGCATTAAAGGATAGAATCTGCAAAAACAGTTCTGACAAATCCTCATAAGCTGGTACATCCTCTACAGGGGAACTGATAATTCGACCACTTAAGGCAAGGGCTGCCATAGAGTCAATAAGGGTCGCACAATCACTTTGCAAAGCCAGGGATCATATCCGTCGAGCCAAACCCATGGGCTTGTTCCCCGGGGGCTGATCACTGCTCCGGGGTAAAGAAAACCTATCGTCCGGAAAAAATCCTCCATTTTTTAAAGCCAATGGTGAATGGTCTGTTTCCACAACAGATAGTACCCTTAATTCAAGAGCATCCAAAACAAAACCTTCCTGAATTAAAAAATAATCAATTCCACTAGCACCCAACCTTGAATGGAAGATGAACTCCCCCTCTAGGTGCCCTGGTAATAATCCGTTCAGTATTACCAGTTCCAGTACTATATAGCTAGAGGAATAAATGAAGAACTACCTATCTGGCAGTCTAATGGTTTTCTAGATAATAAACGAAAACCTTTGAAACATGCCCCTAGATGGCAAAAATTAGCAACACTTTTGGATGACAAGCCATTGATTACTGTAATGCACGTGCCAGCTCATTCCAAATATGGATTTCATGTTAATGGGCAGACCCTTGTACGGGCGAAGAAAGCAATGAAAGCATTCTCAGTCTGTGTACTTACCCGGTAGCAAGTTAAAAAATGCTTGGATGGGGAATTGACTCAATGCATCAGCCCAGATTCCATTAACCCTAAGGGTTACCCTTCTGTCTATGATTATGCCCTAAAAGATGAGAAGTGTGTTGTAACATTCACTAATGGGGAGAAACGTGTAATACCCCCTGTTGACACAAGACCTAACAAAAGGCTCACAATAGTCTTGGGCATGTTCACCAAGGTGTTAATGCCACAGTTGAATCTTTACAGCATTCCTACTGGTGGCCTGGACTGCGCAAACAAGTCCAATGGTGTTTGGCCCAGTGTGAACCTTGTCTAAGAACAAACCCTGGTCCCATTACCAGAGCACCTTACTTAAAAAATCTTACGCCTCTGTCTCCTTTTGATAAGGCATATATAGATTATATTGGTCCCTTGCCACTTTCCCATGGGCAAAATCATTGTTTGGTTATTGTTTATGCTTGTACTAGTTTTGTATGGATTTACCCCACACGAGATCAATTTGCCTCTACCACTGTTAGAACTCTCACCTCCTTCATTTCGCTTGGGCTTCCACGTATCCCACACTCTGACAGGGGAGGTGCCTTCACCTTTCACCAGATGCAAAGTTTTGCAAAGAGTTTTGGGGTAGTGTTGGAATATAGCACAGCGTATCACCCCCAAAGTGTTGGGGTTGTGGAAAGGAAAAAGGAAGAGATAAAATGAACTTTAATGAAGCTATTGGTAGGGAGATCCCGGCAGTGGTATTCTTTGCTTCCTCTGGTACAGCTTGGACTTAATAACCTTCCTAGGAATGACTGTCACTTAACCCCTTGTAAATTGCTATTTACAAAGGACATGACCACTTCTTTAGAACAACTGGCTTTATCTTCTCCTATCTCTTGACAGGAGCAGTTGGCACTGATAGATGAATTGAGAGAAAAACTGGCTTCTACCCAGCCTAATACTAATATTAATTCTGTTCCTCAAATTTGGATTCCACAGAAAAGCCAGCTGGTACAGGAAAAGGCTGTTTTAAAGGATCCTTCCTTAAGGCCTCGCTGGAAAAAACATGTACCTATTCTCAAAATTTTGAGCCCCCGAGCAGTAGAAATTCAGACATCACCAGGTAATTCGAAAATTGTGTCTATAGACAATTTAAAATGTATTCCCATCTACTATGGTCAGGGTAATGATGGATTATTGTCAATCCCAACCTCTCCCACCAACTGCACCTGACTACTTTCTTGCTATTGATGAAGTGTCTCAAAAGGCACCTCAGCCAGAACCAAACCTCAGACTAGGGATGGGTGAACACGGTTCAGAAGTTCAGAGTTTGGCCCGAACTCGGCCTGTTCGGACGACCGAACCTGAACCCAAATCCGAACACGAACTGACCGAACCAAACTAAATTCTGAACGTCGAAATGACTGAACAGTTCAGTTTTCCTTCTTCCACTTATAAATCTAGGAAGATTTTACAAGTAGAATCTTTCAATAATGCACAGATAATTAGAAAAACCAATTCCTTGCTCGCAAAATCTATGGAAAAGATTTCTAGATTGTAGGATGCCAATAATATAAATTTAAGAAATGGAGTTTATTTGGTCAAGGATGCTTTAATTCAAGTGGCCTTGATAGTCAAACATGATTTGGCAGTTTTATCAGATGAATTGATTATTGAAATTATTGTCACTTGGTTGCAAAAAAATATTTTTTCTTTAAGCAATGGGCACCTTCTCTGGACTATTGTTAACACTACTTATCTTTAAGTGATGAGAACATGCGAATCTTACAGCACACAGCACCCACTTTAATTTTTAACATGAAACCATTACCAGATACAATTCTTACTGACCCCCTAAGTATGTGGTATATTCCTACTACTCAATGGAATATTCATTTTTTAATTCATTTGAAAATTCCTAGTATCGTTTATTTATCTAATTGGAATATTTTGAATATGGGTTTTTTAGTAGCTACTGGAACAAATATTGCTCATGCTCATATGAAACTACCATATAAAAATGTCTCCACAAATGTTTTTGGAAACATAACATACTTACATACTGACGAATGTCAAGATTTTTGATATTTGTTTTGCAAGCAAATTACACTTGTTTCCCCGTGTGGACTGAATCCACCTAATACTTCTACTTGTCCTATTAGGATTCAATCAAGTAATATTTAATTTGGTTTTATTGATTCCCTTACAAATGGATCATATTTAATTCTTGCTGGACAATCTGAATGTAATATTCCGGCTTTGCAACCTTCTATTGTAACAGTGAATAGTAAGGGTGGGACATCAGCACAAATACTGGGTACCGGTTTTACCGGTTCCCGGATTTAAGAATACGGGCTTACCAGATTAATACCAGTTTACCGGCACCGGATCTTTTCCATTGGTTTCAAAGGGGAACTGTCCCCATTGAAATCAATGGAAAAAAACAAAAAGCTCCCCCCTCCCCAAGTCCAGGCTGCGCGGGTGGAAGGGGGGACACCACCCACCCACCCTGCCCAGCCTGGATTTAAACAACAAAAAATTTTGTGACCCCTACTGCGGGCTCCGGGCTGCCACCGGCGACCCAGACCAGCCCAGAACCAGCGTCCAGCAGCAGCCAGCAGGTAAGTAAGTACCGGTACTACTGACCCCTGGGGTGGAGGAGGGCTTAACACCCCCCCACCCCAGGGATCACCCTACTTCCCACCCAGGGATCGCCTACCTACCTTGAGCTCCAGGCAGTGGTGGTGGTGCTACAGCGGCTTCACCGCTGGCTGTGGCTGCTGCCGGCTTCAACATGCTACTAGGCCTTCTGGGGAACCTGGAAGTTCCCCAGAAGGCCTAGTAGTATGCTGAAGCCAGCAGCCACAGCCAGCGCTGAAGCTGCCGGAGCGCCGCCGCCCATAGCTCAAGGTAAGTAGGTGATCCCTCGGGTGGGGGGTGGGTTTAACACCCCCCACCCCAGGGATCAGTAGTACAGGTACTTACTTACCTGCTGGCTGCTGCTGGACGCTGGTGCTGGGCTGGCTCTGGGTTGCCGGTGGCAGCCCAGAGCCCGCAGTAGGGGGTCACAAATTTTTTTGTTGTTTTAATCCAGGCTGGGCAGGGTGGGTGGGGGGTGTTCCCCCTTCCACCCGCGCAGCCTGGACTGAGGGAGGGAAAGTGTTGGGGTGTTTTTTGTGTGTTGTTTTTACATTGCGGCCATTCATTTGAATGGCCGCAATGTAAAAAATCCAGTACCGGGTAATCCGGTAAATGGGCCGGATTACCGGGTATAATCCGATACTACCGGTACACCCAATACCGGCAGTATCAGATACCAGATGATCCAGTAGTCCCACCCCTAGTGAAAAGCACAGTCACTTGTTATGGCAGACATCTTTTTCCACCTCCTAATTTGAGATCAATGCATTCTCAGGTTACATTTTTTGTACCACACTTCTCTTTGCAGTTTCCATTATTAACTGGCATCATAGCTAAATTGCAAAGGTCAGAAATTACCCTTTTTAATACACATGATGCAATTGAAGATACCTTGCTGGAAGTGAAGCAACTACTTCCCTAGGTAATTCAATTTTAGGAACAGGTTTACAAATTATTGCCTACCTCAAACCGGTTTTTATTGCTATAGTGTTGATTGTACTCTTCATCATTATTATTAAGATTTTTAGGTTCTTCTCTGGACTGTGTCTGAAAAAAATATCAACCTCCTAAGAAGATTAATGTCTCTTCCCTCACCATTGTGAAGAAGATACCAGTGCTTTGTACCTTCCTGATGTCTTCCTGAAGACATGAATGATTGGACATATGTTATTAAAATTTTCTTTCTTGTATTGTATTCTACATTCTTGAAACACATTTTTGCCAGAGAAAGGGTGTCATGTATCCTGTATGTAGGCATATATGTTTTGACCATTCGTGTTTCAATATATTGGAAATCAGAATTAACCTCTCTGTATAATGACTTCTTAAAGAGCTGTCCTATAGTGACCTTTCTACTGAACTCTTGAACAGATACTGGAATATCAGTCTGTATACTGGAATAGCAGATATAATCATGTCTGTCTCTTAAAGAAATCCACATTTTCTGTTGAAAAGATACTAGTCTCAAGATACGTGACTCCCTGGCAGGGCAGGAAAAGGCCTTGTTTGTTTGGAGTTTACTCATTGTTAATCCTATCTTATAACCTGTTTAGTATGTATTAACAGGCTTCTTACTATGTATTTTGAGGAAAAACCCCTCCCTGTCAGCAGTCTTGACCAAATGTCATTTTTAGCTGACCTCCAAAAATCTTTCATTCTATAAGAAGGGAGAGGAGAAATGGATTTTTCAGAAAGCTTCCTTTCCTGAAGCTTCTCTCACTTCTTTCATATGGCAGTATGAGCCAAAGACTGGGTAATATGTTATATCCTATATAATGCATTGAGTCAACCATATACTTAGAGCATATGTTATATCTTATAGATGTTAAGATCTTTGAATTTGTAACAGAGCTGTTCTCTGAACAGAAATGTCTTTCTAAGTCATGTACTTTTATCTGACACTGTTTCTTTTGTAATATGTCTTTATTTGAACTTAAATAAACTATTGCTTCATATTTTATAATATTCATAAGTCTCATAGCCTCATTTATATAAATAAATTGTCTTTACTATACTTAGTTGAGCCGGCTGGCTTATTAGCAAAGTGTAAATTGAGTTTCCACATATTGGAAAAGAGTGCCCTATAGCCAGACTAGATCATGTCAGGCCTGGACATCTAAGCGCAAATTCCTTTTAGAGGAAACTGAGGCACAACACAACATTAAGTTATAGAAAACATTACTGTAACATTGCAAAAAAGGAGACATTGTGAAATAGGAGCAGCACAACTCCCAAGGGCATTAATATGTAAACAGAGGTCTTTCCAAAAGGTGTGAATGTCTCTAACAGCAGTTTTAAGAATGCAAATGAAAGGAAACTGCATACATGAGTGAGCCCATGGGTTCAGGAGAGAAGAGGGAAAGACAAAAGGACTTCCTGGAAGACTAGAGAAGAAACTAGCCCCCCCCCCCCCAAGGACTTATAAGGAACATTCCAACCCATAGAGGACAGTGTCAGTTGGGAAATCATTCAACCTAGGACTCGCTGAGTTTTGGATTATAGCTGGAGGGCAGGAGCCTGTCAGCTAGCCTCTTGAAGCAATGTACTGAGAGAAGAGACTTTGCTTATAAGAACTCAAAGACCAGCCTCACTACATCTGACTGAGAAATGGATTCAAGCGTATGGACTTTCTGTAGAGTAAGATCTTAACTAGGGACCTTCTCAGTACAGACTAGGATTGTGTTATTTACTTTTGTTTTAATGGCCACTCTGCATCCAAACTATCTTTGGGTATTTTCAGACATTACGAGATCACGCTCAACAACAGTCAATTCCCTGTAGTGGGGAATGCCCTCGTAACGTCTGTTGGGGAACCGGAAGTTCCCCCCCAGGTGTTAACCATGCTCAATCCCCTCTGGGAATCTCATTCACGATGTGATTGGCTGGACCGACGGGGCTGGCGCCAATCGCGTGGTGAATGTGATTCCCAGCAGGGATGAAGGGGCCCGTCACGTCTGGATGGCGATCACGGCCCGGAATCCCCACTGGAATTCCGGGCCGTGGTCATTTTGGGTGGGAGAACTTGGGGGGAGGGGCATACAGCCGCAAGTTGCGCCGCGTGGCCCCTCCCCGATTCCCCACCAGAATCCCCCGGCACGTCTGTTGGCCGTGCCGGAGTGATCCTGGTGGGAAATCATTTGTATGATGATGGGATGGGACGAATGCCGCCCCGTCTCGTCTGAAATCTCCCATAGTTTATGTAATCAATTAACTTTCGTCTTTACTAAGAAGTGCTTTCTGTTGTCTCACACTGGGAAACAAAGGGTTACTTTAGAAGTTACATTGTCTGAAAATACCGCAGTCAATCGCAGTCGACCGCAGAGCAGAGGGTGAACGGAGGTGAACGATGGCGAACGAAGCGTGGTTAGGGGAATCCGGAAAAGTAACATCTGTTATCTTACCTTCACCACATTCTGGAGTCCCGGCGGCGGGTGGTGGGTGGAGGCAGCAGCCAGATAGGCTGCTGCGGCTACCTGTCTTGGGGAGGGTGGGTGGCCGGGGAGCGCAGGGGGTGGGGCTGTGCAGCCGCATGCTGCATCGCGTGGCCCTGCCCCCTCTGGGAGGGGGGGTTGCCCAACAGATGTGATGGGCAGCAGCATTGACCCTGGGCCATGGTTCGGCAGTCCCCATGGCCAGGGACAAAGGGGCGAACGTCTGTTGGCGCGTCCCTTCACCCCTGCCCATGGTCTGAACCACCCCACTTCCCAGGGTCAATGATGCCACCCGTCATGTCTGAAGTCACCCACAGTCTGAGTATCTTGTGCCCTCAAGCACTTGCGAACTCAGAGAGAAAGAGTCTGTGAGTGGGAAGTTTCTGGAGCTTGGGTGACAAAAGTGTTGTCCCCTTTGCAGGACTGAATCAGATAGAGAGAGATCTGATTCAGACGGGCTGCAAGTGAGGGAAACTGAGTCACACAACCCAGAAAAGTGGGGTAGTGGACCCCAACCCTGTGACAGTTTCTATTCCAGGGTTTCCAGCCAGGAGATGACTTCTTTATCCCACAACTGGGTGAGTTGCACAATGAGTGATTATCCAGGAAACAGCTGTTGGAAGAAGACTATCAGGAAGCTGCAAACATACAGTAACATAAGCATCTGTTCATGCAGCTACGCACCCCCAGGATGATGTCATTGACCTCAGTGTGCATCAGATTTACTAGTGACTGATATGGTATTATATTTGTTTGTACATCAAAATGCTGCTTTAAAATTAGATTATCTTGTGTAATAAATTAGGTGATAATATAACATTCCTTAGGAACACTGAAGAATGTGACTAATGCTGGTCAGGAAACAATTGCTCATCTTGTTTTCAGACATTTGGCTCAAAGTAATCTTGAAGAAAAGAGCACCTGCCATTGTTACTGTAAAATTGGCTGCCGTACCAAGGTGACGAATAGTCCCAGCATTTCCTGGGATAGGGATGCCATCCCTGTGGGGCTGTAAGAAGCAGAATTTGTCATATGGGCTGACTCACACGGAGGACAGATGAAAAGAAAAGAAAATGTGTTGATTTATCTGCAACTGAAATCCATCTTTTATTTTGCGTCCCAAATTGGGCACTACTTGCACTTACAGCATGGCTGTAATTTTAAAAGAGCTTATTGGAGCTATAAAACTGTTTTCTTCTTTGCAAAGTTATGGAAAGTATATATTCTGAAGCTCAAGTTCAGTATCTGGATCCTTAAGTTATATAATTACTTCTATGTATGCTCTCATACCAACCTGTTTAGCCAGTGGTTAAACTGCCAGAAAAATTTTTATTCTTCATCTTCATACAGTATTTGTTGATATGCCTTAACACGTAACTTTTAAAAACAGAGGCTACAGCCACATGAGATGCTAATCCAATTTGTACAGCATTACCCCACATCAGGCAGCCTTACCACACCATGAAGTATATCATCTGCCCAGCGACTGCCAGATGTTCACCCTGCCCCAGGCCATGGGCTGAAGTCGGCTGCAGGGCTTTGAGTGGCAGGCAGTTAAAGCGTGGTTAGCGTCATGTCTGTTTTCACCCATACTGAGCATGGGCAAAATGGAGGCCTCTGTTACAGTATGGCATATGACATTTTGTTGTACAGTGGCTGCCATTTTATGCATGTTAACCAAAAATAATAAAGACAGATTTTTTTGATCAAACCAGTGAAACAATTGCTCATTCAATCATTCACCAGATCAGTTGAAACAACCAGATTCTGTCAGAAATCGAAACCAGTCAGAGGTGGCGTTTCAGCCCTAAAGTGGATACCAAATTATTCACAGTGGGGAACAGATGACTAGTTCTGGGAAGAGGCCAGGCCATTCTGGAATAACCAGGCCATTCACCACCCAGAGCAGGTCTGCAGGCCATGACTTTGCAGATGACAGAGGACATAAGAGAATCTCTATTGGCTCTTTGCTAAACAGATGCTTCTGAATTCCCAGTACCAAGTGGGGGAGAGATGTTGGAATGGTAAAAACACATAATGAAGATCTTTGGTTGACATATCTGCTGGCCAATTGGCATCACAAACCGATTTTATACCACAGTGACATGTTAGAGAATCCCTGGCATAGGCTCCTTCTCTGCATATGCTGTGCATGCATATACAATTGGGACCCTTTATACCATCTTTCTGATATTTGGCAGAGATAATCACAAAAGTATGATATATAGACCTGCCAAATTTCATGTACACTGGCTGGACTACAAAGATGTTACAGTCAGACATATATTTATACATTAATTGCTTATACCACCAGTACCCTTTATCTAATCCTTCTGAAACTTGGCAGAGATAGTAGATATGGGAAGGCATGTACACCTGACAGGTTTCATCTACAATAAATGTGAGGTATAGAAGTTACAGCTAAAAATGTATATG
The DNA here is from genome assembly GCA_003113815.1 of Sphenodon punctatus. Classification (NCBI taxonomy): domain Eukaryota; kingdom Metazoa; phylum Chordata; class Lepidosauria; order Sphenodontia; family Sphenodontidae; genus Sphenodon; species Sphenodon punctatus. Next base: position 48,730 of record QEPC01009539.1, read on the forward strand.
CATTTTTTTTGCAAAATAATATAATTCAACTGCTTCTAAAATTGGATTCCTTTATCCAATGTTTTTGGAATTTGGTACACTTAATGCCTTCCATTGGTGGTACAATCCCTCCAAGTGTCAGCCAAATATAGTGAAAACCAGAAAAGGTACAGCCAAAAATTATTTTTCATTGAAACCAATGGAAAACAAAAGCCAAAATGAAAATGACTATTTGATATTTATGAAAATTAAAATGACATATTTAAATAATGAAAACAAAAAAATGAAAATGAAAATGACATGGGCCTCTGGTGCACACCCTTATCACTCACAGGTTGAGCATGACAAGCCTAACCTGGTCTGTGAGGAGATATCGGGTGATTTCAGACGTGACGGGGCGCATTCGCCCCATCACGAAATGAAATCTGAATTCCCCGCCGGGATGACCCCATCACGCCATAACAGACGTGCCGGGGGATCCCGGCGGGGAATCGGGGAGGGGGCAGCGCCACGCGGCACACCGTGAGACCGCACAGCCCTGCCCCCTCCACGCTCCCCGCTGCCCGCCCTCCGGGGAGACGGGCAGCCACCGCAGCCAATGCCACCGCAGCGCTCACCCGCTATGACCACAGGCCAGACTCCCTGCTGGGATTCCAACCCGTGGCCGCCATCCAGACGTGACGGCGGGGGTCACTGCGGCGGGGAATCACATTCGCCACGTGAGGACCTCCGGCCCCACCGTTTTGGCCGCTCATGGGACAAATGTGATTCCCCGCCATAGTAACATCTGGGGGGAAACATCCGTTTCCCCCAACAGCCATTACGTGGTCGCTGCCACCACAGGGGATTGACTGTGGTGGCCTTTGACCACGTATAGTCTGAAATCACCCATCCAGTGCAGACTATTTTGGACATGGAGGGAATCCATCCGGAGATCGATTTGGCTGTAGACAGATTGGGACTGTTTCTCATATACCACGCACCTATGGCAGCATCCCTACATGCCCTAGCTGAGCTGATGTCAGAGGTGGTCTTGCAGTCTCCAAGGACGTTGGTCCTGGGGGATTTCAACATCCACGCTGATACCGACCTTGCGTGAGTTCCTTGATGCCATGAGGCTGTCTCAGAGGGTTGTGGGCCTGATGCACGATGGAGGACAAACCCTTGAACTAATATTCTGCACTGTCCTTGAGGCAAGGGATCTGGTGGTGGGGGCTGTATCAACTACACCCTTGTCATGGATGTATCATTATCACCTCCAAATCGATCTCCTGGCACATGTCTGCCCCTGGAGAGGTGTAGGAACATTTTGGTTGGTCTGCCCCCAGAGACTTATGGAACCAGCGAGGTTCTGGAATGCCCATGGGGAATTGCCTCCTGATTTCAATGACTGTTTGCTCAATGACCTCATTGTCTGCTGGAACAACTTATTGACTGAGGTCACTAACCGAACGGATCCCAGGCATCCGCTTCCGGAATGCCGATGATGCAGTTCCCCTTGGTTTACATAGGACCAACACAGGATGAAGCAGGAAGGATGGCGGTTGGAGTGATGGTGGCACTGGACTCATGCTGAAGCCAGCCAATTGCAATATAAAGCTAATTTAAAGGCTTATGCTGTGGCAGTACAGGCAGCAAAGAAGGAGTGCTTTGCTTCCCTCATATCATCCACAACGTCATGTCAGAGGAGCTTTTCCAGATGGTGCAGCGGCTGTTCAGATCTGTGCCATCCTGGCTGGTCAAGGCCTGCTGGGAGACATTAAGGTCATTGCTGGCAGGGGTTGTCAATGCTTCCCTTAGGGAGGGCAGGGTGCCGAGCTGCCTCAAAGATGCAGTGGTGAAGACCCTGCTCAAGAAACCATTAGGGATGGGTGAACAGATCACGGTTTGGTTTCGGCCGTTCAGTTCGGCCGTTCAGTTCGGGTTTGGCTTTTCGGGAAATGCTTTTATATATTTTTTTTGTATTTTATATGTTTTTTTATTTGGTTTTATATGGTTTTTTGGTTTTTTATTTGTTTTTTTTGTTTTTATATAGATTTTTTAATTTAATTTTTTAATCTAATATTATATCTATCTATCTACATTAAATCTAACTGCTTTTAATTATTATAAATGCTATGAACAAAATGGATTATCTAATAAGTACACAGGTCTACTCCTACAAACACTAAAACTAAATCACTAACGCGATCTCTATCACTAAGCTAACTCCTACATCTATCTATCTATCTATCTATCTATCTATCTATCTGGGATGGGGGGAAATCACAAACAACACAAGGTTTCAGTTTAAGGTTTAAGTTTCATTTCAGTACAAACTGAAATGAAACTTGAAGCAATCTAATAATCCTACTTTAAATGAAAAAAACAGGGGAAGGGAAGGGAAGGGAATCTGGGATGGAATATATGGGAGAGGGAAAGGATTCAATGGAGGGTGGGGAGGAAGGAAGATTGAAGACAGGGAACACAGGGAGGGTTAAAAACAAAAAATAACCACTAAATCTATCTATGCTAAGCTAAATAAATGAATGAGAATATGGGGGTAGATGGGTTGGATGGGTGAAATGGGAGGAGGATTGCAATGGATTGGGGAGCTGGGAAATGCTGGGAGAGGGAGCCTTCTGAAACACCTGCTGTTCAGGAACAGTGACTAGCTCAGAAGGTGTTGGGAAGGGGGAAGGAAGATAGTTTCGTTTCTTGCAAGCCTCTCCACCCCTGGTGCCTGGAAGTCTGCTCCTCAGCTGACTACCCCTCCCTGTCACATTTGACCTTCCAGTGACCCTTTTTTGCCACCTGATCTCACCTGAATGCGATCCAAACTGACCAAATTGTTCGGTCATTTCGACCTTTGGAATTGAGTTTAGTTCGGTCAGCCTGGGTTCGGTCAGTCCGTGTTTGGGTTTGGGTTCGGTCATCTGAAAAGGCCAAGTTCAAGCCAAACTCTGAACTTCCGATCCACGTTCACCAATCCCTAGATACCAGCACATAATCAATAACGCTCGTGCTTAGGGATTCAACATACGTATACTCCCCTTCCTGATCCCCAAAGCCTGACCCATTAAGAAAAAATAGGTTAAAACTACGTGCCAAATTATGAAGCCGCACCCCTGCTGCATTTATCCTTCCATCTTTAGATACTCAGGACTTCCACATGCCCCATAATTCTTGGGGCAAAGGGTCACAATATTGCTCCAGGGCTTGGTCGTTAGCTCCCAACCAGGCATTAAAATCCCCTGCTACTATTAGGGCACTCCCAGGGAAATCCATTCCTACTTGCTGGATGCTATCCTCCAAACTAGACCATACAGCTTCCTTATATGAGCCTGCATTTACTGGTGGAATATACACCATGAGGATACACACATGCTTCTTCCCCAATTCTAACACTACCTCCAACAAGGATGGGGCAACTGAAATGACCACCATCCCTTTTATTAACTGAATCAAAATCAGCTAGACCCCCACAGGGACATCCCCTATTGTGATAATTGACTTCTGGTAAACTAACTACCTGGAACCCTTCCAAGGCCAAATCCTCCTTTGCCCAGGTTTCTTGCACTACGATAACATGAAAATTCCTTATAAAAGGCATCCCTTTTATAAGAGTCCTCCACATGTCTATTCCACCCTGCCACATTCCATGAGCAAATTTTTAGTTCTTCTAACTGATCAGGAGGCCCATCCTCCAGTCAAACCCGAGATGTCACAGGGGGAACTTGTACAGTCCATCTCCTCCCCCTACCTTCCAGCCCCTCCCCATCCAACCCATCCTGAAGGGGAGGGGGGCCCCCACTCCTTCCCCTGCTGGGCAATCACTGTCTGATCTGATATTACCTGTTGGAGAGAAGAGGGGCTGGCCCTAGACCCCACTAATTCATCACCCTCCCTGGCTCCCTGCCGGAAGTTNGCAATCACTGTCTGATCTGATATTACCTGTTGGAGAGAAGAGGGGCTGGCCCTAGACCCCACTAATTCATCACCCTCCCTGGCTCCCTGCCGGAAGTTCCCACTGGTCTCAGCTACCAGACTTCCTAATTCTTGTGACAGGGCCACCAATTCCCTAGCTTATTTCTCCACTGTCTGCTCTTGCTCTTCCAAACTTTTGGCCTGCTCAGACCGGGTCAAGTCGCCCTCTGATGCTATCTCAAGGAGTCTATCTTTAATTTGGGGGAACCTGGGGCTAGAGGGATTGGCCCTTGTCCAGGCTTCCTGTCCTTCCACCCTACTGCGCACCCGAGCGTTGACTGGCTCACCCCCTTCTTGTGGATGGACCTGGCCAAAAGGGCCCACAGGGATACCCAATTCCCCACCCAGGTACTCAATGACTTCTCCTAACTGTACTCCCCATGAAAAGAAAAGGGGGGTATGCCATAGTAAGAGTGAAAGTAGCCTATCTTGGCAAAAAATAATCAAACACTTTCCCCGCCCTTGAACCGGGATATGATGAAAGTTCTCAATCTGGCTCATTGGGATTAAATCCCCCAACAAGGAGGATAAATGGTGCTGGATATCCTTTTTTGTTTTCCAAGTGGGCATAACCCCATTGGGCAGAGACCTAATATGGAATGACAAGGCCCTCCTAACTATCTTCAGCCCCTCGGGTCCATCACCCCTAACTTTCCTCCCCACATTATCACCCACCTTCGCATGGGGGTTTAGAAAAGTCCTTCCAATGGTAACAACCTCCTTCCTTGTTCTTCCCCCCACCAGGGTCTCAAGTTGCAGAGGTGCCAGTTCTTGGAATGCTGGTCTCAAACTAGCTTGTCCCACCAAATTGGATTCCAGGACTGAGTGGAAGTTTTTGATCTCTTTGGTGAAGTCTGTTATTGCTGCTCGCTGCTTTTCCTGCTCCCTGACAAGGTCTACCATGACTGTCAGCTGGGCCATTATATCCTTCACCAGATCCCCTCCTAACAGATTCTTCTCACTGGCCAACTCAGTTTGGGTAAGGCTCCCTGACTCCTGAGATCGAATGCTAACCACTTCTGTTTCCATCAGTGATACACTAGACGGATCCCTCTCTACTGACTCCTGGGGGACAGGGTGAACTTCTGCTGGTGTGTTTACCCATGGCCCAAGAACAGTTCTCAGCCCATTCAGCTTGAAAATAACCCACCCAGCTGAAGCAAAGTCCTCAAGGACCCTTTGGTTAGCTGCCATTTTGGGTACCTCCCTCCTCACCCCATAACCCTTCCTAGTCATCATGCTTCTTAGTTGCTACACACAATTTCCTCCCAAGTTCCTCCCCCAATTCCCTTACACTATCTCTCCAGAAAGAACCCCTCTGGACCACACAGAGGCAGAGTGGCCTTTGCCGGCGCCTAAGACTGCATGCACAAGGGCGCACCCCTGCGCACGCAGCCCTTAGGCGTGCTGCCCCGGCGCGTGCCTCTGGCACTTCTGGAGTCCGCTAGCAGTTTTAAAGATCCTGCTGTGGCATCCCTGTGGTGCACGCAGGGGACCTCCCCACCACTCTGTCCCAGTCACTTCAAGTGTGCAGGCATTCTGGGTAGCCCTCAGCAGCTCATGCGGGTCTGTAAAACAGCTTCATGCAGTCCCTCACTGTCCCACATGTTCCTTCTAGTGCTTGCCAGATGTCATAGGCAATCTTTCATCCCTCAGATCCCTTCTTCTCCTAAAAGGAGCGTGGGGGATCCCCAGGCAGACACAGAAATGGCAGCGGGGAGCGGATCCAGTGGGCGTCTGATCTGCAGTGATGTGGGTGCCCCATCCCAGAAAACGGCCCCAACCAATGGCCAGCACCCACAGGGCCCCACCCTTGGGGTTGTTACCTGGCGAAGGGGAGGGACAAGCAGAATGGCAGCAGCTTCCTCCAATCACAACAGTAGCCACAGTCCTCCCAGCACCAAACCCACCCTGCAGCTTGTCCACAGGGCCCTGCCCTTGCAGTTGTTACCTGGGGAAGGGAGGGAAAAGCAGAGTGGCAGCAGCTTCCTCCAATCACAACAGCAGCCCCAGTCCTCCAAGCACCAAACTCAGCCTGCAGCTTGGAATGGAATATACACAGGGAGGATGGAAGGATTCAATGGAGGGTAGGGAGAAAGAACACAGGGAGGGGTAAAAAATAAAAATAACACCTAAATCTATCTAATCTAATCTAAATAAATGAAACTATCAGGGTAAATGTGTGGAAATGGGTGAAATAGGAGGAGGATGGCAATGGATTAGGAAGACAAACTGCTGGGAGAGGGAGACTTCTGAAAATGCCTTCTGAAAGGATCAGTGTTTGGCTCAGAAGGAATTGGAAGGGGGGAAGGCAATGACTTTTGTTATTTACTATGCCCGCCTTACCACAAGCCCCATTGGCTCCATGCAGCCTAGCCCGTGGCCAATCGCATACTGTGAAGCCAGTGGTCTGAATAAAAGAGGAATGGTGATTGGGCAAGATGGCTGCTAGTCCAAGCCTCTCCAACCCTGGTGCCAGGAAGTCTAGTCCTCAGCTGCCCCCTGTCCCTGGGCCTTCCAGCCCTGTTTTTCCCACCTGAACACATCCAAACGTGGCCAAACGCGGCCAAACTCTATCAGGCTTCGACAGTTCGGTTCGGCCATCTGAACTGGCCAAGTTCGGGCTGAACACCCAAAGCCCAAACCGTGTGCATACTGTGAAGCCAGTGGTCTGAATAAAAGAGGAATGGTGATTGGGCAAGATGGCTGCTAGTCCAAGCCTCTCCAACCCTGGTGCCAGGAAGCCTAGTCCTCAGCTGCCCCCTGTCCCTGGGCCTTCCAGCCCTGTTTTTCCCACCTGAACACATCCAAACGTGGCCAAACGCAGCCAAACTCTATCAGGCTTCGACAGTTCGGTTCGGCCATCTGAACTGGCCAAGTTCGGGCTGAACACCCAAAGCCCAAACCGTGTTCATACATGGGACAACAGGAGAAACCTCAGCCTGAGCCAAGTTCTTAGGATCACCAACAGTCAGAGTATCTGATGAGTTTCTCTTGGTTGCTGAGACCAAGTTGGCATCCTCCTTCAAAGTAACTGTAGTGTCCTGGGCAGCTTGTGGCAGCAATAGAGAGATTCCAGGATTAGAGTAGAGATTAGCCATGTACACATCCCATAGGGAAAAAGAACGACATACAACATAAGCACATCAGCTATAGCTGACATGCGAAAATACATCACAATGCGTAACACTCTACCCCTAGATGGAAGATGGAAAAAATGCCTGAAAAAAGAGGGCAAGAACATAAAGCCCAAGATATCAGTAATATGACGGGCAATCCAAAGTTTGGAATCCCAGCGGGGAAGTTGTCCAGAAGGCAGAGGATGGATTGTAAAGACCAAAGCGTCAATTATAGAATTTAACTTCTGGTCCTTAGCAGCCTTAAGGGCTGAAAGATGAGAATGAACAGGACCATATGAAGTGGATGTTTGTGATGCTTGATCCAATCTCTAGGGGCCCCGATCCAACCTACTCCCTCCAAATTCATTTATCCACTCCCACAACCTGGACAATTGCAGCTGAATAGACTGCAATTTGGCATCCAAGTCCCCAAATCGTGCCATAATTGATCGAAAAAAGTTGTCTCTCTGTTGGGGATACTGAGTAGCCTGAGTCTCTTGGGGTTCAGGAGCGACTGATTGTGAGTTGGTCGGGGGATCTGGGGAGGTGGTCAAAAGGCCCCTCCTTGCTTTGGATGCCCTGAAGGGGGACTCCAGCACCCCTGGGACCACACTACCATGACCTCGAGGTGGGGACAGTGACCCAGTGGGGGGAGCAGTCAGTTCCAACTCCCCACCAGTTAAGGAATTAGATGAAAATTTAGCCCCCTCCACAGCTCGAGTATCTAAAGATTGGATCTCAGTTTCTGGGATGCAAGCCTGGGGGGCATCGGTCTCCTCTCCCACAAGGGGCACATGAGGGCCGGTGAATAGCTGGGGCATACCCCGGGACTCGGCAGCCAACTCATGCCACCTTTCACCCTGCTTCTTAAAGGCCACTGCACATGACAGCAAAGAGTCAAGTGGGGCCTGCGCTGGTAAAGCTAAAGGAACAAAAGGCAAAGGATTTGCACTAGTGGCAAGAGAATCCCGTTCCGTATCCCAAACCTCACCCAAAGAGACAGGAGAAGCCTGGGGAGAGTCCCCCTGCTTAAAACCTGGGGATACCAGTGGCACGGCAAAACAATCCTCCAGTAGTAATTGCCTAGCCCGTACCCTGGTGGTCACCCCCAACCTCCTCCTGCTCTTACTCCTCTTCAGCATTGTGACCAAGGTAGATGTAAATAATGACCTCCAAACCCACACCCACACCAACCAAAGTCACTATCCAAGACACTCCGGACAGATTCGGGTCATGTGCCTGTCTGGCACCTAAGGCCACGCACACAAGGGCGCACCCTTGTGCGCGCTGCCCTGGTGTGGCAGCGGCGGGCAATGCAGTGAAGTTTTAACTCTCCTGGTAAGGTGACTCCTCCCTGCTCCCACCTGCTCCAATGTCCAATTAGCCCTCAGCGGCGATGGCAGGGACCCTCTGGGAGCAGGACTTCAGGCTCTCACCCCCTGCGCAGGGGGAATGAACAGGGATGGGATGTTCCAGGTGACAGGATGTTAGGGTCCACTAGGGAGGTCGCACATGCACAGAATGGTTGTGGCAGACATTTTACGCATGTGCAGAGCATTTGGTTTTTTTTTTAGAATCTCTCAAGATTTGCGAGAAACCTAAAAAACTGATCTGCGCATGAGCAAAATGGCCACCGGGGAGTGTACATGTGCAGAATGGCCACAGCAGCCATTTTTCACACACACAAAGCATTTTTGAGGATTTTTGAGAAAGATTCTAAAAAACCTCAATGAGAAGGCGTGATAGAATGAAAGGGGTTTGTGAGACTCTACCAGATTTTTCTGAAAACAAAGTGTTCTTGTTTCATAACTAGTTCTGGGTCAGTGGTGGCAAGTGAAGATGAACATCTAATAAATTTGACACCAGATTGAAAGCAGTAAGTGAGGGGCATGAGGTTATGGAGGCACTGTCTGGTCGATCTTTCTGGGATGAGTTTCAGGAAGTGATGCGGGCTGATGCGATGAATGTCCTGGGGTCTGTTAGAGCCACTAGTTGTGAGCTAGATCCGTGCCCGTCCTGGTTGGTGAAAACCTCCAGGGAGACCTTGGGGACGGTGCTGGCAAGGGTAGCGAATGCATCCCTTCGGCAGGGGAGATTGTCACCCAGTCTCAAGGAGGCGGTAGTGCGCCCCCTGCTGAAGAAGCCATCTTTGGATGTGGATGCTCTTTTTAGGGAAGGTTATTGAACGGGCAGTGGCACTGCAGCTCCAGGCGCATTGGGACAGCATTGGTTTCCTGGACCCTTTTCAATCTGGGTTCCGCCCCGGCTATGATACGGAGACAACGTTGGTGGCCTTGGTGAATGATCTCCACCGGGAGATGGACGCAGGATGTTCAACATTCCTGATCCTACTAGATCTCTTGGCCTCATTTGACACCATGGACCATGGGCTGCTACTGAGACGGCTGCGAGACCTGGGGGGTCTGGACGGGACTGTCCTAGGGTGGTTCCGCTCATTCCTCTCGGGGGCCAGCGGGTGGTGCTTGGGGTTGAAACATCAAGCCCCCGAGCCTTCACCTGTGGCATTCCGCAGGGTTTGATCTTGTCTCTGCTATTATTTAATGTATATATGCAGACCCTGGGAGAGATCGTGAGAGGGTTCGGGGTGTGATGTCACCAATATGCTGATGATACTCAGCTGTACCTCTCGTTTTCAACTGACCCAGGTCCTGCTGTCTCATTACTTTCCCAATGTTTGGAGGCTGTGGCAGATTGGATGCGGCAGAACAAACTGAAGCTCAATCCTGATAAGACAGAGGTGATGGAGGTGGGTAGGGCAAGGGAGGTATTGGCTCCCCTGGTAGGGGTTGTCTGCCCTACTGTAGCCCAGCAGGTGCGGAGTCTGGGGGTGGTGTTGGATTCAGGGCTCCATCTGGATAGGCAGGTAGAGATGGTGGCTAAGGCCACCTTCCACCAGCTGTATCTGGTACGGAGGCTGTGTCCATACATTTCCAGGCCCAACCTGGCCACCCTCATTCATGCCTTCATCACCTCAAGGCTAGACTACTGCAATGCGCTGTACGTGGGGCTTCCCTTGTTTC
>QEPC01009539.1:75704-88874 GCA_003113815.1 Sphenodon punctatus
TCGCGATACCTTGTATTCCGGGTGGCGGAAACATGATACAATTACCAGATAACCACAAAGATTCCGCGGACCACAGAAAGGGGAGTTGGCGCCACTTATCATGGGAATCCGCACAAGTTTCGCTTCCGTTCGCCAGTTCCGATGCCACGATACCATTAGCGACAAACCGCAGCCGCAGCCCTCAGAAAGCTGCCTCTGCCGAACCGTGCCAAGATGTGCGGAATAGGGGTTTCCATCGGTAAAAGCTGCCGCGGCGGTATGCCACTACAGCCCTACCTGCTGCCACAACACTGACAGGTGGGGCAGCTCTCCACCCTGCTCCACAGAGTGTAGTCAGTCACTTGTCCCTTACCCACCACTATAACTACCACTAAAATGGTGTGTGGAAGGGAATGCTGACACCATCACTTTCAAAATTGTGAGACAACAATGGAGCAACTTCCCTCAGAGAGGAGCCTGACCTTAGGTTGGCTGATTCTGTGGGTATTTTTAGACATGACACCACCATGGGTGGCCACACTTTACTCTGCATGGCGACCGGTGGTGGTGTCATGTGTGATCCCGTCTGCCAGATGTTACCACAGGAAAGATCAGGGATTTCCCCAGCCAACTCACAACACATGGTAAACCCTGCCACGTTGCAGGAAAACCATCTCCATATTGGGGTAGAGCGGGCCATCACGTATGATGGTTCGCTCTACCTATCTCTGGCCTGTAGCTGGAGCTTTTCTGGGTCGGTGCAGCAGCCCCATAGGCTGCTGCATCCATGCATCAGGGAGGAGGCCGGGACATGCTCAGGACAGGAGGCAGGGCTGTGCTGGCACGTATCCCCCACCCTCTCCCAATGCCCACTCCAGTCCAGGCTGTATCCTGCCTGGGGTGAGGACTCTTCCCAGGCAGGATCAAGGCTGGTGGCACCTCCTCCATCATGTATGAAGATATCCAATGTGACATCATGATTGTAAGCTCTCGGGCAGGGACCGTGTCTACCTTATTTTTTGTAAAGCGCCAGGTACATCGCTGGCTCTATATAAATGTTTATAATAATAATAATAATAATAATAATAATAATAATAATAATAATAACAGCACAGCAGCCATATGAGAACTGACACATCAGCCACTCAACTGTGGCCTGTTAGAGGGGAAGGCAGGAGTCTAGCAGTATCTGTGGTGGCCTGTCAAACAAAGGGATACATTCAAGAATTTGAGAAATTGCAGGTGCACATGCTTAGAAAAGATTTTAAGCACATAGCACCTTATTAATCAAGATATTATCTGTCACAGAATTATGCTTTGGCTTAAGTCCCTCCAGGAGTCAGGACCTTTGGGAAAGATTTATTAATCAGCTAAGCTTCAGGCACATTTCTGCAACTAACTCTAAACACACCAGTAGCTGGGATCTAAGGGAGAAAACTTGGCAAACACTGTAAGAGGAGGGACCCTACTGCATAGGGAGCAAGCATTAGGCTCTCCCACCCCCTCACCCCCCGCCCGCCCGCCCGACTTGATTACATGCAGGTAGGTAAAAAAACCTGCACAGAGAGGAACAAAAAGAATTAGGGGTGTTGTTGTTGTTGTTGTTGTTATTTTTTAAAATGTTGCAGCAACCCGGGGCTAAAAGGGAGAGCCTGGCATTTTTGGCAAATAAATGACCCCTAAAGGGAAAATTTCAATTGACTCTGCTGCGTGACTGGACTTGCTCCTCAGAGAAGCGGAGACACAGAGTCGGATAGGTGAGGAAGAGCTTGCCCTGTGATACTCTCCTTTCCTTACTAGTCCTTTTCATAGATATTTCCATTTTGAAAAACATATTTAAATCCAGTTTGAGACAAACTTGTCCATTTGCAGCTCCTGGCAACCTGGAATCATGTGGGGAAGCCATACTCATAGAGAACAGATTGGGACTTGTGAGATTTGGAATCCCCCAGGGCAGTCCTGAATGAAGATGAAACTCCTGGCAAGTATCAAGGGCAGCTCTGCCTAAATAGAAGAACAAGCTGTGTTAGGGGTGTGCAATTCATTTTTTTTTTAGTTACTAAAACAAATAGCTCCCCATTTGTTTTAGTAACTAAAGCCACAAAATGAATAACTAAGCAAACAACATTTGTTTGGGATAGGGATTGGGATTCTGTGGGAAGTTGCTGGAGGGTGGGAGTCGGTTGGGTTTGGGGTGGGGTGGGGATTGTATGTTAAATGTTTTTTAATTAAATGTTAAATGTTTAAAAAATGTATTTTATGTCTTTTGTAAGTTTATGTTTTAAAGTTAAATGTTACATGTTTTAAAATTGTATTTTATGTCTTTTGTAAGCAGCCCTGTGCCTTTGGGAAAGGGTGGGATATAAATGTGAATAAATAAATAAAATAAAATAAAATAAGAACTGTGCATGCACAAATGGCTGCCAGGGCCAATCTGCACATGCGTGGTCCTTTTCCAAAATGGTGCTGGTAGCATCACTGTCATTTTGGAAAATGACAGCTGGTCTGCACATGTGCAAAATTACCACTGTGCATGTGCAGACTGGCTTATATGGCCTTTTCTAATATGACGGCAATGCTGCTGCCACCATTTTGGAAAAGGGTGAACATGTGCTGAACAATGGAATGGACATCTGATCATGTGAAATGATTTTTTTTAATTATTATTTTTAATCTTTAATAGCTTTTAAAATGAAAAGGCTAATGAAAATGAATGTTTTTTAAACAAAACCCCCAAAATGAATGGATTTTTAAACAGAAAACAAAATCTAAAGTGAAAATGAATTAACTAAGTTATGGACACCCCTAGTTGTGACTCTTGGGACTGGGAAGTGCCTTAGAGAAGCCACAAGGAAAGAAGTGCGGTACCTTCTGGGAGCTGCCCAAGCACAGCTCTACTTCAATCAATCAATTTATTATAACACTAGCTTTCGCCATGGTCAAAAATAACAAATAACAGACAACAAATACATATATAAAACCCAAGCACAGCTCTACTTTAAAGGGAAGGATTATGATCTCTGAGGACCTTCCGGAAAGACTTTTGGTACTTGAGAGGAGACTGAAGACAAGGCTTTGAGGTGTATGTGCACAAAACCAAGTGGTGTACCCGGAGATACTGTCACGCTGAGTTCTGAAGAGCTGTGAGAGAGGACAGGTAAATAGAGTCCCAGAGGAGAGTTATCTACATGAGAACCAGAGGCTATAAAGGATGAATGGGATGCAACCAGAATAGAACTGAAAGAGGGTTCTGACAAAAATAGGTAACCTGTCAAGTATCCGGTACTCAACTTGACCTGGTAATGATTGAGTACCCTTCAGTACGGCTCGATTACAATCTAGGCCCTTTTTACACAGACACTCTGACACCAATAAAATGGGTGTTACATTTTATTATGCATGGTACAGGGCAACACTGCAGCCCTGCAACATGGGCCCTTTTCACATGAGATGCCTTCATCCAGGCTGCACTCCCACCTGTGGTAGCAGTGACAGCAGGGGGAGGGGTGAGGGAAGACACAGCAGCGTGGAGGAGCCGGCTGACGTGAAAAGAGCCGGTGCGAATGAGGATCTGCTGCGGCTTCTCTCGTCATGTCAGGGTGCATAATCTTACCTTGACATTTGCAAGAGAAGCCGCGGCAGATCCCTGTTCACACCAGCTCTTTTCCCATCTTTCGGCTCCTCCTGGCTGCCACATCTTCCCTTGCCCCTCCTGTTGCCGCTGCAGGTGGGAATGCAACCTCAGTTTTGCTGGGTGGAGATGAGTGGAGGCATCTGTGTAAACACCACGGGCGGTGGGTGGGGTGCATTGCATTTTGCTGGGTGGAGATGGTTGGGGGTGACTGTGTAAATACCACATGCTGTGGGAGGGGTGCATTTCGCTGGGTGGAGATGGGTGGAGGTGTCTGTGTAAACACTACAGGCGGTGGGTGTAGGTGCATGCATGCTCCCGTGCAACACACATCTTCACCCACCCCCTGCCAATGGAGCAACCATTGCTGTCAGACCCACCTGTCAGACACCACCTGTCAGACACCAGGGGCCTAGCACTTAGTTCCTGGACTGAGTTGGGTACCTTACCAACTGTGTCATTGTGACCTAAGGCTAGAGCGCATGTGGTCCCTCCTCATTGGCTCTCCTCCTGTACTTATTTTCCCTTCCTGCTACACTTCCTTGTCTGAACAATCTGTCTCACAGACTGAAAGACAAACACTGCTTCAGAATCCAGCTCAATTCCAGTCTGCTTGCCCTCTTCACCTTGACCAGCCTTGCCTATTCCAACCTGTTTGCCACTCAGCAGCCAGCCAGTCACCTCACATTCAGACCCTACCCTGTCACCCTATGACTGGGCTTCTTTGTCTTTGATCCCCCCCCCCAAAAAAAAGCCTGGATTTTGGCCACGAGCCAGGTAACTCCCATGGACTCATGCTTGGCCAGCCCTAACCTGTGAATACCAAGGCCCTCGTCCTGTAAACCTGACAGTATCCCTTGGTCTCAACCTCTTTAAAAACTGTGCATGGGAACTCTCAATATGGGAGCATGCACCTTGAACCAGCACCTTTAGGAGCTTGGTGCTGGTCCCTCTGCATCAGCAAGGAAGACAGGCTCAGCTCTTGTTTTGGTCCCACTGACACTGACTTTAAACAGCTTGAGGGGGGTTTCCATTCACCAGACCCTGAGTGATTCTTGCCTAGGCATATGTCATGTGACTGGAAGCAAGGGTCTGGCAGAGCAACAACTAGACTTCTGAGTCTGTCTGTTTTGCTGCCTCTTGAGTCCTGCTCTTGGACCCCTGGCTCTGGTTCCCTTCCTCTTGCCACTTATAGATGAGTGCTTCCTGCTTGCACCGTGAAATCATGCAGCTTGTAAAAGTGCCATGGGCAGCTTTTAGATGCGCCTATACATACTGTATTTCCGGTTGCGCATTCTTTAACAACACAAATTAAATTCATTTTATTGCATTTATATGCTACCGCCTCATGCCTACGGCATCTCGGGGTGGTTTCCAACACAAAATAAAAACAATTTACAGCAATATAAAACCACATTACAAATCTGCAATATTATTATTAAAACAAATTTAAAACACCCCCACACAGAACTTTAACCCACCCTCCCCTCCCCACCTCTGAAGGCCTGGGACAACAGCCATGTCTTACAGGCCCGATGGAAGGACAACAGACTCAGGGCCAGCCGTGCTTCCTCTGGGAGGGAGTTCCACAACCGTGGCTCAGCCACCGAGAATGCCCTCTCCATTGTAGCCCCCCGCTTTACGCAGGGGACCTCCAGGAAGGTGCTCCCAGTGGACTGGAGGGGCCGTCCCGAGTCGCGGAGGGCGAGGCGGTCCCTGAGGTATCCAGGTCCAAGACCGTACAGGGCCTTATAGATCAAAATCAATACCTTGAATCTGGCTCAGCACGTTAGAGGCAGCCAGTGCAGTGCACGGAGCACCGGTGTTATGTGCTCTCGTCAGCCCGTCCCTGTTTGGAGATGGGCCACTGCATTCTGCAATAGCTGCAACCTCCAGGCCAGCATCAAGGGAAGCCCCACGTAGAGCTCATTACAGTAGTCCATCCTCGAGGTGATGAAGGCATGGATCAAAGTGGCCAGGTCGGGTCTGGAGATGTACGGGCGCAGCATCCACACCAGATACAGCTGACGGAAAGCCGTTTCGCCACCACATCCACCTGCTGAGCTAGACAGAGGCCCACATCCAATAAAAACCCCAGACTCCGAACCTCCAGAAGAGGGGGCAACACCTCTCCCACTCGGCCTACTACCATCACCTCCATCTTATTGGGATTGAGCGTCAGTCTGCTCTGCCATAACCAGCTTGCCACGGCCTACAAGCATTGAGATAGCATGGAAACGGCAGGGTCAGGGTTGACTGAAAAATAGAGGTATAGCTGGGTATCATCAACATGTTGGTGGCAAAGCATACCAAACCCTCTCTCAATCTCCCCCAAGGGCTGCATATATACATTAAACAATAAAGGAGTCAGGAATGAACTTTGCGGAACACCACAGTCCAGGGCCTGGGGGCTAGATATTTCTGCTCCCAGGACAACCTGCTGGGTCCTGCCCAAGAGGAATGACTGGAACTAATCAAGGGTGGTCCCCTCCAGACCCCCCAGGTCAAGCAACTGTCTCAACAGCAGCCCATGATCAACTGTATCAAATGCGGCTGAGAGATATAGCAGGACAAGTAATGTCGAACATTCTGCGTCCATCTCCCGGCAGAGATTGTCAACCAAGGCCACCAAGCCCGTCTCTGTACCATGGCCGGGCTGAAATCCTGATTGAAACGGGCCAAGAAAACAGATGCTGTCTAGGTGAACCTGGAGCTGAAAGGCCACTTCCCGTTCAATAACCTTCCCTAAAAAGGGAAGGTTAGAGATGGGTCGGTAACTGGTAAGTGTGTCCACATCCAAGGATGGCTTCTTCAATAGGGGGCGCACTACAGCCTCCTTGAGACCGGGGGGCAAACTCCTCTGCTGAAGGGACGCGTTGACTACCCCCGCAAGCACCGGCCTCAATATCTCCCTGAAGGATTTGACCAACCAGGACAGGCAAGGATCTAATTCTGCTGGGCAGGAAGGGGCCCGGTACACCAGCAGCACCCCCAAATTGCCCCAGCCAAATCAAACACCACATGGAGGACCTCGATCCCAGAAATATCTGGAACTGGATACCTCCTAACTGACCACGTCTCTTTAAAAATCACAGCTACGCCACCTTCCTGGCCCCCAGTATGACACTGATGCTGTATGGCATACCTGGTTGGAACGAGATCAGCCAAAATTGGCCCCACCTCCTCATCCAGCAAGCTCTCTGTTATACATGCAAGGTACGCTGCCCCATCCAGGATCAAATACCGGATTATCGGGGCCTTATTAACTACAGACCTCGCATTCAACAGCATCAGTTCCCCGCTGCGGGACCCTGGACCCGACTTCCCTGGACCTTCAGTTGGCGGGCAAACTCTCTGAAGCTCCACAAGGACCCTAGAGCCCCATGGCTTCCGAGCCCCAAGCCCATACTGTCCACGACCCACAACAACCCCAATGGCCATCTCCTCCTGCCCATCCACACTGTCCTGACCCCCTCCCATCGGCTGCTCCCCCACTCTCACTGGGAGGCTCTCCCCCACCCCCAAAGCAACCCCCATTCTCTCACCATGGGGGAAAGCCTCCTCCCATCAATTCCCCCATCCAACTGGACACCCCATTGCCAACAAGAGCCGGCACAAGACATCTTCTCTTCCAGTGACCATTCACCCCAAACCCTTGGAGATCTCAATCCCCTCCCAAAAAACTCNAACCACCACATGGAGGGCCTTGATCCCAGGGATATCTGGGACTGGATACCTCCTAACTGACCACGTCTCTTTAAAGATCACAGCTATGACACCTCCCCAACCCCCAGCACGAGGCTGATGCTGCACGGCATACCCGGCTGGAACGAGATCAGTCAAAATTGGTCCCGCCTCCTCGTCCAGCCAGGTCTCCGTTATACCCATCCAGGATCAAATCCCGGATTATCAGGGCCTTATTAACTACGGACCTCGCATTCAACAGCATCAGTCCCCCGCCGAGGGACCCTGGGCCCGACTCCCCTGGACCCTCAGTTGGCGGGCAGGCTCTCTGAAGCTCCACAAGAACCCTAGGGCCCCTGAGCCCTCTGCCCCCATCGACCATACAGTCCACGACCCACGACTACCCCAATGACCATCTCCTCCCCCCACCATCCACACCATCCTGACTCCCTCCCGTCGGCTGCTCCTCCAGAACCCCGAGGCACCCACCCCCAATCCCCTGGAGATCTCAATCCCCTCCCAAAAAACTCTCTCTCCCACTTTTCCCCCATACCCGAGCCCCCCCCCCTCATGAGGAAGCTCATCTCCCCCCTGGCACCTTCCACTGCTGCCACCAGAGGTTGGCGCTGGGGAACTCCTCCCCCCACCGCTTTCCGCTCACACACCCGAGCTTCCCTCTCTCATGGGAAGCCTCTCCGTCCCCCATTCTCTCACCATGGGGGAATACCCCCTCCCTATCCCATTTCCCTAGCCTTCCCCCTAACCCAATTTCCCCTTGCCCCTGAATATCACACCCAAATAACCCCACCCCTTGCATCATCTCCTGCTGCCACCAGGGGTCCATGCCAAGGGGTACCCCTCCCCTTCCCCAGCCCACAGCCCACATAATCTACAAACCACTTTCCCCACTCTGCCCAATCCCCTCCCCCAAGTCCCCTCCTCTTCCTATTAAAATAGTAATTTGACTCACCCCCAGCATCCCCCTCCTTAGTTCCCCAAGGGCCCCTAAGTTCCCCAAGCGCCCGTGGCTCCTTCTTGTACTTCCCCTGGGCAGCTTCTGGGTCAGGGGTCAGGCCAAGGCACCCAGCCCAGGTGCGCTGGTTCCCTGACTCCCCTAACCACAGGCACTGACTTGTTTCCCTTGCAGATGGAAAACGAGGATCCGGAGTGGCATTGGAGCAGCAGCAGGAATAACAGTGGCGGAAGCGGCTCTCTCCTGGCGGCTACAGCAACACCCTCATGGGCAGATGATACAGGTGAGTTCAGCTGCTGTCTCTGCCCATGGCTCCTTCTTGTACTCCCCCCAGGCAGCTTCCAGGTCAGGGGGTCAGGCCAGGACACCCAGCCAAGGTGTGCTGCCTCCCTGGCTCCCCTAACCCCCGGCACTGATATGCGAGGTATTTAATTTGTGGTGTTAAAGAATGCACAACTGGAAATACAGCACATATAGGTGTGTCTAAAAGCTGCCCATGGCACCTCTACAAGTCACATGATTTCACGTCGTGAGTGGGCAGCGCTCATCTAAAAGCAGCCTCTATCTCCTGGTTCCTGACCCCTGGCTCTAACTCCTTACCTCTGTCTCCTGTTTCCTGATCCTTGGCTCTGATTTCTTGCCTCTCTCTCCTGGTTCCTGACCCCTGGCTCTGAACTCCTGATCCCCGTTACTTGTGCACCATTTTGGTGTTCGTGCCCTGCCTGACCTCCCTGTTTGGACTGCTGTTCTGGATTAGACCTTCCCTGGACTTGGATTGTGTACTTGGATTGCTCCTTTGGATCTGCTGCCTGTATAGACTCTGTTTGGACTCTGGAAATGTACTTGGACTTGCTGCCTGTTTTGACCTTGTTGGAACTCTGGTTGGTCCAGGATCCTGCAGCTGCTCAGCCCCTGTTTCAAGCAGTACCTGACACCTCCCACTCTGGATAGATTACAGATTTAATGATTGTACCACAAAAATTACATTGACCTCTGGGCATATTTTTTGTCTCCAGGTAAAACACTAATTTTCCATCTTTGTATAAAGATTTTAATCAGTGTTGTGTTTTTTTTAATTGCACCTTTAGGCAGCTACAGAGCTTATATTGAAATTGAATTTAGCTCCAAAAGTGTGTATGAACTCTTCCAATGGAAGCTTGTAATATTAGTTTTACTAGCAAATAAAAATATTTAAATAATCTTCATTTATGAAATGCTGATTGTACTGCAAAATTTAAATGCTGATCGAGGAGATGTAACCTGTTGGCTTTTGCATAGGTTTTTTGTTGTTTTTTTGTCAAATTAGATTTCCATAAAAATTTAGGTTAACATGAGTTCAAGTTGCTTGCCATCCTCAGGTTCCCTGCTCCAGGAACAGATAAGACTGGAAGTGTTGGTGTAAGTCATTCCTTATCCCACTCATTAACCACACCCTTCCCACTGCAATTGCCACATAAACTTTAACTAGTTAGAAACTCCTTTGGCTACAGGATCCTCAGAAATGGAACTCTTCATACAAACAAACGAAGAAGTGCTGCTGAACACATGTATGCGGAAAGGAAGGAGTGTGAAAATGAGTCCCTTGTACCTGGAACTACCTTGTCAGTATTTTGCAACAGAATTATTTTTCCTAAAAACAAACAAACAAACAAACAAACAAACAAGCAAACAAACAAACCTATCACTTTTTCAAAATGAAAGCTTAAACTGCTGTGATTTATTTTGCAATCTGACATTTACCAAGAACTGGAAAAAACAGTTTAATTAATCAAAAACTGAATTTTGATCAATAGTAATATCAGTCTCCTTTACAGTACAACTACAACATCAGGAAATTTTCTGAGCTGATGTATGTGTACCAGTTACTGTGTAGTGTACTGCATGTTTTTGGAGACATAGTTGGTCAGGTGGTATTCAGTGTAAACACCATGCAGTATACAGGGTCTCTATCTTGTGTTTGATTTGGCCAGGGACAGATTGAGGTTGCTGCTGGTATACCGTGCTCCCACCTGTATGGCAGCATCCCTGCATGATCTAGTGGATCTGGTGTCACAGGTGGTATTGAAGTCCCCAAGGCTAGTTGTCTTGGGGGACTTCAGCATTCACGCTGACGCCAGTTTATTGGGAGCAGAGTGTGAGTTTATGGCTACCATGGCAACCATGGGCCTGTCCCAAATGGTATGGAGACTGACAAACGAGGGAGGTCATACTTCGGAATTGGTGCTTTACACTGGCCTTGAGGCGGGGTATCTGCTGGCGGGGAATATATCATTATTGCCTTTGCCATGGACAGATCATTATCTCCTGAGGGCTTGTCTCCCAGTGCATGTCTGTCCTCAGGAAGGTGCAGAACCTGTTCGGTTGTTTCACCCCTGGAGATGGAACCAGGTAGGTTCTGGATTGCTCTGTGGGAATTACCCTCAGATAACATCCATACCTCAGTGGCCTTGTGGCTTTTTGGAATTACTTTTTAACTGAGGCCATCGACCTGTCAGCTCCTAGGCATCTGCTTCCCGGGCATCAACGATGCAGGTCCCCGTGCTATACGGAGGACCTGCATCAGTTGAGGCAGGAAGGGAGATGGTTAGAGTGATGGTGACGCTGTACTCATACTGAAGATGACAGATGGTGGCATAGAACTAGTTTAAGAGCTTATCCCGTGGCTGTGCAGGCAGCAAAGAAGGGTTTTCCCATCCCTAATACTATTACTAATACTAATACTAATACCATAGTATTCCCATCCCTAATACTAATACTAACACTAATACCAACAATACCAACAATCAATACTACTACTACTACTACTACTATTAATAATAATAATAATAATAATAATACTGCACATGCTCAAATGGCTCACCAGAGTCATTCTGTGCATGCACACCCTTTTCCAAAATGGCACTGGCATGTTAAGAACAGCCCCGGTGGCAAAGTTGCATCCCTCATTGCATCTGCAAAGTTGCATCAAGCTGAGCTTTTCCTGGTGGTGAGGGGGCTGGTCGGTCTGGCCTTTCTCTGGAACTGGTGTCATTGAGTGCTCTCTGTGATATGTTTGTTGACAATTTTGCAGATAAAGGGCATAATCCTATGCCCCATGTGCAATGGGTGTGCTCATGATACGCGCACGTAATGCACATTCACACGGTGCATGCACACACAAGAGAACCATGCTCAGCAAGCATGCAGCCTGGCCTGACCCTGAACCCCCATGCCCAATAGGTATGCTGTGTAAAGGAGGCAGGGTGTAGGACGTGGGTGTTCGGGGTTGGGCCAGGCTGCACACTTGCCGAGCGCAGCTCTCCTGTGTGCGCATGCACTGTGCGCATGTGCATTACACACCATGCGCATGTGCATTATGCACCATTGCACCATTGCACCCCAATGCACATGGGGTATAGGATTGTGCCCCAAATCACTCGCATTCACCATGACTTCAACACTGCATTTGATACAATAAGTGAACTGGAGGTTATGGATGCTTTGGTTTGTCCTGTTTTGTGGGATCATTTTCAATCGGTCATCTGCCAATGTGGCAGATGTGCTTGGGGCTGTTCATGCCACAACTTGTGAACTTGATCCATGCTTGTCCTGGCTGGTCAAGGCCAGCCGGGAGACATTGGGGCCATTGGTTGCGGGGGTAGTCATTGCCTCCCTAGGGGAGAGCAGAGTGCCAGAATGCCTTGAGGAGGCTGTGGTGTGGTCTCTGTTCAAGAAACCATCACTTGATATTGACTATCTTGCTAGCTATCAGCCAGTCTTTAATCTTCCCTTTTTAGGGAAGGTTATTGAACAGGTAGTGGCACAGCAGTTTCAGGAGCACCTGGATTGCATCGGTTTTCTGGATCCCTTGCGGTCCGGCTTTCTTCCGGGTTATGGCACTGAAATTGCACTTGTGACCTTGGTCGATGACCTTCGCTATGAGTTGGACCAGGGGTGTTCAGCCCTGTTGATCCTGTTAGATCTGTTCTTGGCTTTTAACAGGGTTGATCATGAGATGTTGATGATTTGTTTTCAGGACCGAGACGGGGTGGGTGGGACTGTTCTTGAATTGTTTCACTCATTCCTGACCAGAAGAACTCATCGTGTGGTCCTGGGAACATTTCTTTGTCTCCCCGGGGACTCATATGTGGGGTCCTTCCAGGTTTCATTCTGTCCCCTCTCCTGTTCAACATGTATATGCAACCGCTGGGCGAGGTCGTGAGGGGGTTTGGTGTTCAGTGTCATCAATATGCTGATGACACCCAATTCTACCTCTCGTCTTCAGCTGACTCAGGTCCAGGAATCTCAGTGCTTACACGGTATATTATTTGGCTGCTGTGAGGGACTGGATGAGAATGAGCTGTCTGAAGATGAATCCTGACAAGACAGAAGTGATGTTGGTGGGCAGGGCTGGGGGACCGGGGGTGGGGGAAACCCCAGTTATTGATGGGGTGCCCTGTCTGCTGAAACTGCCAATAATGGTGCTATTGCAAAGGTTCCTTCTCATTGGATAACCATATTCTGCTTACAGAAGATTTACATAACATGTAAAACACACAAAGGCAATGAGCTAGGCATGAAGCCTGGCATTTTCTCTCATTCTGCCAGCCTTTTTGACAGACTGTGGTGTGTAATGTGTCCTGTTAGAGACTTGGGTTCTACTCCTACCTCTCCTAGGAAGTCTCACTGAAAAATTGAGTGGGAGATACTTGCCTTCTAGAAGGCATCTTCACCTGTAGGGCGACTGAGACCCTAGTCCACAGTCCACAGTCCCCCTCTCCTCCCACCTTCCCACCACCACCCCAAGGGTCCCCCCACCCTTCTTCCATCCCCGAGGGTCCCCCCACCCTGCCCCCACTCTACTACCAACCCCCGAGGGTCCCCCCACCCTCCTCCCACCCTGAGGGCCCCCCTCCTCCCACCT
>QEPC01009539.1:90118-133059 GCA_003113815.1 Sphenodon punctatus
CCCCCCCCCGAGGCCCCCCCCCCCCCCGAGGCTCCCCCCACACAACTCCCACCCCAACCCCTGAGGGTCACCCCACACTGCTCCCACCCCCCAAGGGTGGGATCTTAAGATGTGTGTTCACAATGCTAAAAATGGGATGCTTTTAAATTCCTGAGATGTAGCTGTGATTTTGATGATCTTTAGGTGTGTGGTCGCATTAATGCTGGAAATGGGATGCTTTTAAAATCCCGAGATGTAGCTGTGAGTCTGGCGATCTTTAGGTGTGTGGGTCGCATTAATTCTGGAAATGGGATGCTTTTAAAATACCGAGATGTAGCTGTGAGTCTGGCGATCTTTAGGTGTGTGTTCACATTAATGTTGGAAATTGGATGCTTTTAAAATCCCAAGATGTAGCTGTGAGTCTGGTGATCTTTAGGTGTGTGTTCGCAATGCTGGAAATGGGATGCTTTTTAAATCCCGAGATGTAACCTGGAGGAAGCTCGCCTGGCCCCAATCAAAGATCTCTCAGCCAGTATCAAAAGCAGCTGAGAGATCTAGCAGGATGAGAAATGTTGAACATCCTGCATCCATCTCCCAGCGGAGATCGTTGACCAAGGCCACCAACGCTGTCTCAGTGCCATAGCCGGGGTGGAAACCAGATTGAAAAGGGTCCAGGAAACTGATGCTATCTAGATGCACCTGGAGCTGGATCGCCACTGCCCGCTCAATAACCTTCATTAAAAAGGGAAGGTTAGAGACAGGTCGGTAACTGGCAAGCGCATCCATGTCCAAGGATGGTTTCTTCAGCAGGGGGCATACCACAGTCTCCTTGAGGCTGGGCAACAACCTCCCCTGCTGCAAGGACATGTTCACCACCCTCGCCAGCACCATCCCCAACGTCTCCCTGGAGACTTTCACCAACCAGGACGGGCATGGGACTAGGCTGCACAGAGCCAATGGGACTTGTGGTAAGGTGGGTGCAGCAAGTAACAAAAGTCATTGCTCTCCCCTCTTCCAACTCCTTCTGAGCTAGTCACTGTTCCTGACAGCAGGTATTTGCAGAAGTCTCCCTCTCCCAGCAGTTTGTGTTCCTTCTTTTTTTTTTTTTATAACATTTTTATTTTTTCCTTCAACATGTTAACAATTTTTACATTACAATTATTTTTCCGGTTCTTAAGCATGTCCCCTTGTTTCTCCCATCTCCCCCACACACACACACAATCAACATCAATTTTCATTTTCTGTGACTCTCTATTAACCCAGTCTTCCTCTTTTTTTTCAGTTTCCCCTAGTTTCCATCCAGTCATAGCAAAAAATCAAACAGGTAAGTTCACTGATCTTCTTCTGTGCGTGGTTTTTGCATCACTTCCAAACACTGGAACTACTACTGGAACTATGGTCGCCGTAGCTTTCTCCATGGAGAATAAGTACCACAAATTGTTCATCCAGGTTTGAGTGCCTGTTATTTTTTCCTCAATCCAATATTGTAATATTGCTTTGAGGGCTGCTGCTATCATTGTAGTGCAGATGGGTCTTTTGTTTTTTAAGAGAGGTGTTGAAGGGTATATTCCAAGCAACTCTATTTCTGGTCTAAATGGTATTGTCCCTTTCATTATCTTTTGCATATTATCCCATACCATTGACCAGAACCCTTATATCCTGGAGCACTCCCACCACACATGCAAATAAGTGGCCTTTTGTCCGCATCCTGTCAAACACTTATCTGTACCTTTACCCCCTAATCCTGTACGTTCTGCTTGGGTCCAGGTAGTAAAACATAATGGTTTTCATAACAAGTTCTCGTACTTCTAGGGATCCTGGACATTCTATCATGTGTTTCTTAATCTCCTATTTTTGCTCCTCTTCCCAGTTTTCTCCAAGCAGTTTTCCCCATTTATTTATATAGTCTGGTTGCTCTTTAAACCATTCTTTCTGTAATGCTCTATACAATCTCACCACCATCCCTTTGTTTGTCCCCTTAGAGAAGAGTTCTAGTTCTATAGGTTTCTGGGGCCTGGTGTAATGCAGTATCAGGCTAGCCTGATTAATCTCTCCTTTTAGCTGATAGTACTGAAAAATATTAATTGTCTGCTGTATCAATTCTTGTACATACTCTCTGGTCATGAATTGGTTTCCCCAAAACAGATGTGAGATTTTGGTAATTCCCTTTCCTTTTAATTGTTTCCTCAACTGGACCACTATCCCTTGTTTGGTCATACTCACATTGTCTATCAGTGCTGCTGGCATGGCTGTTCTGTGTATACCTTCTCTCTGCCGTACTGCTGCCCAAGCTGCCAGGGCCACCCCTGCGAAGGGATGCTTCTTCCATTCCTTGTCATCCTTTTCTCCAATGTCAGTTACTATGTATTCAAATTTATTAAGTTTTAATATTTCCTTCTCTAGGTTTACCCAATGTGTGTCTTTCTGTGGGGTGTACCAGTCTTTGATCGCTCTGAGGGTAGCTGCTTTAAGGTATATTTTGATATTAGGCATATTTACCCATCCTTTTTCTTTTGGTCTTTGTAAAATCTATTTTTTAATACGAGCTTTTTTGTTGTTCCAAATGAAGTCAAGCATAGTTTTGTCATGCATTTGACTAACTGTTCTGGGTACTTTGATGGGGAGGGCCATTGTTCTATAGAGTATCTCAGGCAGCAATTTCATCTTATATAGGTTGATCCTTCCCAACCAAGAAGCCTTGATGTTATTCCTCACCTCTTTATCCTTTTTGATTTGTGTGAGGGCCTCTATGTAGTTCTCTCTATATAGGTCTTTAGGGTCCCTTGTTAGCTATATTCCTAAGTACTTCATTTTATTTTGAGTCTCTGTAAACGGTTCTTATTCTTTAATCTGTTGATGTATTGTTGAATTTGGGGCAAATATCATAGCTATGGATTTTTGTACATTTATTTTATATCCTGAAACCTGACTGTATTCTGTTATCAATGTTAGTAATTCTGGGATTGATTTCTCTGGTTCTGCCATATATAGTAACATGTCATCTGCAAATAATTCTACCTTGGCCTCTTGTTTCCCTATTTGAATCCCTTTGATTTTGTCATTTTGCCTGATAGCACATGCTAGCGGCTCCAGGATCAGATCAAATAATAATGGGGTGTTTTCAGACGTTACGGGCGGCTGGTTCACCACAGTGAATTCCCAGTAGGGGTGAACAGAACAACCACCCCCCGGGGCAAATAAAAGCCCCAAACAGACGTGACGGGACTGGGACCATGGCCAGGAATTGGGACGCCAGATCATGGCCCGGGGCAGTGCACCAGATGTGATGCCGATTCCGAGCCATGGTCAAAACACCCAGAACCAACCGGGCAGGGGCGGGACACAGAAATGGCCACCTAAGGGCAAACGAAACCAAAAGGCACAAAAGGGAACGCCCACACAAGGGAAATGGGAATGGAGGGGGGAGAGGGAGAAGAGTCGCACAGGAACCACACACAGCAGACACACAGGCAGCGGAGCCACAGCAGAACACACAGCACGCGCGCACATCCGGGGGCACGCACACACACACACACACACAAAGGAAGGGAAGGGGAACACGGGCGCCCGGATAACACACTAGGCAAAATGGGAGCAAAGGGGGGGGAGGACACGAAAGAGGGGGGAGAACCGCAAGGGGGCAGGTCAGGACACAGGCAACAGCAACCACAACCCCCCCAGCAGAATAGTCCACCTGGGCACCCCCACAGCAACACAGGCAGTCTTGGAAAGGGGGGGGAAGGACCTCGGGACCAAGGCACAGCAGGGGCCCGCAATTCACAGCAAGCTGGGTGGGAACAGTCCAGGAGGCACTTGGAGACCCCACACTCACTGCGGGGCCAATGGAGGGCAGGCAGGACAGCCGGTGCAGCGCTGCAGGTCCAAGGATGCACACACACCCCAGAGTAAGCACCGAGGGCCAGTACGGGGGTGCAAGAACCCCCACGTCACACAAGCACCGAAGGGGGGGAGCCGGCAGCAGGTGGCAGCGCTGGCGGGTGGGGACAGGTAGCTGGACACAGGCAGGTTGGTGAGGCCATGCAGAGCGCTGCACCCAGGCACCAGGGAGGGCAACCACGGAGAGAAACCCCGGGTGTGCAGGCAGACCAGGGGGTGGGCCCCAGAGGGGGTCCGGGGCCACAGGCAGGGGCAGCAGCAACCTGTGAAGCAGGCATCACCACAGCATGGCAGAGACATCAGGGAGGGAGCTTACAGCAGGGACCAGCCCCCCCAGACAGGGGCAGGAGGCCACATGGGGGCAGGACACCGGGGGGCCAGGAGGAACACTTGGACTCACAGGCAGCCGCTGGGGGCCACTGCAGGCCCAGGGGCCAGGTGCCCCACCTGGTAAACCAGGTGGGGCCAATGGATCAAGCCCCGGTGATACCCCAGCACGGACATGTGGTGGGTGATCAGGTAGTAGGCCTCAAAGGGATCATGCATGGAGAGACCCAGATGGACATCCGCATGGGACCACACCCCCAACAGGACCGACAGCTCCACCATGGAAGGCTCTGACACACAGAAGGCAGCAGAAGGGGGCCAAGGAAGATGTCCCAGTTCCAGCAGCCGGTGGTACACCGCCGCACAGGTGCGCTGGTACCCACGCGCCCCGTGAACACAGGCAAAGTAGGACACGGCCAAGGCAGGGCCACCCTCAGCAAGACACACCATGTAGGCACCCAGCCCACACACACACAGCGCAGACATGGTCTCAGCCCCAGACCAGGGCACATGGAAACACTGCTTGTCTGGAATGCATCCATCAGGGAAGCGAACCAGCCCCAGGGTGTCTGCATGCAGCCGGCAATCACGAGCGCTCACCTCATAGCTGAAGTAGTGAAGTCCGGAGCTCAAGAACTCAAAGGCACCTGCACGGTTGGCTGGGCTGCCCAGGAACAGCTGCACAGCCAGGGTATGCCACAGGTCGCACTGAGACATGGTCTCGCGGAAGGTCCAGATATGGGGGGCCCCATGGGGGCCAGGGAGTGGGAGCCCAGTGGACAGACAACCCTGGAATACCCCTAGACCCACCGGGCCCCCGGGCCCGGGCCCCTATACGTGAACGCCGAGAAACCCAGGGATTACCGTTATGCCCAGCGCATCTGGGACGCCCTGCTGAGGCATATCACCCAGGGGGCCCTGTTTTGAGGGGCTCCCCTCCACGGACCACCCCCTGGGGTGCCTGGGGGTGGCCCCTGTGGGGGTGCAGTCCTCCCCCTGTCACCCACATACGGGCCCTGGAGGCATACATATGAAAAAAAACATTTATTTCACCCACGTGTACATGTGACCCCTCCACCTCTCCCTCCACCCCTGTAGTGCACTGGCCCCTCTAGTGCCCCCCCTCACACTGCCCTCCACTCCCTCCCCATCACCCCCTCATTTCCGGGGTCTGCCCCGTGAGCGCCCGGTGTGGGCCATGGATCCCTGTGAACTGCCCTCCCCCCACTGTCTGTGTTCCCAGCAGTGTCCTGGGCCTCCTCCAGGTCCAGCAGGGGGGGCATGGGTGGGAGGGGGTGGGACCTGGGGGGCCCCCATGGTGCTTGCACCCTCCTGAGGGCAGGGGGCACCGGGAGGCAGATGCGCAGCCCCTGAGGGCACGGGGCCAGCTGGGGCACCTGAGCAGCGGGTGGGGGCACCGAGGGGCCTGGCATGGGGCCCTGGGCAGGCAGGGTGCCCGGGGACATGGCTGCCATCACATAGGTGCACATCGTGCCAGTGTGCAGGAGTAGGGAGGTCCCAATATCGTGGGACGTATCCATCTTCACAGAGTGCTCCTGCACCATGCCTGTAATGGCCTGCTCCAGCCTCCCGAGCGCTTCCACCTCCCTGCTGTGCTCCTGGCACTCCCTCCTCTGTCCAGGCACACCTCGGCCTGGAGCCTCATGTCCCTCACTTCTGCCCACTCCAGGGACCGCTCGATGGCCGCCGCCATCTGGTCCATGGCCGCTATCATCCTCTCCCCCTGTTCCTCCGAGGTCTGGATGATCTCCTCTGCCTGGTCCTCCCTCCTCCTGTGGACCCATGCACAGTGCTCCCTCATGCGCTGCGATGGGGCCATGGGACCTGGGGATGCTGGCTGCTGGGGTTGCCCTGTGAGTACGGAAGGGTTAGTCCGATCCTGTGCTAGACCCCTGCCCCCTGGTCACAATGGGGCCGGGGCCCTGTGGGCTCCTGGGAGGCTCACCAGGCCCCTCCCCATCCCCAGATCCCAGCCCCTCCTTTCCCTTCCGACTGTCTGGGGACCCCCTCTCTGCACCCTGGGTTGCCCTCCCTACTGGACCGCCTGCCTCACCTGGTTCCTGCGCCTGCTGGTGGGTCTCCTCGGCAGCTGCCTGCTCGGTCACCTGGGTCTGGTCCCGGGGTTTCCCATGGCCTGTGGGAGAGAGGGGGGGTTGTGGGTGTAGGGGTGTGCGGTTGGGCAACCTGGGGCTGGGTCCCCTCCCACCTTGGTATTGGGGGGCTGGGGCTTGGGCTGGGGATGGCCCATCCATCCCCCCCATGAGCCCCTGCCCCCGTGGGCCCGGTGCCTCCCCCCTCCGGGTTGCCCACTTACCCTCGATGTTGGTCTCAGATCCTTCCGAGGCCAGCCCCTCAGTGTGGGAGTGCTCCCCCATGGACCATTGGCTGAGGGTAATGAGGGTGACGGCCTTGAACTCCACCTGCCCGGCCTGGGGGTGGGCGCTCTCCGGGCCACTGTCCAGGGGGGGGATGCATTGCCGGGGGTCCCGGGGCGATCCTCCTGGGGGTCCGGGGCCCTGGAGCTTGTGTCTACCAGGTGGGCAGTGAGGGGAGGGGGTACCTCAGCCCATTCCCTGCCCTGGACCACAGCGCTCCCGACAAGCTGTGGGGCGACTATGGACCCCTTCATATGCAGGATGCAGTCCAGGGCATCGTAGAATGGGGCGGTCCGGGCTCCGTCTCCAGACCACCTATTGTTGTCCTGGATGGCCTTGTACCCCTCTTCAGCTCCTTGGCCTTTGAGCGGCACTGTGTGGCTGTGCACTGATGCCCCAACTCCTCCATGTCCCGTACTATGTCCCCGTAGACATGGTCATTGCGATGGCTGAGCGCGAGCTCCAGTTGGTACTCCAGGGTCCCCCATATCCTTATGAAGTCCCAAGTCTCCTGGAGCCCCCACTGGCCCCCTCTGTGGTACGCCTTCCTCCCTCTTCTCCACTGTGGTTCGTCCTCCTCCTCTTCTGCCTCCTCCTCGGCCTCCTTCTCTGCCCGGGCTGGTCCGGTGTCCTCCGGGGGCTCGTCCACCCGGGCGCTCTTCCGTGTCTGCGGGAGGCAGGGGGTGGGGAGTTTAGGGTTTGGTGTGTGCCCTGCCCCTCGCGAGGTGCCCCCTTCCCTCTCCTTCCTGGCGAGAGCCCGGGCTTATCCCGTGCCCCCCTGGTGCCCCTGCTCTGCTGCCCTTGTTTCCCCTTACCCATTTCCTGGGTGCCTCCTCTGCCCCCGTTCCGGCTGATGTCCCCGGGGCGTCATGTCCCGCCTGCTGCTGCGGGTGTTGTCCGTGCACCTCCTCCATGGTCAGCACGAACCCCGGCTCCCCCTCCTCTGCTCCCACCACCACTGCCCCTGCCTCCTCCTCCTCCTCCACTGTCGCTCTCTTGCCCACCGCTCTCTTCCGCCTCCCTCCTTGCTCCATCCCGTCACGCTTCCCTGCTGAGGTTTCCCTTTAAATCTCCCTCCGGTGGTTGTGTTGTTGCTGGTTGCCTGGCAGCGACGCTGCGTGCATTGTTCATGGCTGGCAATCATTTTCTTTGCTTCCTCCTGGGGATTGGCGTCCAGACGTTACTTTTTGTTGCTTCCTAGTGGGAATTTCTTTGACCACGCTTCCTGAGCTTTTGCCCCAGGTAGCCCAGGAAGCGTGGTTGACATTGACCCCATGTGGGTATTGAGCATGGTAAACATCTGACGGCCACCTAACAGACATTCAGGGCTCTTTGGTCCCGCCGCAGGATTGAGTGTGGTTCACTGTGGTTGAGCGTGATCTCGTAACATCTGAAATTACCCATGGGGACAGGAGGCATCCCTGTCTTGTACCTCTAGTCAGTTTAAATTGTCTGGTATTTTGCCTGTTTATCCCTAGGCTATCTCTGGGTTGTTGATATATGGCTGACAGCCACGTACAGAAGTTCCCCTTAACACCAACTTTTTTCAGGATCTGGAATGTAGTTTGCATTTCTAGCCAAGTGAAGACCTTCTCCGCATCGGCTGAAATTAATACTGCTGGAATATTAGTTTTATTTAGGTGATACATTATGTTAACTGTCTTCCTTATATTGTCGGACCCCAACCTATTGGGTATGAAGTCCACCTGATCCTGGTGTATAACAGTACCGATTATCCCTGCCAGTCTATCTGCTTGTTTCTTGGTGAAAATCTTAAAGTCTAGGTTTAGTAGCAATATGGGGCGGTAGCTTCCACATAAGGAGTGATTCTTGGCTGGTTTAGGTATTAGTATTATCTGAGCATCGTAAAATGAGCTTGGTAATTCCTTTTCCTCTGTAATTGCATTATATATTTTGACCAGGTACGGGGCTATTATCTCTCTATATTTGTGGTAAAACTCCACCGGATAACCATCTGGTCCCAGTGTTTTGTTTCTCGCCATTTCTTTAATGGTATTGCTTATTTCCTTTATCGTAAATGATGAGTTAAGGTACTGTATTTGTGCATGGTTAAAAGTTGGCATTTTTATTTTACTGAGAAATTTCTTTATCTTTTCAAGGTCTGGGTTCTCAAACTAGTATAACCTCTCATAAAACTAAACAAAAGTTTTCTGTATATGGCGAGGATCTGCACTTAACTCCCCCTGGTGGGTTCTGATACTTGTTATTATTCCTTTGTTCTTCCTTATTTGTACCATTCTAGCAAGGGCCCTGCCTGCTTTATTTCCCTGGTCAAAATAAAAGCATTTCACCTTCTTCAACTGTCTAATTGTTTTTTGTTGTTCTATACCATTGATTTCCCCCCTGGTTTGCATAATCCCTTCCCTCAATTTAGGGCATTCCCTTGCCTTAGCTTTGGTCTCTAATTCCAGTATAGCTCCCTCTCCCTAGTTTTCCTTTGTTTATTCATATTAGCTTTAATGGCAATTATCCTTCCTCTAATCACTGCCTTTGCTGCCTCCCATAATGTAAAGATAGATTCTACTGCTCCCTCAATCAGTTCAAAGTAGGTTTTAATCTCCTCCTGTATTTGAGCTGCTGCCTACGGCTTAGCCAAGAGGGCTGTATCAAGTCTCCATGTTTGGGGGATCTGCACATGCATCGCAGCTAGCAGCTGGGAGTCGCCTGGGCTCCACTCTCCCTGGCTCCAAAACAAGCCAAACACTGAAAAAAAGTAAAAAAGTTCCCCAAACTGTTGGATGATGGCCGGTAGGAACAAACCCCAGCAGAAAATAACCCAGGCAAATGCTCTTGAGCTTTTTTGCCAAAAAAGCCAGGCCACAGAACTGAAATCAGCGGGAGAGTCCTGCAGTGGCAAAAATATCATGGCGGTGGCAGCGTCAGATGCGTGGGAACCTGAAATAGACCAGGCCACACTGAGCTCAGAGGAGGAAGATGCAGAGGGATCGGGCACACTAAAAAATATCCTCAAACAAATGAAGGAAGAACTAAAGAGTGAAATGAGGCAGATCAAAGAAGCAGTTGAAGCAGGTAACAAAAAATGGAGGGGATGGCAAAGAGGGTTGAGGCAGCAGAAGGCAGAATATCTGATCTTGAGGATCATTTCCTGATAACCCAGGAACATTTAAAGAAATGGAAGGATGAGACTGCCTTTTTACTTGCAAAATGTGAAGATTTAGAAAACCATTCACGCAGAGGGAACTTGAGAATAAATGGAGTGAAGGAGGCGGGGGGGTCAGAAAAGATAAATGAGACTATTTGGGCAATAATGAAAGAAAATTTCCCTGAGGAGGGGCACTTCCATGCTGCTATAATAGAGAGGACCCATAGAACAGGGCACCGTCCACAAAAAGACACAGACCCTCCCTGCCCAATTCTGGTCAAATTTATGAATTCTAACATCAAAGAAGAGGTCTTAAGAGCAGCCAGAGCCAAGAAGAAGCTAGTTTTTCAGCAAGAGTCTGTAGGAATATTTCCAGATTATGCTGCTGAAATTGTGAAAAAAAGATTAAAATGGAGTAAATATTTTGGGGAGCTGAATGACAGGAATCTAAGACCAAGACTACTGTTTCCAGCAAGAATGCTGATTTTTGAAAAGGAGAAGAGAAAAATTGCTGAAAACACTGAAGATCTTGAGATCTTTCTGGCAGCCCTGCCAGTGTGTGCTTCAGCAAGAGAATAAGTTTGACAGATGCCCTTATAAACTTTGCAAAACATTTTAGAACTAAAGCGAAGGGAACAAGGAAGGAAAAGGCTGAGTGTGAAGGATCTATAAGGATGATTTGGTACAAAGAGATAAAGCATTCAGGGCAACTAAAGGAGGAAGCAGAGAGGAGAGGCAGCTTGAGGGTACTGCAAAGAACTTCTAGATGCTTTATATTTTAGAGGCATATCCCACAAGTATGTAAAAGAGACTCAAGGTTGCTATTTAAAGGCTTAATTCAAAAGAGAGTAACTTATGGAGAATACTGGGATTGCAAGCAGTTGGAGGAAGCTGCAAAACTGTTTAATTGATTGATAGTTCACTGTTTTTTCAAAAGGGATTGGAAGAGCTCTGAGTTGTTAAGTGCCTTAGGCAATATGAGTAATTTAACAAGAAAATTGAAAATGTAGGCTGCCTAGGGAACCTACAATGAAGGTTACAAGGTTACAAACTGAGGCTTTTCTCAAAATTTAATGTAATAATTCTAAGGTTAAAGTAAGAGCTCATATTTAAAAGAGCATTCAGAGAAATTGGTGAAGCAGTTAGCTAGCTGGTGCTCCATATGGTGCCTAAGTGGATAATAATATGTAAGAACTCCCCTCAAGAGAGGACAGGGTTATAAAGTGAAAGAGTTTAAAATAGGGGTACGAATTATTGAAGAAAATTGTGAATGCAGGCAGTTTGAGGGTGTAGCAAAGAAGTTTAAAGGACATATAGCTCAAAGACACTTCTCATAACTAGGTATAAGAGACTTGGGTCTCAAGATTGAGAACTCAAAGCAATAAGAGTAACTAAAGGAGTAAATGGAGGCAGCAGGAAGCTTGAAAGAGCTGCAAAGAAAGTTTAAATTCTATAAAGATTAAAGGTACCTCTCAGATCCAGGAGCAAGAGACCAAAGATGCAGCTCAAGAGCCCAAAGTAAGGAAATAACAACTAATGGTGAACAGCAAGAGCTTAAGCAAAAAGAGCAATGAAGGAAAAAAATGGAGAAAAGAGGCAGTTGGAGGGCAGGGTAAAGTACGTTTAAATGCTTTATAGCCTAGAAGCATGGCCCATAAGTAAGTGTAGGAGCTCCTCTAGGCTCCTACATAAGTGCTTAATCAAAAAGAGTATTTACAGGAGGAAATTGTGGCTGCAGGTAGTTGATGGAAGATGTAAAATTGCGAAAATGAAATTTAGCTCTGTGATATTTTTCACTATTGGTTGGGCAGAGCTCTGAGTTTTAAGAGCCAAAGGTAAAATGAGCTAGTAACCAAGAAATAGAGGCTAAGACTGCCTGTGGAAGTTAAAATAAATGCTATAAGACTATAAGACTTGAGGCTTTCCCCAAAAGGTGCTGCAACAGTCCTAAGTTTTTAAGCTAGGTGCTCATAATAAAAAGAACAACTAGAGAAATTTGAGAGAGCAGTCAACCAGATGGGTCTGCAAAATGTACCTAAATGGATAATAATACAAAGGAATGCCTCAAAAGAGTTTGCAAGAGGGATAAATTTAATAAAGATTGAAGTTGGGGAAGTAACTATTGGAGAAAAGCATGCTTGTAAGCAGTTCAAGGGAGCAGCAGAGAATGCTTGAGAGGTGCTATAGTTCAGAGATATTTTTCTTAATTATTTAAGAGACTTTGGCCTCAAGATCAAAAGTTCTAAAACAAAAAGGGCAATTAAAGGGAAAATTGAGATGGTAGGCAGCGGGTGAAAGATGCAAAGAAAATTTAAATGCTCCACAACTTATAGGATCCTCTCAAGATCTTTGGCTAGTGACCCAAGCTGCAAGACTAAGAGTCTATAACAATAAAGAACAATTAAAAGGGGAATTTTGAGACTG
This sequence comes from Sphenodon punctatus, assembly GCA_003113815.1. Classification (NCBI taxonomy): domain Eukaryota; kingdom Metazoa; phylum Chordata; class Lepidosauria; order Sphenodontia; family Sphenodontidae; genus Sphenodon; species Sphenodon punctatus. The sequence continues at coordinate 102,266 of QEPC01009539.1, forward strand.
TAGGCAGCCTGAGGGAGTTGCAACGAACGGTTAAATGTTGTATAGCCCAGAGGCTGTCTTTCTTCTATAAGTCTTTGGAAAGAATCTAAGCTCCAAAGAAGTAAGAGTTCATGGCTAAAGGTACAACTAAAGGAAGAAAGTGAATACGCAGGGAGCTATGAAAATGCTTAAATAAGGTATAGCTCTGAGGCTTATCTCAGGGGAGTGAGTATTGGAAGTAGTATGGAATTTTGTTTGGCTAAAAGTTATAAGTTAAATATATAGAATATGTATTATTGTTAAATGGAGCTGGGGAGGGGGAGGAAAAAGCACACCTGGACCCTTTGAACCAGGTGTAGACTCTCAGAGGATCCCTACCACATCTAGGGGAAAAAGGATGAGAGGCTGGGAAGGGAAGCAGGGTAACCAGGGGAGGAGTGTGGGTGAGAGTATCAGGGGGCAAGGGGGTGACTTTAAAAGGGATGCAATAGGGGAAGCCACAGGTTCCCATAACAGTACAGAGTCAGTACACAGGGATGTTTACCCCCTGAGCGGGTGGAAATATGCAGATGAGATGAATTATGAGGCGAATAGTCAGGTGGACATAAACACAGCGAAAGTGGAGGATCTGAACTGTAACCGATTATGGAAAAGGCTGAATCCCAAAAAGAATTTAAAAACAAAACATGGCTAGTTTCAAGACAGTCACAATAAATGTTAGAGGCTTAAATTCACCGCAGAAGAGAAAGAGGGTGAGGGATTTCATGGAAGAACTGGGAGCAGATATTTTTCTAATCCAAGAAACACATCTTCTCGATAAAGATGTCCCTAGGTTTGCTAACTCAAAAATAGGGGGTTTATATGCATCATGTGCCAGAAAGAAAAAAGTGGGGGTGATTATATGTTTTAGCAAGAGAAACAATTTCGAGCTGGAAAAATGTATTAAAGACAAGGAGGGGAGATTCATTTGTATAATCGGAAAGCTGCAAGGAAAGAGGATAACAGTTGCAAATATATATGCGCCTAACGCGGGGAAAACAGTCTTTTTTAGAGACACCTTTAAGAGAATAGCAGAAGTAGCAAAGGGATGGATCACAATTCAGGGGGACTTTAATGCCACCATAACTGATCTGGATTCCTCCCGTAGGGGGAATGAAAGGAGAGAGACCAAGGAAATTCCCAGGCTGATGGAAAAATATGGTTGGGTAGATTTGTGGAGGCTTTTAAATGGGACACAGAGGGATTATACATATTTTTCAACGATACATAATAGTTACACGCGGATTGACCATGTATTGACTAGAAAAACAGAAGCGCATAGGGGGAAAAAATGTTTCATAACTCCAGTTGTACTAGCAGACCACAATGCAGTGGTGACAATATTTAAGGACCCAGCGAGCCAAGGACCTAAGTCATTTACCTGGAGTTTAAAGAGGAGTCTGCTGAAAGGAGAGGGTAACATATTCCAGATACAGGAAACTATCGTGGAATTTTTCGCAATAAACACCAACTCTGTTCAGTCCCCAGCAAAACTATGGGAGGCAGCAAAGGCAATCTGATAGCCTTGCAAGCAAAAAATGTTAAGGAAAAAGAAGGATCTATACGCTACACTTCAAAGGTTGGAGGCGCAAAATAAAATCTCCCCCTCGCAAATTTTGAAATTAGAAATAATGAAAAATAGGGAAATAATAAATGCCATGGAATTAGAGTGGACAGCTCAAAAGAATAAAATTCTATTTCTATGAAAACAGTAATAGGGCGGGTAAGGCCTTGGCCAGGCTTGTGAAGGCAAAACAAAGAAAAGCGCATATTGCTAGGGTGGTGGATATTAATAATAAATGCTGCACTGAGCTCCCCCAGATAATGCAGACTTTTTTAGATTACTATAAAGGAATCTACTCTATGCAAAACCCCAATGAGACAGAAGTGAGGGAATTTCTTGAGGGAGTGGAGCTCCCAAAACTAAATACAGATCAAGCTGCTTTCCTAAATACGCCCATCACAGAAAAAGAAGTTCAGGAGGCAATAAATGCCTAAAAAAACAATAAGGCAGCGGGACCAGATGAATTCCCGAACGAGTTTTACAAAAATTTTGTGAAAACTTTGGGGCCACATATCACAACAGTATATAATAATATCTTAGCAGAGGGGGAGATGCCACAAAATTTTTATAACACAGCAATTACACTGATCCCTAAGCCAGTTAGAGACCCAGATCAGTGCAGTAGCTACCGGCCTATTTCTTTGTTGAATGCGGATTTTAAGATTTTTTCCTAAATACTATCAGATAGGATTAAAGCAATAAGTGGAGAAATCATCCATATTAATCAAACGGGGTTCATCCCTGGAAGACAGGGAAGGGATAATATTGGAAAGGCAATAAATGTGAGATATGCACTAAATAAGCAGCAAAAGCCCGCCATGGTAATCTCTGCTGATGCAGAGAAGGCTTTTGACTTTGTGGAGCCAAAGTTCTTATTTGAGACCATGGGGAAGATGGGAATCGAGGGCAATTTTATGAGATGGCTGAGGGCTATTTACAAGAACCCACAATCCAGTTTAATAATTAATGGAGAACTGTCAAAACCTTTCCGACTGCAGAAAGGGACTAGACAGGGGTGCCCCTTGTCGCCCCTCTTATTTTATATAGTTCTGGAAGTTCTGGCGGCAGCAATTAGACAGTATAAGAAAATAGAAGGGATAATAATTGGAGGACAAGAAACAAAGCTCTCACTGTATGTGGATGATTTACTGGTTTACATTACAAACCCCAAGGACACACTGCCGGAATTGCTGAGGGTGATGGAAAAATTTGGAAAAATCTAGGGGTACTCTATCAATAAGGAAAAATCCTTTGCGATAGTATTTGGAGAGGGGGCTGAACAGGAGGAACAAATTAAAAAGATGTCACCATTCCCAATAAGCGAGTCTGGTTTGAAATATCTAGGGGTAACGCTAACAAAAAACATGAAAAATGTATACTCTGCTAATTTTTTGCCCCTATTTAAAAAATTGAAAGAAGAGGTTCAGCCATGGAAAAAATTGATGGTGTCCTGGTTGGGGAAGATTAACTTATATAAAAAGATTGTTCTCCCTAAATCGTTATATAGATTGATGGCTATCCCGATTCAGCTTCCAGCTTCCTTTTTTAAAATGAGCGATGAATTACTACGGGATATAGTGTGGAATGGAAAAAAGTCCAGAATTAGGAAACAGGTGCTGTTACAACTGAAAGAGAAAGGAGGATTGAATGTCCCCGACATAAAAATATATCACACGGCGGCATCTTTGGTGGGGCTATATGATTGGTACCACGAGGCTAAGGCGCCTGACTGGGCGATTTTGGAAAAAGAAATACTGGGGGTGAAGATGCTAAAGGATCTGATAGTGGATAAGGGTAAGGTGTCCAGAGAGAGAAAGTCAGACCATCCCTTTATAGGGAACATGACCAGGAATTGGGAAAGAATTTTTTTAAAAAATGGGAATGATAGGAGACTTATCGACTCCAAACAAATAAGGGAAAGTAATATAGCCCCGGGGATTAGAGCAGCCCTAAAAAGAAGGGGCATTTCTACAATGGAACAGCTATTCAGGGAAGGGGAATTCATATCCCCTCAAAGGTTGAAGGGTTTGTTGAAGGAGGAAGTTAACCTATTCCAATACTTACAGCTAAAGGCGATGGTTACTTCACCACTGAACAGGGCAAGTTTTAAGAGAGATCCGCAAAAAATAGAGAAGATTCTATTCAAAATAAACAAAGCCCCAGGTAGATTAGGTAGAATATACAGGGAATTTAAAGATTTGTTGTACGCCCCCTCCGTGGATTATATAAAGAAATGGAGGAAGGATTTAAACGAAGAAGAGGAAAAGAAAATTTGGCACCATATGAACAAATGTGTGTTCTCCTTAGAGGTTAGGGAGATACAGGTTAAGCTAACTACTAGATACTACCTAACACCAGAGAGACTGAAATTCGTGGACCCAGGTGGGGGAGGATTATGCTGGAGAGGATGTGGGGAGATAGGAACCTACATGAATTGTTGGTGGGATTGTGGGAAGGTGCAGCTCTTTTGGAGCAAGGTATGGAAATTAGTCAACAAAGTAGCGGGGATGGTGGTGCCGTTCAGGCCAGAAACAGCCCTGCTGGGCTTATATCCCAATACAAAATGCATGAAGATTTGCCAGAACTCGTGTAAAATCATTTGTTTAGCAGCTTTAAACATCATAGCTAGGCACTGGCGTTCGTTGGAGGACCTCACCACAAATGAGCTACTCCACAGAATCTGGTATATGCATACCATGGAAGAGCTTCATGCGGATATCCACAACAAGAAGCAAGGTTTTGAAAACATCTAGGCCCCAATTATTAAAGCCTTGGATAAGTAGGATGGGACAAAATAATAAGATCTAAGCTTTATTGGCGGTACGTAAAAGTTTGGAGCGTGAATGTAATCATTTTCGGTAATACACTTGTAAGACTCTGTGAGGGAACCTGTGCTTTCTGATTGATGTTCTTTGTTTAAGGTATAGCATATAAATTGTTGAATTGATGTTTTTCAGACATTTCAGACAGATGTTTTCTGCCATTTCATAATCCTTATTTTCCTAGAGGTATCCATTTCTGTGAAATAAGTATTAAAGTCCCCTTGGACTATCAGGGTCCCCTCCGCCTCTTTCCTTATTAGTCTCATTACCTCATTCAGGAATTGTCTTTTATTCTCGTTAGGTGCATATATATTTGCCAAAGCCAGTTTTTTCCCTTTTATTTCAGCATTTACTATATATCGCCCTTGTTCATCTCTATTTTTTTTATGCTTGACTCCAATTCCTCCCTCATTCCTATGAGGACCCCTGATTTTTTCCTTGGTCCACATGCTGCTACTATGATTCCCGCATTTCTTGTTGCGAATCTGTTTAGGTCCCTTTTTACTAAGTGGGTCTCCTGCAAGAAATATATATCAGCTTTCTGTTCTTTTAAAATGTTTTTATTCTCTTCCTTTTAACTGGATGGTTTAACCCTCTCACATTTAATGTAACTGTTTTTAGATGTAATGTCATGTCAGTGTCTCCTTTCTTCTAGTTTTCCTAGTTTGGGTCCAATTTAATTCTAGTATTGATGGCTTCTTTCTCTCCCCTCCCCCTCAGTTAACTCCCTCCCCTGTTTTGTTCCCTTCCCCTTGTACTGCACCCCTTTCCCTTGCTTGCCTGGAGATCTATATCCCTTGCTCCTCTTCTGTTGGTCTGCCTGATGCTGCCCTTTCCTACTCTCTTCTTCCCCTTGCTCCTTATGAATATAGGTCTTTTGTCTCTTGTCTCCCCGCCCCAGCATTGATTTCTACATTTCTGTTAACTTAACCCCCTTTTTATATTTATCTCTTTTACAGTTCCCATATCATTCAATAACACATGCAACATGTGTTATAGACCTATCAGCCTCCTCAGTGTGGCTAGTAAAATGTATGCCCGCTATCTTTTGTCTAGACTGGATAGATGGATGGAGGAGGGGAGCATACTGGGTGAGGAGCAAAATGGGTTCAGAGCCGGCCGTTCTACACACGACCATTGCTTCGTGCTGAACCATTTTGTATCTAAATATTCAACTCCCACAGGACTCTATGCAGCCTTTGTGGATCTCCATGTGGCTTTTGACCTGGTTTCCCGGAACCACCTATGGATGAAGCTTTCGCATACATCCATTGACCCGAGATTGTTGGTTTTAATCCTTGAGGGTCAGATTGGATGATATCGGCTCCCTGTCCCAGGTAATTCCAACTAACCATGGGGTCAAGCAGAGGTGTGTACTTGCCCTTGCTTTGTTCCATTTTTATTTGAATAGCCTTATCCCCTTGGTTACTGCCACTAAAAATTGCCCTCCCAGACTAGGAAAGCGAGAGGTCGCTATACTGCTTTATGCAGATGATGCCATCCTGTTGGTCAGATCTCGGCTTGGCCTTATTAGACAACTTGCAGCGTTACATTCTTTTTGTGAACACAATTTTCTTGAGATTAACATTCTAAATTCAAGGTCATGATTTTTTCTCCCAGGCGTAAGGTCTTTAATGGTTTATAGACCCACATTCAATTGAACAGGTGACCTTTTACCGATATCTGGGGTTAGTCATTCAGGCTAATGGGGCATGGACAGCTCATACGCTGGCGGCAATCAGACAGGCCAGACTAGTAGGGAAGTCGATTTGTAATTTCTTTAGAACAAAGGGGGGACATCTGGTACTCCCAGCCATCCAGGTCTTTAAGGGCAAATGCCTGGGACAACTTCCTCTCTCGCTCCATCCAGCTCCTTGCCCTTACTGAAACTTGGATCACTCCCTCGGACATTGTCATGCCTGCTACCCTCTCCTGTGGGGGTCTCTCCTTCTCTCAACAGCCCCACCCTGAAGGACGGGGTGGTGGGGTGGGCCTCCTTCTTGCTAAATCCTGTCAGTTCCAACCAATTTCTCCTCCCTCATCTATCAGTAAAGCTCCCTATATCCATGATCTTTTCCTCTCTCGCTCCCTCCAGCTCCTTGCCCTTACTGAAACTTGGATCACTCCCTCGGACTCTGTCACGCCTGCTACCCTCTCCTGTGGGGGTCTCTCCTTCTCTCACCAACCCCGCCCTGAAGGACGGGGTGGTGGGGTGGGCCTCCTTCTTGCTAAATCCTGTCAGTTCCAACCAATTTCTCCTCCCCCCTCTCTCTCCTTCCATACCTTTGAGGCTCACTCCGTGCGCCTCTACTCCCCCCTCCATCTACGTGTTGCTGTCATCTACCGTCCCCCTGGTCCTCTCTCTTCCTTTCTTTCTGACTTTGAGTCCTGGCTCACTTTCTTCCTCTCTGTTGATATCCCCACTCTCATCCTTGGTGACTTCAACATTCATGTTGATGACCCATCTCAGCCCTCAGTCTCTCGCTTCCTCTCCCTAGCCTCCTCCTTCAACCTCCACCTTTGGACCAACTCCCCCACCCATACTAATGGCCATTCTCTTGATCTTGTCCTCTCTAGAAACTGCTCTGTCGCTGATCTCTCCTTCGATCCTCATCCTATATCAGACCACTTCCTTGCCTCTTTCAACATTTCCCACTGTCCCCCCTCCTCTTCCCCTTCTCTACGCCCCTTCCGTGACCTTCAAGCTATTGATCCCCTGGACTTTGCCTCCTCTCTCTCTCCCCTTCTTCCTACAGTCTTCTCTTCCTCCTCCCCTGACTCCGCTGTCTCTGCTCTCAACGCCTCTCTCTCCTCCACACTTGACTCCCATGCCCCTCTCTCTTCCCGCCCTGCCTTCTCCCACAACCCCCGTCCTTGGCTCACCCCTAGTATCCGCCACCTCCGTTCTTGCACTCGTGCTGCTGAACGACTCTGGCGCAAATCCCATTCTCACGCTGACTTCCTTCACTTCAAATTCTGTCTCTCCACCCTTACTTCTGCTATCTCCCTTGCTAGACAACACTACTATGCCTCCCGCATTGAGTCCTGTTCTCGGGACCCTCGCCGCCTGTTCTCTACCTTTGACTCCCTCCTCAAGCCTCCCTGTCCTCCCCCTCCTTCTTCCCTTTCTGCTCAGGATCTTGCCTCCTTCTTCACCTCCAAGATAGACAAGATCCGCCTCGACATCGCTTCCCACTCCTCTCTTCCCACTCCCACCCCTCTCCCTCCTCCCCCTCCTTCTCTCATGTCCTCCTTCTCCCCTGCCTCCCTTAAGGAAATCTCCTCTCTGCTCTCCTCCTCCAACCCTTCCACTTGCCCCCTTGATCCCATTCCTTCCCGCCTCCTCACCTCCATTACTCCCACTGTCGCCCCTTCCTTCCTGCACATCATCAACCTCTCCCTCTCTACTGGCTCTTTCCCTTCTGCCTTCAAACATGCCACAGTCTCTCCTATTCTCAAAAAGTCCACTCTTGACCCCTCTGACCCTTCTAGCTATCGTCCTGTCTCACTCCTTCCTTTTGCTTCCAAGCTGCTTGAACGTGTTGTCTACTCCCGCTGCCTTGACTTCCTATCCTCCAACTCCTCCCTTGACCCCCTCCAATCTGGCTTCCGCCCCCTTCATTCTACTGAAACTGCTCTCGCTAAGATCACCAACGATCTTCTGGTGGCTAAATCTAAACGTCTCTATTCCATTCTTGTCCTCCTTGATCTCTCTGCTGCCTTCGATACTGTTGACCACTCACTCTTGCTGGATTCCCTTCACTCCCTTGGCTTTTGTGGCTCTGTCCATAACTGGTTCTCCTCCTACCTCTCTGACCGCTCCTTTAATGTGTCTCTCTCCAACTCCACCTCCTCCTCCTTCCCCCTCTCAGTTGGTGTTCCTCAAGGCTCTGTTCTTGGCCCTCTCCTCTTCTCGATCTATACCTCATCCTTAGGCAAACTCATTGCCTCCCATGGCTTCCAATACCACCTCTATGCTGATGACACTCAACTCTATCTCTCTACTCCCTCTCTCTCTCCCTCTGTTCAAGCTCGTCTCATCAACTGTCTCTCTGACATCTCTACCTGGATGTCTCAACGTCAACTCAAACTCAACATGGCTAAAACTGAACTCCTTATCTTCCCCCCTCATCCTTCCTCTCCTTCCTCACTGTCAATAACTATTGATGGAGTCACCATCCTGCCTGTCCCCCAAGCCCGTAGCCTAGGCTTCATCTTTGACTCACCCCTTTCTTTTAAACCCTACATTGACTCTGTTGCTAAATCCTGTCGCTTCTCCCTCCATAACATTGCTAAGATTCGCCCTTTTCTCTCTGTCTCGTCTGCCAAAACTCTTGTTCATGCTCTGGTCATCTCTCGCCTCGATTACTGTAACCTCCTTCTCACTGGCCTTCCCCGGTCTCACCTTTCTCCCCTCATCTCTGTCCAAAACTCTGCTGCCAGGGTCATCTACCTCGCCAGTCGCTTCGACCATGTGCAGCCCCTCCTCTCTTCGCTTCACTGGCTTCCCCTTCCTGAACGAATCCTGCACAAGCTCCTAGTCTTCACCTATAAAGCTCTTCACAACCTTGCTCCCCCCTACCTCTCTGCACTTATCGCCCTCCATACTCCAGCCCGTGCACTTCGCTCCTCCTCTGTCCCTTCTCTCACCCTTCCACGCCTTCCCTGCTCCCCTAAGCGCCTTCGTCCCTTCTCACTTGCTGCCCCCCATGCCTGGAACTCCCTCCCTGTCCACATCCGCCTTGCCCCCTCCCTTCATACCTTCAAATCTCTCCTTAAAACTCACCTCTTTCGCTCTGCTCTGTCTGACTCTTTATCCTGCTGAGCCACTATTCCTATACCTACGATCGGTTTACCCTTATCCTTGCCACATGGACCTGCCTGCTGTCATTCTCATCGTAACCAAGCCAAGTACGTGCACTTGAGACCTCGCATCTTCATGAATGTTAGACCCCTTGTCTCTCCCTCTGTTCCCCTTCCTATGTCTCTCCCCCAGCTCCTGTCTCTCAGATTGTAAGCCCTAGGGGCAGGGACCGTGTCTATTTTATTACTTTGTAAAGTGCCAGGTACACTGCTGGCACTATATAAATGTTTGTTTATAATAATAATTATAATAATAATAATAATAACTTTTGTATGGTGCCCAATTTTGGACGGCTGGGAAATTTGTGCCTTTAGAAAGGGTGCAAAATATGTTTTTGAGATCGCTCCTAGCATTGCCAAACCATGCTTCCAATGTTGCCCTTCGCAGGGACTGTGGTTTAACCCCTATCGAGTCCCAGGTCTGATGTTTGGCCATAGGGTATTGGTTGAAGTTGCACTTTGCACGCACTGCTCCATTGACTACGCTGGTGTTGTCGGAGGATAATGTATGGGTAAGCCAAGTGAGGTCCAAGCTATGTCGTATGGGCTTGGCCATAGATAATTTATATTCCCTGACTTACGTGGGTATCAAGAACCTGTTCTTCCAGAGGCTGGCAGATATTACCTTGCAGGAGGAGACTGCCATTCTCTGAGGCAAGGCTTCATTGGCCCCAGTCAGGGAGTTATATGATTACTCCCTTGCTCCAGCCCTCTGTTTGCAATGTCAGCTGAGCCCCCAGGTCCGTAGGTGCCTTATAATGGCCAGAATTAACATTTTTCCCTCTGGCGTGGTTGAGGGATGTTTTCAGAGGAGGCAAGCAACTGGTTCTCTTTGTGATTGCTCTCACTGGCTCCCTGACACTATGAAACACATCTTACTGTATTGCGAATGGTATGCTGACCTTCGAGCCAAATGGATCTCCCCTTATTTGAAACCAAACCAGAATGATTGCCAGGCGTTGTTGAAACTGGTGGGGGGTCAGGAGGAAATCATTACGAGGAATGTAGCTTATTTCCTTTTTAAGGTTTTGGCATCCCAAAAGGAGAGGGAGGCCCTTGCTTGTGGGGAAGTTGGGAGGATGGTTTGGGGATAGGACCCTGGTCCTTGATTCTGAGTGTTATATGGATATTTAGGGCTGTATTTGCTTGATTTTGATTGTATCTTTTTGTTGTTATGCTAGTGTGATGGCAATGCTACACACTTAAATAAATAAAAATAAAAAATGCAACATGAAAACCACATATTAAACATCCCCTTTAAACTGTTTCCTTACTGTTTTGTTTACCTTCATAACCCCCTTTTTCTCTCTTTTTTTTTTTTCCTTTTGGGATCTTTTCCCTTCAAGCCCTCCCTTTATGTCTCTGTAAGAAAGCATCCAACTCCTCCGTATCATCAAAACACTTTCTCTTGTTGTCCATCCATATTGTCATTTTGGCTGGGAAACACACTTGTGGTTTCAAACTCATTTCCTGTAGCTTCAAACAGTATCTTGCCCAGCTTTTCCTTTTTTGTATGGTCTCAAATGCGTAATCTGGGAAGATCTTGATGTTGTTTCCTTCAAATTGGAGTTGTTGCTTTCCTCTAGCTAGCCATAAGATTTGCTCCTTGTCCTTATATCGTAGGAATTTTATAATAATCGTTCATGGCTGTTCAGTGTCCTTGGGTTTAGGGTGCAATGCCCGGTGGGCTCTTTCTATTTCTGGCGGAGGCGTTACCGTTTCCTCTGGGAAGTTCTCCTTTAATAGTTGTTCTAAAAGGTTCGCCATTCCCTCCGATTCTTCCCCTTCTGGGATCCCCGCTATCCTGAGGTTCGAGCATCTGGACCTGTTCTCAATGTCTTCCATCCTCTCCTTTAGTGTCTGTACTGTTTTTGTGTTTGTGCTAATTCATTTTCTTGGCTAACCGCCTGATCCTCTGCTTTGGACATCCTTTCTTCTATGGTTTGAAAGTTTTTTGTTAAGTTCTCAAGCTTTATATTGGTTTCCTCAGTGACTTGCTGTACTTTACTTATTTTATTGAACAGCTTGTCCCTGTGCACACTGGCTTTTTGCAGGTCTTTATTTAACTCTGACTTCATCTCTTCAATCAGACTCTGGATTGCTTGTAGGCCCCCTCCTCCCTCGTGAAAAGCCTCCTCTGGGCCCCGTGGCTCTGCTCAGGCTGCCATTTTGCTTACCGACTGCTGCATCATGTGGTCTCTGTTCTGGCTATTTTTAGCCCTGCAAAAGCCGTGGAGCGTTCCTTTTTTGGCGTTTTTTGTGGGGAAGGGGTTCCCCTGCTTGGCCATTGTGCTGTGGGGGTTCTTTTTGTTTTCTTACTGGGTGTTCCCGGGGCGGGTATGTAGCGCTTTGTCGGAGCTCTCAGCGGGCATGTCCGCTCACTCTTCACCCATGCGCAGTTTATTTAGATTAGATTAGATTAGATCAGATTAGATAGGTGTTATTTTTATTTTTTGACCCTCCTTGTGTTCTTTCTCTCTACCCTCCATTGAATCCTCCCCTCCTCCTCCCTCCCTGATTCCATTCCCCTGATTTTGGATTTATTTAGAGTAGGATTATATTGATTTAGGTTTCATTTCAGTTTTGTACCCTTCCCTGTGTTGTTTGTTGAGAGCTTTCTGTGTTTCCCCCCACATCCCTGTGTGTACTATAGATCGATTCATAATTGTAGGAGTTAGCTTAGTTATAGAGCTAGATAGAGATAGTGTTAGTGCATAGTAGTTATTCAGCTTTAATATTTTAGAGTGTGTTTGGAGGACTAGGCCTTTGTAGATATAATATTCAATTTAGTTCCATAGATTTTAGAATACTTAATAGTACTTAGAGTTAGTGTATGTATGTATATATATTATTAGATAACATTTTTGAATAAATATATATATTTATATAATTGACAAGTGCATTCCTTGGGTTGGAAGACATGGAGAAGGGAAGCAGGAGAGGCTGGTCTGCTGCCTCTAAGGCGGGCAATGGGGCATGTGGCAGAGGTAGTAGGGGCCGTGCCAGCGGAGTGGCAGCAGGCAGAAGCCAGAACCCATCACCACACCCCAAACGTCACAGGGCTGATTTTGGGTGACAGACTTCCGAGGTTCCCAGCAGTGGCACTATCCAGGGGTTGGTTTGGCAGCACCTCCTGACAGCGTCCTCCACTGTCATGCAGGACACTGAAAGGCCTGTAGTCCAGGAGGCTGTGGCTGCAGGAGTAGGTGCAGGTGCTTCAGGGGCAGGGTCCAAAGTTCACCATGGGCCACCATCGTCCCCCATTACAGAGGCGATCCCCAGCAGTCCAGGGCTGTTGGATCCCACCTCAGATTCTAGAGGCAGGGTCCGACCCCTGGGAAATGGCAGCAGGGAGAGTAGCAGCAGCAGCTATGGGGGGCACAGGGAGAGTGGCAGCAGCATGGTGGGCAGTCCAGCAGCCTCAGGGTCCCAGAACTCCCCTCTGTCGGACATCACTCTGATTGGGGATAGTGAGGCAGACACTAATCCCAAAGAAGAGATGTCTGGCGCTGACGCGAATGGCTGTACCTCTAAGAGCTGTGTCACCACCATGTTCTACCCTTCCCAACAGCGCTGTCAGCGGTGCATCACCCAGTGCAGGACAGAAGGAAGGAGGGGGCAAAAATCCTCGCTCTGGGCACATGCAGGTGGATGATTCCTGGGAGGTGAAGTGCACTTTGTGCCAGAAGGTGGTGAAGCATGGGCAGGTGCTCACCAACCTTGGCACAACTACCGTGGCGAGACACCTCAAGGGATGCCACAGCACTGTGCTGCTAAGCGGGCAGGCAGGGACAGTGGATGACACCAGAAGATTCCCAACTACAGGGGACAGTCATCCACCTCCATCAGCGGGCAAGCAACCTTCTCAAACAGCTGCCTCTTGCAGCAGGAGCGGTATTGCTGCTAGAGGGGAGCAGGAGGAGCAGCAACAACAGAAGCAGCGTCAGTCCACCATGGAGGAACTAGGGTGGGGGCAGCTGCCAAGTCCCTTGTCAGTTGCAGGACATGGAGGGCGGCATGGCTTTCAAGAGAAAGCCACACGCATTTTGGAGGAAATGATTGCTCTGGATGGGCAGCTGTTTTCTGTGGTCAGGAACGTGGGGTTCAGGTGCCTGATTGCTTTCCTGGTCCCCCATTTTAAGCTGCCCTTGTGCACCACCCTGAGTTGGCAGGTGGTGCCAGACCTGTACTGGGCTTTAAAGTAAGAGGGTGAGGGAGCAGCTGGCAGGGACTGGGGGTGCTACTGTCCACTTCACCACAGACCTGTGGTCAATCCGAAACTCTCAGGATGCCTACTTGGTAGTCACAGCACACTGGAGGCAGGACCCAGAGGCAGCATTTGGCAGTGACAGGAGGGGTCCCAAAGCAGGGTATATGTGGGCCCTGCTTCAAGCAGAAGTAATGATGGCCCCCATATGTCCCGGAACATTGAGGCAGTCCTGACCGCCTTGGTGAGGGAGTGGGTCACCCCAGGTGCGCCCTTAACCAAGGGGTGCATGGTCACCCATAACGTGGCCAATGTCTTTAGGGAAATCCGCAAGGGGGCCTTCACTAGCATCCCTTGCACCGCACACACCCTTCACCATCAGGGATGCTCTGGGCTTGGGGGAGAAGGGGATTGGAACTGGCACCCGTAGCTCCCTGATAGAGCAGGGGAGGAAGCTGGCCGATTTCTTTAACTGGAGCGTTAAGGGTAGCAACCTCCTCCAGGCAAAGCAGGCTGAGCAAGACTCCCCAGTGCACCAGCTGGAGCAGGATGTGTCCACAAGGTGGAATTTTACCTTCCTGATGCTCTAGCGGCATCTTGAGCAGAAAGCCACCTTGCATCAGGTGCAACTGGTGACAGACAGCGGGTCACCTCCAGGGTACAATTGGGAGGAATGGGAGATCCTGGTGCACACGGTCTTTGCTTTGAGACTGTTCCTGGTCCACGACCACCATCAGTCAGGTGACCACTCTGGTGCAGAGTCTCCTCAGGAGGCTGGAAGAGATTCTCAAGGGGAAGTATAGTGGCCCTCATGGCAGGAAGCTAGCCGATGAGGTGGTGGACCTGGTGTGGCAGCTGAAGGCAGGGCTGAAGGCACGTTTTGATGAACTCCTGGGGCGGGCAGAATACGTTCTGCAATCATGATGGACCCCACAGTCAAGGGAAGCATGGCATGCCAAACAGTGCACTATGGCCACTGGAAGGGTGAGCTGGTGGAGAGGGTCCGGCAGGCAGTGTGGGCTATGGAGAGTGCACAGCAGCAGCAATATCAGGATGCCCCGGTGATGGTGGGAGTCTATCCCTCCCACCATCACCGGGTGGGAGGGATGGTGCAGTCTATTCCTCCCCCAGCCCTAGCTGTAGCAGCAACAGCAGCAGGCTGAGCAGCAGCAGCAGCACCTCTATTGCTAGCAGCAGCAGCAGCAGTAGCAGCAGCAGAAGCAGCAGCAGCATCAGCAGCAGCAGCTCCTCCTATGTGCAGGCCACTCTGGGGAGCATAGGGTCATGCACAATAGGGCAAGCAGTGTGGCTGAAGGCAGTGGTGGAGGTGGTGCCCAGGCAGAGTTACCAGAGAGAGTATGATAGCACCTCAGCAGCAGTGGAGAGCTACCTGGAAGAGGAGCCGTGGATTGATCTTAACAGCGATCCCTTGACCTATTGGGCTAGCAAGACCAACGTGTGGTTGGCCCTGTCCAAAGTGGCCAAGGGTCTCTTGTCCTGCCCACCAACCAGTGTCCACAGCGAGCGCGCAGTCTCCATGGTGAGGAACATTTGCTCTCCGCACTGCATGAGACTGGGGGCCAAGTTTGTGGAGCAGTTTCTGTTTCTGAAGGTGAACCTTCCGCTGCTGGGAACTCCCGAGATGCTCCTGGACACAGATTGATGGTGCAGTGGCACATGCCATCCCATGGCAGGGGCAGTCTTGGGGCAGGACTCCTCCTGCTGCTGTACTGAGGTGCTGTCCCTCCCTCCCAATGCCCAGTGCCGCCCTGCCTTCCCCCCCTCTCTCTCTCTCACTCCCCCTCCCTCCCTCCTTCCCTCCCTCCCTCTTTCTATCTCTCTCTCTCCCTCCCTCTCTCTCATATAGATGGCCTCGGCCAGCTTATCTTACTGAATAACCTCATGACGCAGGGTGGCATTGGGAAAATATAACCCTGCCAGCCAGCCTCTGGCTAAACAATCTCGGCCCGCCTATCTGAATGGCTCTTTCTCTCTTGCTGAACGGTCTTTGCCAACCTGTTTGAGTGCCCTGCCAAGATCCCAGCCTGCTTTCCCTGCTGCCTCTTATGCAACGCTGTCTGTCTGCCTGCCCTGTGGTCAAAGCTCAAACTCTGCCTCAGTCTGCCTGCCCCTCATGCCATGCTGCCTTTCTGCCCGCCCAAGTTGCAAAGCTCGAACCCTGCTTCAGTCTGCCTGCCTCTCATGCTGCACTGCCTGTCTGCCTTCCCCGGCCTGCCTGCCTCTCATGCCAGGGTGCCATGCTGCCTGCCCTGGCAACCCTGGGTGATGTGCCCCACTGGCCTGGTAATCCCAATGCTGCTGTCTGCTGGTCCATGGGTGCTGTGCCCTGGCCAATCCAAATGTGCTGTTCAAGACTGCTGCTACCTTCTGCTGCTGTATGGTAGCTCTTCCCTGGCAAATCCTATCATCCTGGCTCCATGGGTGCTGTGAACAGGCAAGTCCTCCTGCTGCCATCTCTGCTGTGCCATGGGTTATGAGCTTGGTCAATCCAATGTCTGCTGCTGCCAATGATGTCTATGCTGTCTGTGCCAAGGGTTCTGTGCCCTGGCAATCCCATGTCTGCTGCTAATGCCAATGCCGCCTCTGCTATCAGTTCCATGGGTTCTGTGCCCCGGCAATCCAATGCCCTCTGCTGCTATCAATGCCACCTATGCTGTCTGTGCCAAGGGTTCTGCTGCTGGGCAATCCAATGTCTGTTGCTGCCGCCAATGCCACCTATGCTGTCTGTGCCATGTGTTCCTTGCCCAGGCAATCCCATGTCTGCTGCTGCTTCCAATGCTGCCTATGCTGTCTGTGCCAAGTGATCTGTGCCCCAGCAATCCAATGTCTGCTGCTTCTGCCAATGCAGCCTATGCTGTCTGTGCCAAGGGTTCTGTGCCCTGGCAATACCATGTCTTCTGCTAATGCCAATACCGCCTCTGCTGTCTGTCACAGGTTCTGTGCCCTGGCAATCCAATGTCTGCTGCTGCTGCAAATGCTGTCTATGCTGTCTGTGCCATGGATTCTTTGCCCTGGCAATCCAATGTCTGCTGCTGCTGCCAATGTTGCCTATACTGTCTGTGCCAAGGGTTCTTCTGCTGGGCAATCCAATGTCTGCTGCTAATGACAATGCTGACTCTGCTGTCTGTACCACGGGTTCAGTACCCAGGCAATCCAGTGTCTGCTGTTGCTGCTGGTAATGCACATCAGCCATTTGCTCCTGAATCTTGTAGACGGCCATAGCTTGGATGAGTTCACCGGCGGCTGGGGGCTGGGTGAACACGAGATTCATCACTGAGAAAGGATTGCCCAATTTGCAAAAGAGCTTCTTTAGTTCAGTTGAGTATGACCCAAGCCTGCAATGCTCGGAGAGGCAAGGCTGCCAGCCACTGAGCCCTGGCTGGGCCTCTGCCACTGCTCCACCAATGCCAGCCAGCCTGCAATGCCCAGCCAAGCAGGGGTCCCAAGCACCATTACTGTGCCGTGGCATTCCAATGTCTGCTGCTCCTGTTGGTACTACACATCAGCCATTTCCACCTCAATCTTGTAGACAGCCATAGCTTGGATGAGAGCACTGGAAGTCTGGGACTGGGTGAACAATGGGGTGGAATGGGAGATCCTGGCTCACATGGTCTTCATGTTGAGACCGTTCCTGGCCATGACTGGTGCTCGTCTATCGCTTAGGACCAACTGACCCATGTTCAATGGCTGTTCACATGGAACCATTCTCCACTTCAGCCTTCAAAGTTCTCCAGCCACTCCAGCCCCAGGACCCACCATCAGGGTTCTGGGGTCTACATTCCAGGCAGGGAAGGCTGTCATTCCACATCATCCAGAAGCTGGAACTCTAGTCCCAGGACCCACCCTTAGGGTTCTGGGGCCATCATTCCACTTATGGGGAGATGTCATTCCACCGCATCAAGAAACACAGCCACTCCAGCCCCAGGACCCACCATCAGGGTTCTGGGGCCTATGTTCCAGGCAGGGAGGGCTGTCATTCCACTTCATCCAGAAGCTGCCACTCTAGCCCCAGGACCCACCGTCAGGTTTCTGGGGTTGTCATTCCACTCACAGGGAGCTGTAATCCTACCATATCAAGAAGCATCCGGTCTAGCTCCAGGCCTCACCATCAGGGTTCTGGGGTCTACGTTCCAGGCAGGGAGTGCTGTCCATCCACATCATGTAGAAGCTTCCACTCTAGTCCCAAGTTCCACCCTCAGGGTTCTGGGGCCCTCATTATGCTCAAGGGGAGCTGTCATTCCACTGCATCAAGAAACAGCCAGTCTCTCCAGCCCCCAGGCCAGGACCCACCATCAAGGTTTTGTGGCCTATGTTCCAGGCAGGGAGGGCTGTCCATCCATGTCATCCAGAAGCTTCCAATCCTGTCCCAGGACCCCCCATCAGGGTTCTGGGCCATCATTCTGCTCACCGGAAGTTGTCATTTCACCACTTCACAGCTTCAGGAATCAGCCACTCCAGCCTCAGGACCACCATCAGGGTTCTGGAGCCTACATTACAGGTACATTACAGGTACATTACATCCATATCATCTAGTAGCTGCCACTCTAGTCCCAGGACAACCATCAGGGTTCTTGGGCCATCATTCTTCTAACAAGGAGTTGTCATTCCACTGCTTCAAAAATCAGTCACTCAGCCTCAGGACCCACCATCAGGGTTCTGGGGCCTACATTACAGGCAGGGAGGGCTGTCCATCCACATCATCTTGAAGCTGCCACTCTAGTCCCAGGACCCACCATCAGGGTTCTGGGGCCATCATTTCACTCATGGGGAACGGTCATTCCACTGCATTAAGAAACAGCTAGCCACTCCAGCCCCAGGACCCCGAACGTTCGACTGAACCGAACTCAACTGAACCAAACGACTGAACTCAAACTCAGTTTTCAAACCAAACAGCTGAATGCCTGAACATTCAAACCCCGTTGTGTTCACAAATCCCTACTGAACATGAGTTTGCAGTGTGGTGCATCTGCAAAAAGGCTAATCAATTTTAGGTTGCATTAGTAGAAGCCTATTTTACAAGTCACAAGAAGTAATAGTCCCACTTTGTTCTGAACTGGTCAGACCTCATCTTGGAGTACTGTCTCCAGTTCTAGGCACCACACTTTAAGAAGGACATCAGCAAATTGGAATGGGTTCAGAGGAAAACAACAAAGATGGTCAGGTGTCTGGACACCAAGAAACCTGTGGGATATATACGTATCTTACATCCAAATACTCTGATGTTGCCCACACTAGGAGTTAAGCTTTCAACTATCTTGAATGTATATAAGGCAAAGGTACAAGCTTTTCTATTCTATGGAACTGAGATAATTCCTTCTGCAAATGTTGACATTTTGGAGGTAATCCAAAACAAGTTCCTGAGAAGTCTTTTGAGGGTATCTCAAGGTATCCCTGCTCAGATAGTTAGGACTGAGACAGGTAAACTTCCTGTCAAATGTATTGGAAAACAGGCCTGCCTTAGATTCTGGACCAAGTTCTGTAATTCCAAAAGTGCAGCTCTCTCCTCTCTATGCTTGGAGGAGGAATTAGAACGTAAGCATGCTCCTTTTTATCCATGACTATCCCAAATGTCAACGCATCTGCATAAGCTAGGGCTGTCATTTGCATGCTTTTGGGGTCTTACCACCATGCAACAGAAAAATATGATAACCACTAGAGCAGCGGATATAGCAAGACAGGAGGATCTGGCAGCATTGGCTACCTGGAAGGTAGCCCTTTTGTATCATCTATTCAAATAGCAGCATAGGTATGAGCCTTATTTGAATGCACTGAATGAGCCAGTATTACGTAGGGCATTCCTGCAACTGAGATTTCAGTTGTTTAATTCAGCAGTTCTGCAAGACCAATATAGTCGCAAGCCTTACAGAGTATAGTTTTAATTTGGAGGTGATTGTTCTCTGTAGACAATATAAGACATATCTGGTTAGAACCATTATGGAAATGGAAAGAGTATCTTTCAGTGCGACATAAAATAGTATTACTGCTGTCTACACAAGAGGAGGGTAATATGAGGACAATAGCGTCATTTGCCCTAGCAGCTGGCAATATTCGAGAAAATGTAGGGGCTTAAATCTTATGTTACCCCTTTGATTTTACTTTTCATGCCTGGCTGTATGTATTTTATCTTGCATTTTAATGAGACTTATATGTTGGATTTTTTTGGATATAAAATTTTGGCCATGACGAAAGCTAGAGCCTAATAAATAGGGGTGGGCATTCCGAATCCACTGAGATCTGATATTGCTGATATTTAGCCATACTGGATTTAAATCTGAGATCCGGTAATCCTGGCCATACTGGATTTTTGCATTGGTCTCGGATCTCAGATTTTTAAAAATGACTTTGTGGCAGTTGGGCACTGTTTTTTTGTTTTGCACTTGTTGAATCCCTCCTTGCCCCCTCCCTGTGGTGCAAACTGTTATATTTGGCACTTTTTTTTTTTACCCTGCCTTGGATTGGTTGCCTTTTTTGAATTAAAAAAAGGCATGAAATCCTGAAGGTTTCCTAAGATTTTTTTAGAGGGGGTAGGTATGTGTCTGTGACTGGGGGTGGGCACTGACAGAATTTGACAGAAACTTCTTCCAGATGTGCCTGAACCCAGAGCAATGATTCCCCCAGGTTAGAAACTCTTGTAAACAGGAGATCAATCATCTTAGCTATCAAGTGGCACTGCATTTTCAAAGTCTCCTCTAATGGGGAATCATATTGAGTTTCTGCTGCTCTTGACTTTTCAGAAAGTGGGACCGTAGAGCACTCTGTTCCATTCCACATATCAGGCCGCCGATGTAAGGGGTGATCTGATGAGAAGCTATCCAGGTCTTCTAATTTCCCCAAAAGTTTAATTCCATATAGGGGATCAGATGGGGATATTCTACCATCCATCTGGGGAGCTACTTTAGGATACTTGTGCTTAGGAGTATCCAGGGAATTAACAGGAGAGCCCGAACATCTATGACTTCCCCCCCATCTGACTCAAAAACCAGATCCAGCAGCTGCTGTCGGTCTGCGCCTAAGGCCGTGCACACAAGGCCTTGCATGCGCAGCCCTTAGGTGCAATGCCTTCAGCGCGGCCAAAAGTGTTAGTTGCAACCCCCCCCCAAAAAAAGCCCCAGCACCGGAACTGCACAGGGTGGCTGTTCCAGGGGTCTGACAGCTTGGGTGGGGCAATCAGGTGTCTCCAGCACCAGGGGGGAGGGAAAAAGCAACCACACATCACCGAGTCATCCCTCAAAACACGGTCCCAAAGTTCACTTGCCCCTCAATAAATGCGAGCAGAATACTTGCTAGCGGCAGGCAGTGACTTCCCCTGCATCCTATCATCCGGCGCCGCTCTCCTGTGATCTGTTGCCTGCTCAACACCTTCCATAATAATAATAATAATAATAATTAATAAAAACTTTTGGTTTTAAGGCCCTTGCAAAGGAGTTAAGGCCCTTGCACATTCAGTCCTGCTTCAAAAAGCATGGAAATTGCAAGTTAAGGCCACGGCCTAAACTCACATGCCATGAAAGTAGCAAAAATGATGTACACTATCACATATTGTTCTCCCTTACAACTTAGGTTCCATACATCCACACATAGCCTTGCTCTTTTACTCCCAATCTTTTCCCTTTTGTCACTTGGCAGCAACACTGAAGCTGGAAAACAGGAGATGGTCAAGGGGTAGCTTTTATATCGGCTAGGAAAACTGGACAAACTTAAGTTTCATGCCATGTAAGCAATAAAGACGTTGTACAGTTTCACATATTGTGCTTGCTTACAACTTAGGCTTTGCCTTGGTCTTTCATCCCCAAACCTCTTCCTCTGACAGTGCCAGTGAAATCTTTGAAAAGGGCTAAGCATGCTCAGAAAGGGCCACTTGGGTCCTTTCTGAGCATGCTCAGTTAGGTTTTTTTTGTTACTTTCGAAGATACCAGCGAGAAGAGGGCATGCATCAGTACGGGACTCCTATGGAAGGTAAGTAACCTACTCCTGACCCCCCCTGCTAGGCCCCATGCTCCCCCTAAGCACCCACCCCATTGATGACCCCTGCTAGACCCCCGCCCACCTTCCCTGTTCCCCACTGTCCTATTCCCTCCCCAGTCAGCGGGGTCAGGTATGGAGGAGCAGGGGCCTAGTGCTGACCTCCGGACCCCCACTTACCTACCCTCTGTCCCCCTTCCCTGAACTCTGCCAAGGATTTTCTGAGTTCTCAAGTTCTGAGGCCCTTCCTTGGAACTCGGGAAATCGAGGCCAAATGCACCGGACCTTGGTGTTTCCCGAGGGAAACCGAGGACCAAGTTTCAGCACTACTTCAGACACCGGTGAAGAGAGGGGATATGTGGATGAGTGATCCTAAGGTAGGAGTACAAGGCATGAGAAACCACACAAGGGTGGGCAACTGGGATCATGACAGGAGAAGTGATAGAGGATAGGAGCAAGAGCATGGGGTATGAGAAACAGAGAGAGGAGAAACAATATAGGTCTGGGGAATAAAGTGCATGGTTCAGGTAATATGAATCAGGACAACAGGGGACTCGAGACAAGAACAGGACACACAACTGGGAAGGGAAACAATGCACAAGACTACAGACAAAGAGGTTGAGGGGGAACAAGAGAATTCGATGGTCGTGTGGTGACAGTAACACCAGTGATTCACAGAGAGACAACAGCTAAGCAATGACATGACCAGTGACCTCTGAGCAACTCAGATAACCAGCAGGAGCAAAACGTTAAGCGTAAGTTTATATAGAATGACAGTCCCAACATTTCTCTGCAACACAGCGTCTCCAGTTGCCTAGCAACCATTCCTTCTGCGTTTGACTCCTAAAGTTAGAATATACTGCCAGGGCACTCTGAACACGAGGCATTTTTTCACAAACCTTAAAGTGCAGGTCTTTCAATCTTCTGGGTTTACAAGTCCACAAGTAAGTTCCCGATGCATTTTTCACACACACACACACACACACACACACACACACACACACTGCCCTGAGGCAATTTCATCAAACACACACTGCCCTGAGGCAGCCTAAAGTAGCCACAGTTGTAGATGTGAGGGGCTGCCATGGAAACCAAGTGACCACAGCTGCCTGAAGCAAAGCAGTTTACCAGGAGAACGTTTTACACACAAAAGTCCTTGGAGAAGTTCTATGCAGAAGTTCAAAGAACCAGATATTTAAGATCTCGGTGAGTAATTTAGACACACAGAAAGTTCAGGATATAACAGCAAACATGCAGGAGAAATGTGTGTGTAAAAACACTGACTGTTAGCTTTGACATATTCCTTCTGACAGACTACCTGTAAGAAGATCACCAAACTTTATATTAACAAACTTCTTGTCCTACTGAGAAACTTTATTTTTATTTTTATTTTTATTAATTACACTGAGAAATACTGAGAATTTGCACCAGAACTGAGAACTGAGATCTCATTGAGATCTTGTTCCTGGTTCTCAGATTCTCAGAATTTCTCATGAGAACCTAAAGGGTATTTTGAGGCATGATACTACCATGGGTGGCTACCCATGGTGGCTACCCATGGGTGGGAGGCTACCCATGGTGGTGTCATGTTTTTTCATGCCCACTAGAAGTTAACCGCAGGTGGGAGAAAACGCTCCCTGGACAGTGGCAGGATTAACTCTGGGGGTGATTTCAGAAGTGACGTGTTCCAATTCACTGCAGCGAATCCCACCCCGGTGTGAACGGATTGACCGCGGGCTGTGGTGACATGTGCAGCCCCAACAGAAGTGACAGGATCGTGACCACCGCCAAGGGGCAATCAGAGAGAACATGAGCAAGAGAAACACAACAGACATGCAGTGGAGACGTGGACCATGGTTCAAGCCCCAGAATGCACTGCGGCTGTGGTCAATTCCTTCCACCGCGGCTGCGGGTTTCCGTTCAGAAGTTACTTTTTATTCACCCCTGCCATGGTGACCATTCACCACACTTCTGAACCTCCTCCCACCCCGACCTGACGAAGCATGGTTAGCTTCACCCCGGGCTGTGTTTGACTGTGGTGAACATCTGGATGCGAGCAAACAGACATGCATGGCACTTTCACCACCCCACGCATTTGACTGAGGTTGACTGTGGTGGACATTCACCACGTCACTTCTGAAATCACCCTGGGTTGTGAGCCTGGCTCCTTGCCACCTCACAACCCAGAATTAGCCCTGCCATGGTCTGGGGAAGCCACCGTGGTAGAGCGGGCCATCACATATGATGGTCCGCTCTACATAATTCCACCCAGTGGCCGGAGCTTTTCTGAGCAGGTGCAGTGGTCTTATTGGTGCCTGCACCCACCTGACAAGGAGGAGATGTGGCATTGCTGAGTAGCATTTGGGGTGGAGCCATAAGGACCGCATCCACATGTCTCTCCCCACCCCCTTCCCAGCCCCAGTCATCAGCACATTTGTTCGGCGACAGGGTCAGATCATGCCCAGGGTGAAGGCTCTCACCCTGGGCAGGATCAAAGCATGGGGATGCCTATCACTGTCATGTCTGAAAATACCCAAAATGCTTCTTGTTTCATCCCTGCTGAATATTCATGCAGCATTCTCAAATCAAAATGAATATTCTTGGGCCAAACAAAGACACACATTCATTTGTGCCTGTTAGTTTACCATATACAAATCAGCAGCACTTGTTTTGCCTTGAAAACCTTTCCTTTGTATCGATCAAGACTTTGAATACTTATGAAAGAAAATCTGAATTGTAACCTACTGTCTTTAACTTAATACGTGCATCTGGTATGTTTTACTGAATATACTTAAAATGCCCCCTTTGCTTTCCCACCCCCATTATTCCTTTGCTGGAGATAAATGTCCTTGTGTTTATAATAAATTTAGATGATGATGATGATGATTGATGATTTTATTAATAAGAATTTATATAGCAACAGCAATGTACCTGGCACTATACTTAATATACCCACTTTGCTTTCCCACCCCCCATTATTCCTTTGTTGGAGATAAATGTCCTTGTGTTTATAATAAATTTGGATTCTTCTTCTTCTTCTTCTTATTATTATTATTATTATTATTATGAATTTATATAGCAACAGCAATGTACCTGGCACTTTACAAAGTAATGGAATAGACACGGTCCCTGCCCTAGGGCAATCTGAGAGATGGTGGGGGAGACAAAGGAAGGGGGAAAGAGGGAGAGACAAGGAGTGTAATATTCATGAAGATGTGAGGTTTCAGGTGCATGTGCTTGGCTTGTTTACATTGAGAAGGATGGCTGGTTGGTCCATGTGGTGAGGATATGAGTACACAGATCTCAGGTAACAGATTGTTCTGGATAGTAGGTATCAGCAGGCGTTAGGAGAGGGGAGTAAGGAGTCAGGGAGGGCAGAGCATAAGAGGTGGGTCTTGAGGAGGGATCTGAAGGTACGAAGGAAGGAGGCAAGGCAGATGTGGGCAGGGAGGAAGTTCCAGGCATGGGGGGCAGCTAGGGAGAAGAGATGAAGGTGGTTAGGGGAGCAGGGGAGGCATGGGAGGGTGAGAGAGAGGATAGAGGAGGAGCAGAGTTCACAGACTGGAATGCAGAGGGAAATTAGCTCAGAGAGGTAGGGGAGAGCAAGGTTGTGAAGAGCTTTATAGGTGAAGACTAGGAGCTTGTGCAGGATTCGTTCAAGAAGAGGGAGCCAGTGAAGAGAGGAGAGGAGTGGCTGTAGTGGTCGAAGCTACGGGCAACATGGATGACCCTGGCAGCAGAGTTTTGGATGGGGATAAGGGGGAAAAGGTGGAAGTTAGGTTGGTCAGTGAGAAGGATGTTACCGTAATCGAGGCAAAAGATGACCAGGGTGTGAAGAAGGGTTATGGCAGAGGAGACAAAGAGAAAATGGTGAATCTTAGCATTGTTATGGAGGGAGAAGTGACAGGATTTGGCAACAGAGTCAATGTAGGGTTTAAAAGAAATGGGTGAGTCAAAGATGAAGCCTAAGCTACAAGCTTGGGGGATGGGAAGGATGGTGACCCCCATCAATAAGGATCAACAGGGAGGAGGGAGAGGAAGGATGAGGGGGGAAGATAAGGAGTTATGTTTTGGCCATGTTGAGTTTGAGCTAATGTTGACACATCCAGGTAGAAATATCAGAGAGACAGCTGGTGAGACAAGCTTGAACAGATGAAGAGAGAGAGGAAATAGAGAGAGAGAGTTGAGTGTCATAAGCGTAGAGGTGATGTTGGAAGCCATGGAAGGCAATGGGTTTGCCTAGGGACAGGGTGTAGATAGAGAAGAGGAGAGGGCCACGGACAGAGCCTTGGAGACTACCAACCAAGAGGGGAAAGGAGGAGGAGGTGGAGTTGACAAGAAACATATTGGGTGTTCTTACACACACATTTCTCCTGCATGTTTGCTATTACATTCTGAACTTTCTGTGGGTCTAATTCACTCACCCAGATCTTAAACATCCAGATCTTTAAACTTCTGTGTAGAACTTATCCCAGAAGGTTTGTGTGTAAAAAGTTCTCCTGGTAAACTGCTTTACTCCAGGCAGCTGTGGTCACTTGGTTTCCATGACAGCCTGTCACATCTACAGCTGTGGCTACTTTAGGCTGCCTCAGAGCAGTGTTTGTGTGAAGAATGCAAACAGGAACTGCCTCAGGGCAGTGTGCGTGTGTGAAAAATGCATCTAGAACTTACGTGTGGATTTGTAAACCCAGAAGATTGAAAAATCCGGAACTTTAACATGTGCGTAAAAATGCCCATTGAAAGAGTGGTCAGAGAGGTAGGAGGAGAACCAGTTGAGGATGGAGCCATGGAAGCCAAGGGAGTGAAGTGAGTCCAGCAAGAGTGAGTCGTCATCAGTATCGAAGGCAGCAGAGAGGTCAAGGTACTGATACTGCTGTATTGTAGGTTGGAGCTTCCAGAAAGGCATAATGTAAAATATCTGGGGAGATTTGTGGTTTTCTTCTATGTATTGATTGCTAGACTGGTACCACTTAAGTGACTATGGGGCCTTTGCACTGGTGCACTGGCACTACCCAATAAGCATTAAGCAAAGGCTTGAGGTAAAAAGGATTTGAATATTTAAATTGTATTGCTTTAAGTCACTAATACAAGTACTTGATAATGTTTCACCATGAGTGCTAACTAATGTGACACTGGCCTGCTTGACCCGCCAGGGCCAGCGCTGAAACCTGCCCTAACAGGTGTTGCTAGATGCTGTCCAGATGTTGGTCTGGTTCAAACCCCAGTGGGGTTGATAGCCGGGACAGAGATGTGCACCCATGAACTGGGCCCACAGTCCGGCCCTGCAAGCCGGCCAGGCAGGCCAGAGTTGGGCTAACTGGGCGGGCATGTCTGTTTTCACACCCACCCAGCCTAGGGTGGGGCGGTCACCATGGCAGCCACCCATGGTTCCCTCTTATTGGCAGCCATGGCTGCCTGTCATGGTGGGGAGAGTGATTCTGACTGCAGCTTGGGGGTGGAGCCGTATAGATGCACATTGCTCCCCACCCCCTCCCCGGGCAGCAGAGATACATGTTCTCCCACTGGAGCTATCTCATCTGGGGGTAGCCCTCCCCAATCCCAAGGAGGAATGACACTGCAACAGCACCAGTATAGTTGGAAATTCCGGAAGACCATTGTTAATCTGGTGGAGCATAGTGGTACTCTTGTCTCCTGCTTGGGCCTAAAACTTAGAGAGCGATACCCATGTCTCCTTTCCCATGTACGGAGAACATATAACTGGCTTGTTATGAGAAAAGGCTTGGAATTTGTTATCAGTGTTTTTGAGATAGAGAGAGAGATTTAATTGGAAATTGGCAGTGAAAGTGGACAGTAGTTATGGCCAAATAGAGGGGAGGATTTTGATTAAGGAGCACCTGCATGTGACAACTTGTTTGTTAAGTAACACATGTGCAGATGCTTGTTTATGTAATAATGATTTCGCATTAAGTTAATATAAAAAGGAGGAAAAGCCAGGGTCAATTGTACTTCACTGACGGACCGAGAACTGCAGACGGTGCCTCAGACCAGACAGGCCAAGGAGACCATCCACCACCGCTTCAGGTCCCCGGATGGCTGAAGGGATGTGAGAGGCTTTCACTTTTAATCTTTTATATTCAGACTTTTACTTTTATGCTTTTTTATTCAATCAAATTACTTTTCTGGCACCACCTGCTTGAATTTGTTGGTCTGATCTTAACTCAATTAACCCTTTTCAAGACAACCAGTTAACACCCCCTGACAGTGCTAGAGTACTGTGTTAAGGATGCTTAAAACCTTTTGGGTTTTACTTCTATGGATGGAAGTCTTTAGGTTTTTCTTCCGGAGGTTAAAAATAGATGGGCTTATAGCCTGTAGGTTAAGAAAACAATGCATACATAAAGGCAGGGCAAAATGCAAGTGAATACTGCTCTATAAGCTCTTTGGCAAAACAAATTTGAGTATGCTGGATTCATTCAATTTGGTATTCACAGAAAATATTTGTTTCAGCTCTAAGTGGAGGACATTTGAAATTTAGTCTTTTGTTTCATGACTGCCATAAAGGACAGGTGTTGTTAGGTTTATCATTGTCAAATGGATAAAGGAATGCATCTGCTAGTCACAAAAAAGAAAACAAATCTTGTCCTCGAGATGTCAACAGCTGCTCCCCTATGAATATCCTTACTTTTTGGGGTGTATGGATATTTCAAGAGCCTTAGGAGCAAGTCACAAAGCCACTATAACATGCACAAAATCCCATAGGATGGCACAGGGCTCCACATTATTGTTTCGTTTTGTTCCTTTATATCAGCTTACCATCATTCATATTTTTAAAATTTCTTCAGAACACAAAACTTCAACATGAATGTTAACTGGGCACAAAAAGCAATGGTAAGGTACTGATGATAAGAAATGAACTGGGTTTACATGTTTGTGTGCAATGTTAATATGCCAAAACACATGGTTGGTTTCTTTCAGGACCTGAACCTTGCAAAAACTGTCTCACTAGAAGTTATACAAGGACTATTCAACAAACGGGCTTGAGCTACATGGTGACAACAAAGTTCTTAAGAAATTTTGCAACAGAATTAATATTCTTCAATGGGTCTTGTTTTTGAGACCGCACAAAGGCAGCCATCTAAATGAAGAAAGGGACTTCCTTTCATACTGAGTGTATGTATGCACAGGAAAACAAATGATCTAAGAAAAGATGTGTTCCTGAAAGCTTGGAGTCTTTCCAATTTCAGCTTGGCAGACATTTTGCTCCTTTATGCCAAGATATTTCTTGAGGCCTGGATAAAGTATTGAAATTACCCATTCATTAATACAAAGGTAAACACACAGTCACAGAACCAGGGATGCTGAACAACTTTTGCCCTAGAAGGCTCAAGAGAAGATAATTTTCTTAGCAACTGAGTCTCATTTCCTGTGTGTCCTTTTAGAGTTGGGAAGGCCTGCTAAATCTGCTGGAGGGGGGTAATGGGTCCTTAGTGTAATTGAGCATCAGGCCCACCAAGGCAAAAGAGGAAAAATGTCTTACTTTGCAGCACAACAAAAGAAATATCAAGTTCTACTTTTAAGCATGAAAAGTTGCTATAAATACCACATTTCTTTGAGGGTATTTTTACACATCACAGTGCTCTTCGCCACCATGCTTAGATCCTGTCTGGGGTCAGAATCTGGCCCTACCGCAGAACAAACGTGACAGTGGCTGGGGTTCCAGGGGGCGGGGAGAGGATGGGGGGATGTGCTTCTCAGCGAGGACCAGATCCCTCCCTAACAGGCGGGTGTGTTAGCCTATGAGGCTATTGCACCCACCTGGAAATGCTCTGGCTGAAGTTCTCACCTTTTTCTCCTTATTTCCATCCAAAACACTGCTGCCAGGGTCATTCACCTTGCACGTCACTTCGACCACGTGCAGCCCCTCCTCTCCTCCATTCATTGGCTCCCCCTTCCTGAACGAATCCTACACAAGCTCCTAGTGTTCACCTATAAAGCGCTTCACAACCTAGCTCCCTCCTACCTCTCTGCGCTAATTTCCCTCCATACTCCAGTCCATGAACTCTGCTCCTCCTCTGTCCCTTCTCCCACCCTCTCATGCCTCCCCTGCTCCCCTAACCACCTTTGTCCCTTCTCCCTAACTTCCCCCCATGCCTGGAACTCCCTCCCTGCCTACATCCGCTTTGCTCCCTCCCTTCGTATCTTCAAATCCCTCCTCAAGACCCACCTCTTCCGCTCTGCCCTCCCTGACTCCTCGATCCCCTCACCTAACTCTTGCTGATACCTACCATCCAGTACAATCTGTTACTTGAGGTCTGTGTACTCATATCCTCATCAGATGGACCAGCCAGTCATCATCCTCAATGTAACCAAGCCAAACGCGTGCACCTGGGACCTCGCATCTTCATGAATGTTACACTCCTTGTATCTCCCTCTGTTCAACTTCCTTGTCTCCCCTCCCACCCCTGTCTCTCAGATTGTAAGACGTAGGGAAGGGGCCGTGTGTATTCCATTACTTTGTAAAGTGCCGGGTACATTGCTGTTGCTATATAAATGCTTAATAATAATAATAATAATAATAATAATAAAGTGGGCCATCAGACATGATGGCCTGCTCTACCATGTTCTGGGGATGGCTTCACCGGACTGTGGCAGGGATAACTCCAGGATGTGTGGTGGCAGGGTGTCCAGCGCACAACCCAGAATTAATCCTGCCATGGTCCGTGGTATGTTTGTTCCTGCCAGTAGCAAACATCTGGCGAGCAGGAACAAACATGACACCACCATGGGTGGCCATGCCGGGGTAAGCATGGCTGCCCATGGTAACATCTTATTTGAAAACACCCTGAGTAAAATCCATGGTTTATATTCTTAAAATGTCAGACTCACTTGCAAAAACCCAGGCAAAGCAAACTTTAGCGGCAATACTCTCTTATTATGGTGGTAAAGGAGGCAAGCTGGTTTCACCTGCTATTAGCCTCTTTAATGCCAAGGTAATCTCTCAACTACTCTATGCCTTCCCGGTTTGGGGGTGGCAGTATTTTGATAAACTAGAGCCAATTCAGAATATTTTTTTGCGCAAAATTCTTGGGGTAGCTCAAGGAACTCCACAGGTTGTTCTACACTCTGAGACCCAGTGTCCTCCCCTTAGATCTCTTCCTCTCTCGCCCCTTTCAACTCCTGGCTCTTACGGAAACCTGGATCACGCCCTCCAACTCTGTTACCCCGGCTGCTCTATCCTCCGGGGGCCTGTCATTCTCTCACCGCCCCCGCCCTGAGGGCCTGGGTGGTGGTGTGGGCTTGCTCCTTGCTAAGCACTGCCAATTCAAAACCCTCTCCCCTCCCCCCTCCTCCTCCTTCCCTTCCTTTGAGGCCCACT
>QEPC01009539.1:135763-153518 GCA_003113815.1 Sphenodon punctatus
CCGCCTGAATGTTTGTTTGTCTTCTCCCATGTCTCTCCCGCTGTCCCCTCTCCTTGTCTCCCCCTCCTTGTCTTTTAGATTGTAAGCCACAGGTAGGGACCACAGCTGATTATATGTTCTGTACAGCGCCAGGTTGTTACTGGCGCTTTATAAATGTTTAATAATAATAATAATAATAATAATAGAACAGTTGCTTTGCAGCAAATTCTGAATTACTGGGTCAAGACTATACTATTTGCACAGCAGGGCAACTCCCGTCTGAACCTTGCAGTAGAGGAGGGCCTTTTGGGTCCCTGGTCCGCATTAGTTGAAAAGGAAATTCATAAGCTAGGCTTCTCAGTTTCATCACTGAGGGGCCTAGGCTTGAGAGGTACCATGGCTCTCCTTAAAAAAAGTCTGTGGGATCAACAACTTCAAACCGAGCAGTCCCTTCTGTCAATGCAAAGAGTGGCCCTGGACTTTATACCATATAATCCTCATAAGTCAGGGGTTAGTTATCTTTTTTTATGGACAGAATTTAAGATGCAACAAGCCTTCACCAGCCTGC
Organism: Sphenodon punctatus; assembly: GCA_003113815.1. NCBI lineage: Eukaryota > Metazoa > Chordata > Lepidosauria > Sphenodontia > Sphenodontidae > Sphenodon > Sphenodon punctatus. The sequence continues at coordinate 136,311 of QEPC01009539.1, forward strand.
GACGTAGTGTCCATCCTTCAGCTCTACTTGAAGGGCGCTATCCAGGAGTCCCCAGAGAAAAGTGCTTTTGAAGACTCTGCAATTCTTCAGAGGTTGATACACCCATCCATATTTTATTTTGCTGCCCCAAATTTGCGGGACTGAGGCAAAGATTTTTGGGGGTATTATGTCTAAGATTGGTCACTCTAATCCAAGGTTTCTTTTATTTAAATTTCTGAGCCCAGTAGACTCAGAACTTACAAGATTGGTGGCTAAATTTTGCATTATAGCTGAGCAGCAGAGGCTTGCATTTTTGATGAATGCTTAAATTGCAAATGGTCGATGTTTTGGATTAATGTATAATTTTTATATGTTATTTTTATATATTATTGTATTTAATTGTTTTTATGAGATTGCAATAGCCTTGGCTACGCAACAATAAACCAATAAACCAAAGCAAACCATCCCTCCCTAGCATCCAAAGAAGGGCAGGATTTGCTCGTGCCAGCAAAGGTCTCTCCATTTGCCATCCCTAGCATCCCCTACTAGCTCCCCAAGGAGGGCAGGATTTGCACATGCCAACAAGGGTCTTTCTAGTTGCCATCCCTATCACCCCAAAGAGGGTAGGATTTGCACGTGACAGCCAGGGTCTCTTCATTGCCATCCCTCCCTAGCAGCCAAAGAAGTGTAGGATTTGCACGTGCCAGCCAGGGTCACCGTCTCCCATTGCCATCCCTACCTAGCACCCCAAGGAGGGAGGACTAGAGCCACTTAGGTGTTTATGTGTTCCTGTTTCAGAGAGGGTGAGAGATGGGTGCCAGCACTGGTGTCATGCACAGGACACCGAGGCGGAGGTCACCGGTGCCACTGCAAGACAGGGGGCACACGAGGGCCGATGTCTGGCAGTGGTATGAGAAGCATAAGGAATTTGCCATCTACATGGTAAGGCACAGGGGCTGGACCAACAGGGAATCGATTTCCCTATGACCTGTTAGGAATGCATTGGATGTCCCCTGAAGAAAGAGATTGGCCACCGCACCCACCAACTTGTGGAGACAGAATGCAGGCAGGGCTTGACAGACCATTGGTCTGACACAGTATGGCACTTCTTATCTTCCTATCTTTGTATGTTCTCTAGATCTGCCAGAAAAGGTTTAAGAGGACCAGACAGGGGACCACATCTGGGCTCATCACCCATGTAGAGATTTCCACTGCAAGACAGTGAGGCGGCAGGACTCTGGTGTGACCTTGGTGGAGGATCCAACGCCAGAAGAAGAGGGGGAAGGCAACCCGAAAGCGATGCCATCAAAGCCCTTCACCCTCCTCCAGCTCTGCTGAGGAGTCCTCCACCCAGGAGGAGTCTGCAGTGGCAAGGCCTTTAGGGCCAAAGTGGAGAAGCCCACCCAGGACTTCCTGGGTGGGGTACGGCTGCAAGTCGTAAATAGGGAGAACCGGCTGGTGATGAAGTTCCAGGAGGTTGAGGTGGAGAGACAGAAAGTGGAGGCATACTCGCAGTACGTCTCTGCCCAGATGGCCGACCTGGAGTTTTACCACCAGTTGCTCTCCAAGTGGCAGGTGGCTGTGGCAGGGACTTTGGACTTTGCCCTCCTGAACGGGTACGAGATGAAGGAGCACGGGGTGCCCGACCCTAGGTCCCGTGCTCCCCTTTTGCCTTTCCCCCAAGTTCCGGGGGACAGGCCCAAAGACTGAGTACTAGTAGACCACTTAAGTTTCCTTTCCAGTTTCTAATGTTTGGTTTTGGTTTTATAACGTTGTTGTTTTTGTTTAAAAAGTGTTAATTAAAGTTATATTTGTTGTTACAAGCTTTGTTTTCCTATCCAATCTTTTATCCCTCTGTGCTGAAGTTCTGGCAGGTGGCAGAATCTCATATAGCTTGTCGATCCCTACCAGCAGCACCTGGTACCAGATGTAGCGTAGGTAAGGTATTAACCCAAAGATGTGGCAGCAACAGGGTCTCAACTTGAAGACAGCCCCCCCAGGAGGGACAGGGCTTGTGTCTGTGTGGGTGTGCCAGAGAGAAAGAGAGAGATGCTCCTTGGCAGTGGGCAGCAGGCAGCGGGTGATGGTGGTCAGAGGGACTTTTTTTTCAGCAGCTAGCTTCAGTGGGCATACGCGGGTGGGTGCGGAGGAGTAGACTGGGGGGGGGGCTGGCGTGCGGGCACCAGGATTCTGGATGCAGTGGAATGGAATGACAGCCCCCAGTGACTGGAATGATGGTCCCAGAATCTCTTTGATGGTTCCTGGTATGGACGGGCGTGACTGCTTCAGGTACAATGGAATGACAGCCTATGGGAGTTTAATTATGTCCCTAGAATTAGTGCATAGTTGGACACACTTCATTCACTCATGCGATAGGTGGTAGCAGCCGGTACAGTAACTCACACAGGCAGGCAGGCACATATAATACGTTGTGTTATATTCCATCTCATTCTGGAAGGCTTGCTGCTGTTTGTGTGCATCGGTCGCATGAGTACAGATGGGAGTTCTTCCTGGTTCTGGCAGATGGCAACTTGAGCTGGATACACCTACCTCTCCCCCTCCACCCCATCTCTCTCATTCTAGTGGGGAGCCCCCCCCTCTATCTCTCTATCTCTCTCTGTGGCTATATAGTGCATGTGACAGCATGGGTGGGATCGTGTCTGTCTCTCCTTCTAGCAGTGGAGAGACTTTCTCTCCATCTCTCTCTCGCTCTCTCTCGCTCTCTCTCTCTCTCTCTCTCTCTCTCTCTCTCTCTCTCTCTCTCTTGGCAGCAACCTGGGTGGGCAGACAGGTATCATGGAATGAGAGACAGGCAGGTGGACTGGGGAAGGCTTAGAGCTAGGCGGAACCTGGTCAGGCAAACAAGCACCTTGGCATGAGAGGCAGTAGGGAAGGCAGGTTGGGACCTTGGCAGGGCACTCTGATACTCTGGTGAAGACTGTGTGTTCAGAGAGAGAGAGAGAGAGAGAGAGAGAGAGAGAGACAGACAGACAGACAGACAGACAGACAGACAGACAGACAGAGGTGGGGGTAGGGGGCAGGGCGGGCACCGGGCATTGGGACAGAGGGACAGCACCTCAGCAGCACCCCAGCAGAAGCGCTAGCCCAGATTGAGGAGGAAGAGTCCCATTCCGATGGCGTGTGCCACTGCACCATCAATCCTTGTCAAGGGGTAGCTCAGGGATTCCGAGCAGCGGAAGGTTCACCTTTAGAAAGAGCAACTGTTCCACCAACTTGGCCCCCAGTCTCAGGCGGTGCTGGAAACAAATGTCCCCCACCATGAATAACATCCGCTCACTGGGGACACTGGTTGGTGGGCAGGACAGTATACCCTTGGCCACTTAATACAGAGCCGCCTGCATGTTGGCCTTGCCGGTCCAGCAGTCTAAGGGATCGCTGCTGGAATCTATGCATGGCTCCTGCTCCAGGTAGGTCTCCACAGCTGCTGAGGTGCTGTCGTACTCCCTCTCGTAGCTCTGCCTGGGCACCACCTCCACCACTGCCCTCAGCCACGCTGCTTGCCCTATTGTGGATGGCACCTTGCTCCCCAGAGTGGCCTGCACATAGGCCGAGCTGCTTCTGCTGCGTCTGGATGTAGGGCTGCTGCTGCTGCTAGGGCTGGGGGCAGGGATAGACCCACCTGGATGAAAGGGGTGACTGAAGCTACTCCCACTCCCACCATCCCCAGGTGTGTCCTGCTGCCTCTGCCTCCATGCACTCTCCAAGGCCCGCTCTGCTTCCTGGACCCTGCCCACCAGCACCACGCTGCTTTCCCTATTGTGGAGGATCCCATACTCCCCAAAGTGGCCTGCACATAGGCCGAGCTGCTTCTGCTGCTGCTGGCAATAGGGGTGCTCTGCTGGTGCTGCTCCCACTAGGGCTGGGGGCAGGGATAGACCCAGATGGCTGAAAGGGGTGGCTGCTCCCACTCCCATCATCCCCAGTGGCATCCTGCTGCATAGCCCGCTCTGCCCGCCAGACATTCTCCACCAGGTCACCCTTCCAGTGGCCACCCTTCCAGTGGTCTCACGTGCCATGCTGCCCTTGACTCTGGGGTCCAGGAAGGTTGCCAGGACATATTACTCACACTTCAGCAGGTCATCAAAACGTGCCTTCAGCCCCGCCTTCAGCTGCCGCACCAAGTCAGCGCCTCATTGCCCAGCTTCCTGCCCTCAGGGCCACAATCCCGCCCACCAAGAATCTCGTCCAGGCTCCTGTAGAGACTCTGGACCAGAGAGAAAGAGAGAGAGGCTCCTTGCCAGCAGGCAGCAGGCGGCAGGTGTTGGTGGTCAAAGGGACTTCTTTTCCAGCAGCTTCAGTGGGCATCTGCGGTTGGGTGTGGAGGAGTAAGCTGGGCAGGGGGGGCAGGCTGGCATATGGGCACCGGGCTTCTGGATGTAGTGGAATGGAATGACAGCCCCCAGTGACTGGAATGATGGTCCCAGAATCTCGTTGATGGTTCCTGGGATGGGTGAGCATAACTGCTTCAGGTACGGTGGAATGATAGCCTATGGGAGTTGAATGATGTCCCTAGAATTAGTGCATGGTTGGGCACACTTCATTCAATCATGCATTAGGTGGTAGCAGGTACAGGAACATACACAGGCAGGCACATATAATACTTTGTGTGTTATTTCCATCTCATTCTGGTAGGTTTGCTGGTGGATGTGGGCACAGATGAGAGCTGTCGCTGGTTCTAGCAGGTGGCAGGCAGCTTGATCTTGGTACACCTATCCCCCTCCACCCCCATCTCTCTTGTTCTAGCGGGGAGTCTCTCTCTCTCTCTGGCCATATAGTGTAGATGGCAGCATGGGTGGGATCATTTCTCTCTCTCCTTCTAGCAGTGGGAAGACTCTCTCTCTCTCTCGCTCTCTCTCTCACCATGAACTCATAAAGAAAAGGTGAAATGACAGCACCCTGTGAGTGGAATGACAGGGCACAAGAACCCCGAGGGTGGGTCCTGGGGCTAGAGTGGCAGCTTCTAGATATGGGACACAGCCCTCCCTGCCAGTAACATAGGCCCCAGAACCCTGATGGTGGGTCCTGGGGCTAGAGTGGTTGGTGTTTCTTGATGCCATGGAATGACATGCCCCAGATTAGAACCCTGAGGGTGGGTCCTGGGGGTAGGGTGGTAGCTTCTGGATATTGGATACCCCTCCCTGCCAGTAACATAGGCCCCAGAACACTGACATTGGGTCCCGGGGCTGAAGTGGCTGTTTCGTGATGCTGTTGCTGGCTCTTTTTGAGCGGAATAACATCCCCATAGCCCCAAGGCTGGGTCCTAGGGATAGAGTGGCAGCTTCTGGATAGTGAACAGCCCTCCCTGCTGGTAATGGAGGCCCCAGAACCCTGACAGTAGGTCCCGGGGCTTGAGTGGCTGTTTCTTGATACCATGGAATGACACACCCAAGAACCCTGAGGGTGGGTCCTGACCTGGGGCTAGAGAGGCATCTTATAGATATTGGACACAGCCCTCCCTGCCAGTAACGTAGGCCCCAGAACCCTGACGGCAGGTCCCGGGGCTGGAGAGGCTGTTTCTTGACGCTGTTGAATGACGGCTCTCTTTGAGCATAATGACGTCCCCATAAACCCGAGCGTGGGTCCTAGGACTAGAGTGGAAGCTTCTGGATGCAGTGGCATGGCAGAGGAAGCACTGACAGCAGCATCAGCAGACATTGGATTGCCCAGAGGCAGCACTGACAGCAAGAGTAGACATTGGATTGCCCAGGCACAGAACCTGGGGAACAGCAGAGACAGCATTGGCAGGATTTTCCTGTGTTCTGCACCCATGGAGCTGAGCCAGGATGGTAGGATTTGCCAGGGAAGAGCTCCCATACAGCAGTAGACAGCAGCAGCAGAATTGCGTGGGCACATTTGGATTTGCTAGAGCAGAGCGCCCATGGACAAGCAGACAGCATCAGCGGGATTACCAGGCAAGTGAGGCATGAGAGGCAGGCAGGCGGGCTGAAGGAGGCTTAGAGCTTGGCAGCAACCTGACTGGGAAGACAGGCAGTGTTGCACGAGAGGTGGGCAGGCAGGCTGGGGCAGGTTTAGAGCTTGGTGGAAATTGGGCAGGCAGACAGGTACCTTGGCATGAGAGGCAGGAAGGCAGGCTGGGGCTTGGAGCTTGGAGGCAACCTGGACGGGCAGACAGGCAGCGTGGCATGAGAGGCAGTAGGGAAGGCAGGCTGGGACATTGGCAGGGCACTCAGATAGGCTCAGGCTGGAAAAGACTGTGCAGAGAGAGAGAGAGAGAGAGAGAGAGAGAGAGAGAGAGAGAGAGCATCAATCAGATTGGTGGCCCGACATCGTCTAACCAGAGGTCAGCTGCCAGGCTTACAGTTTGTTTCCCAAAATGCTGCCACCCTGTGTCATGCTGTTAGTCAGATAAGCCAGCCGAGACCATCTAGTATGAGAGAGAGGGGGGGAGGGCAAGTTGGGTGCCGGGCATTGGGAGGGAGGAACATTGCAGCACAGCAGCAGCACAGCAGCAGCAGCACAGATTGAGGACGAGGAGCCCCCGTCCCAAGCCTGTCCCTGGCATGGGATGGCGTGTGCCACTGCACCATCAATTCTTGTCTAGGGGCAGCTCAGGGAATCCCAGAAGCAGAAAGTTAATCTTGATGAACAACAACTGCTCCATCAACTTGGCCCCTACTCTCAGGTGTTGTGGGGAGCAAATGTCCCCCGCCATAGAGAACACCCGCTTACTGGGGACACTGGTTGGTGGGCAGGACAGCATACCCTTCACCACTTTTGACAGTGCCGGCCACACGTTGGCCTTGCCAGCCCAGTAGACCAAGGGATCGCTGCTGGGATCGATGCATGGCTCCTCCTCCATGTAGGTCTCCATGGCTACTGAGGTGCCATCGTACTCCCTCTGGTAGCTTTGGCTGGGCACAATCTCCACAACTGCCGTCAGCCACGCTGCTTTCCCTATTGTGGAGGACCCCATACTCCCCAAAGTGGCCTGCACATAAGTCGAGCTGCTTCTGCTGTTGCTGGCAATAGGGGTGCTGCTGCTGGTGCTGCTGTTGGTGCTGTTACCACTAGGGGTGGGGGCAGGGATAGACCCATATGGCTGAAAGGGGTGGCTGTTCCCAGTCCCTCCATCCCCAGGGGCGTCCTGCTGCATAGCCCACTCTGCCCACCAGACCGTCTCCACCAGGTCACCCTTCCAGTGGCCATAGAGCTGTGTCTGGCATGGCATGCTGCCCTTGACCCTGGGGTGCAGCATTGTTTGCCAGGACATATTGCTCCTGCCACAGGAGCTTGTCAAATCATGCATTCAGCCCTACCTTCAGCTGCTGCGCCAGGTCAAGTGCCTCATCGGCCAGATTTCTGCCCTCAGGGCCACAATCCCACCTCCTGAGAATCTCGCCAAGCCTCCTGTGGAGACTCTGAACCAGAGGGATCACCTGGCTGATGGTGGCGGTGGAGCTGCTCATGGTGTCCTTCACAGTCAGGAATGGTCTGCGTACAAAGACCATGTGAGCCAGGATCTCCCATTCTGCCCCATCGTACCCTGGAGATGCCCCGCTGTCCATCACCAGTTTAACCTGATGCAGGGCAGCTTTCTGCTCAAGAAACCGCTCAAGCATCAGGAAGATGGAATTCCACCATGTGCACTGGGAAGCCTTGCTCTGCCTGCTTCTCCCGGAGGAGCTCAGTGCGCTTTACGCTCCAGTTAAAGAACCCCACAAGCTTCCTCCCTCGCACGATCAGGGATCTAAGGGTGCCTGCCCCAATCCCCTTATCCCCCAAGCTCAGAGCATCCCTGACCACCAGTTGAAGGGTGTGTGTGGCACAAGGGATGCTGGTGAAGCCCCCATCATGGACTGCCCTCAATATATTGGCTGCATTGTCCGTCACCACAAACCCCTTGGTGAAGACCATGGCTGGTGTGACCCATTCCCTCACCATGGCGGTCAGGGCTGCCTCGATGTTCCTAGAGGTTTGCGGGTTGTCCAATACTTGTGCCTGAAGCAGGGCCCACCTATACCCTGATTCAGGACCCCTACTGCCACTGGCAGTGGCAAATGATGCCTCCGCCGGGTCCTAACACCATTGCGCCATCACCACAAGGTATGCATGCTGCGCATTTCTATCGGACCACAGGTCTGTGGTGAAGTTTATGGTGGCACCCCCAGTCCCTGCCAGCTGCTCCCTCACCAGCTCCTTCAAAGCCCTGTACAGCTCTGGCACCACTTTCTGACTGATGGTGGTGCGGGATGGCAGCTTAAACTGGGGGGTCAGGAACCCAATCATCCACCTGAATTGCATGTCCCCTACAATGGAGTTGGGCTGCCCATAGAGCGCAATCATTTCACCCAACAGGCGCCTGGAAAGCCACACCACCATCCAGCTGCCGATGGCCTTGGCAGCTGTCCCCACCCCAGTTTCTCCATGGTGGGCTGATGCTGCTGGTGAGGCTCCTGCTGCTGTTCTCCCCCCTAGCAGGAATACTGCTCCTGCTGCTAGAGGCAGCAGTTGGTGCAGGATGCTTTCCTGCTGAAGGAGGTGGCTGACTGGCCAGTGTGGCTGCTGCAGTCAGGAACCCTCTGGAATCCACTGCTCCTGCCTGCCTGCTTAGCAGCAGAGCTCTGTGGCATGACTTCAGGTGCCTTACCATGGCAGTTGTCCCAAGGTTTGTGAGCACCTGCCCAAGCTTCACCACCTCATTTCACACATGCACTGCACCTCCCTGGGATCATCCACCCGCATCAGCTCAGACAGAGGATTTCCCCCTCCCCCTGCCTTCTGGTGATACAGCTCTGGGAGGAGGGACAGCCATTGTCTCATCTCCAGACATCTCCTATACAGGACTAGTGTCTTCTTCTGCTTCACTGTCCTCAATAACTGTGATGTCCCATGAAGGGGAGTACTGGAACCCTGAGGCTTGACTGCCCATCATGTTACTGCCACTCTCCATGTGCCCCCTATAGCTGCTACTGCTGCTGCTGCTACTCATCTCCCTGCTGCCAATGCCCGGGGATCGGGCCCTGCCTTTAGCAGCAAGGGTGGGATCCACCAGCCCTGGACTGCTGGGGATCACCTCAATAATGGGGGTCGGGGACATTGGTGGTCCTGGAGGAACATCCGACCCCGAAGCACCTGCACCTGCTCCTGCAGCAGCAGCAGAGACAACCACAGCCTCATGTACTGCAGGCCTTCCAGTGTCATGCATGGCACTGGAGGATGCTGGCAGGAGGCACCGCTGAACCACCCCCAGAGTAGTGCCACTGCTGGGAGTCTCTGAACCCTGTCTCCCAAAATCAGGCCTGTGAAGCTTGGGGCATGGTGATGGGCTCTGGCTGCTACTGCTGCTGCTCCCTTTTGCCACTCCTCTGACATCGCCCCTACCACCACCTCTGCCACGTGTCCCATTGCCCGCCTTATGGGCAGCAGAACGGCCTCTCCTACTTCCCTTACCCATGTCTTCCAGGTCAAAGAATGTGACAGAAAGCACACAAAGATTTTATATATTTTTAAATTTTTTTATTCAATTGAGTTTTCTTACTTGCTGCGCCCGCCTTACCGCAAGCCCCATTGACTCTGTGCAGCCTAGCCCCCCATCCCCCATGTCCAATTGCAGACTGCAAAGCCAGTGGTCTGAGAAGAAAAGGGATGGTGATTGGGCAGGCTGGGTTCTACTCCAAGACTCTCCATCCCTGGTCCCTGGAAGTCTGCTCCTCAGTTGACCCCCCCTCCCTGTGTCAGGCAGGAGTCGCGTTTCTCCCAGCCAAACTCAGGCAAACTTGATCCAAACCAACCAAACTGTTCGGTCGTTTCAGAGTTCGGATCAAGTTTAGGTTCGGTCGGTTTGGGTTCGGGTTCGGTCGTCCGAACAGACCGAGTTCTCTCCAAACTCTGAACCTCCGAACTGCGTTCACACATCTCTAGCAGGTACCAGATTTTAGCTCTAGTTATGGAGTGTCTGCAAAGCTTAAAAATAATCTCCAGGGAATTGTGTTTCCCCAAATCACCAATCATTCCCTTCCCAACAGAAAGCTCTCTTAGTCCCCTAGCTGCAAGGAATTGGGAGATCTAATCATTTAGCAATGTACAGTAGTTGCAGGATTTCTATTGTCCCATGGAAGTGCTTAGTGGGAATCCCTGGACACCGAGCAATACTGCGCCCCCCCACCCTTGGCTCACCGGCCCAGGTGCAGTGGCACCTGTTGCACCTATTAGAGGTCCCCTCTGGGAAGTTGGACATATGGGGTACAATCGTATGCCTTGTGTGCGCCCGCTGCCTGTGCAACGCATGCGAGACGCACGTGCAATGTACGCACACATAGTGTGTGCATACACAAAAGAGCTGCACGGCAAGTGCACAGTCTTTCCTGACCCAAACCCCCTCATCCATGGGATTGAGGAATATGGTGCATGGAGGAGGTGATGGAGGAGGCAGGGTGCATGGGTTCTGGTCGGGACAGACTGCATACCTGCCACAAGCAGATCTTTCGTGTACGCGCATGCCTCACATGGGTGCATTACACATGTATCCCACACATGTTGCACAGGCAGCAGGTGCACACAGGGCATAATTGTGCCCATGGATGTTGTCCTATTTGTCTGCTAGACTATTTTCCTCTGATTTGACTGTAGTTTCCATCTACAGTCAATTCACAACTTGTGCAAGCAAAAACCAATCATATTAGGAGTGTGCAGAAGGCACACCATTCGTTTTCATTTTGTTTTCATTTTTGTTTCACAAAAAATGGTTTGGGGGGGTTTCTAGGAAACCCATTTGCTTTCATTTTTTTTTTTGCCTGGAAAATTATTTTATAATAAAATAAATTTAAAGAAACCGCCGGGCATGAGCAAAATGGCTTCTGAGGCTGTTCTGTGCATGCACAGCCCTTTTCCAAAATGGCACTGGCCCCACCTCCATGCTGCTCTCAGCACCCCACCCTGTTCCATGATGGGCAGCCATGATGGCCAAAGATGGGCAGCATCATGGTGGACGGCCACAGTGGACCACAAGAGATGTTCTAGCCTGCTGTGTCCCACTTTGGCTGGTTTGGGTTAAGCCTTAGCCTGGGCTGTGACCTCATGAGTTTCCAAAGTTTAGAGCCTGAGCTAGCCACTGACACAGTCCAGGGCAATCCTGATTTCCAGGCCAACATCTGATAGTGCAAAAACAAATGTGTCGGTGGCCTGCAGGCCAAGGTAGGACACAGCAGGCCACCATCATGTCTGTTTTTACCCTGGGTCTCAAGCATGCCACTGTCTTCCCATCGTTATAAAGTCCACTCCTGACCTCTTCACCCCCTCCCACCATTGCTGTATTTCACTCCTCCTCTTCAATTTCATCATCCTGTCTACACCCACTGTCTTGACCTCCTCTCTTCCATTCCTACTCTTGTTCCCCTTCAATCTGGCTTCCATGCTCTCCACTTAACTGAGACTGCTCCTTCAAAGTCTCTGTTGCCTGTATGTCCTCTGTCTAACTTCCTGTCGCAATTGGAGCTCCTCAAGGCTTTGTCCTTGGCCTTCTTATCTTCTCCATTTATACTCTCTCCCTGACCAAACTCATTGAATTTCATGTATCCAGTATCACCTATATGCTGATGACACTCAACTTTAGCTCTCTCCCCTTTCATCCAGTCATGCATCACAAACTGTCTCTGTACATCTGTGCTTTGATGTCTTACCATCAGTAGGCCTGAAACGACAAATCACATTGAATGTTGTTTCCATTGGAAAAAGGCCATTTGCCTTCATTTGCATGTGGAAACTTACAGGCTTTCACACTGTTTATCATTTGTCATTATTTTTTATGAATTGAACAGAGTTGATACAGGGCTGATCTCAAGTCCCATGTGTGCCCCACCTGTACTGATGAAGGCTGTGGGGATGAAAATTGCTGGCTAAATGCCATAAAAGTGCTGAAAATTACTGTAAAAGTGCCATAAAAGTGCTGTAAAACTTTGTAAAATTCCTTTAAAGTTCCAGAAAGTGAGGAAAAGTACTGGAAAGTGATGAAAAGTGATGGAAAGTGACAGAAATGACAGAATGTGATGGAAAGTGATTAAAAGTGACAGAAAGTGATGAAAATGAAAAAAAAGCCAAAAAGTGATGAAATTGATGAGAAATGACAAAAGACTCATAGGCATCAATATCAACACTGTCAGAAGTATAGAATCACTGGAGACTGTCACACTGATGAACACCTGCAAGCACCCCTGAAAAGTTGGTATTTCCCTGAAGAATGGGAACACTTGCTCTCATCTCAGCCCTAATCAGTAAATCAAGCTTAATATGTCCAATAGTGAACTCCTCATCTCCCCCCCGGGGGGGCATGTATCGAGTTCTCAACAAGCGGCCCTCACAGAGCCCAAAACATCCACCGCATGGCTGGCGTCACTTCCTGAAACTCCCCCCAAAAAGCTGTACCAGATGGGACTTCCATCCCCTCGCACTCTTCCCCTACTGCCCCTAATCCAACGTCATAGTCGGTCTGAATTCGAGCAATCTTGTCTGCGAAGTAGTTGACAAACTCCTCACAACGGGCCTGGGACAAGTCCCCATCCAGGCGGAGGGAGGCCGGACTAACCAGCCCCCGCACCACCCGAAACAGCTCCGCCGGGCGTGACTTGGCAGACGCTATGAGGACAGCAAGGAACTCCTTCCTTGCCGTCCTCATAGCCTCAACATAGGATCACAAATGGGCCCTATGGAGAAGACGGTCAGAGTCAGATCGAGTCTGACTCCAGCGTCGCTCTAGCCTCCTGCCTACCCGCTTCATACACCGCAGCCCCTCAGTAAACTAAGGGGCCCTGCGGTGACGAGACTGAGGCAGAGGCCGTCTCAGAGCCACCCTGTCAATGACCTCCTCCAGCAAGCTGTTCCAATGCTCATCGACAGAGTGACCATCCAAGTTCAAGGTTAACTCCCTCAGGACCTCTTGAAACCGCTGGGGTTCCATCAGCCTCCGAGGGCAGACCATTCTAACTGGTCCTTTCCCCTTCTGGAGGGGGTGCGCTAGAAGATTGGCCTGAAGAAGATAATGGTCCGTCCATGACAAGGGCACTGCTGTAACCTCCCCCACAACCGGACCTCCCACCTCAAGACCAGAACCGAAGATCAGGTCAAGGGTGTGCCCCCCCCACGTGGGTCAGGCAGATCACCTCCTGGGGCAAATCCATGGTTGCCATAGTGGCCATGAATTCTCGCTCCGCCCCGACAAGGCCGGAATCGGCATGGACGTTGAAGTCCCCCAGAACCAAAGTCCTAGAGGAGCCCAACGCCATCTCTGAGGCCAGCTCTGCTAGAGCGGTAAGGGAAGCCACCGGACAGGAAGGGGCCCAGTATACCAACAGCACCCCTAGCTTGCCCCCAGCCAAATTGAACACCACATGAAGGGCCTCAATACCCACAATCTCCTGAACTGGATACCTCCTAACAGGCCATTCCTCTCTAAAAATAATCATTACACCTCCTCCCCGGCCATCTGTGCGGGGCTGGTGCTGCAAGACGAGCTCAGCCAAGGTTGGACTGGCCAGCTCATCCAGCCAGGTTTCCGTAATGCATACGAGGTCCACGGCCCCTTCCGAGATTAAATCCCGGATAATTGGGGCCTTGTTCACAACGGACCTCGCATTCAACAGCAACAGCCCCCCACGTATGGACCTTGAACCCAGCTCCTCCCTCTCCCTCAGCGGGAGGATGGCGACCTGCACCTCCCTTAGGCACCTTGGTCCCCTGGGGGTGTGCGCCATCCAACCCTGTGGACCATACCGTCCTTGCCCCATCACCACCCCAATAGTGGTGGACCCTCCCCTCCGCCCAGTAACCTTACCCCCCACCCAAAAACCTCCCCCCACCCCCATCCCTTCCAGTGGAACCCCAAACAACAACCACCTCTAGGGCACCTGGAGGTTGCCCCTGGGAGGTCGTGCCAAAAGGGAGGGGAGGAGCCACCAGGGATCCACATTGTATGTTTACTCTGGGCCACACATATTCTAAGGCCTACCATGGGTGTCACCATACAGCCTGTCCCCCAGGCACACAGTCCAAGGTTCATCTTTGACTCCTCACTCTCATTTGCACCTCAGATTCAATATGTTGCTTCTCTGTACATAACATCATTAAAATCTAGCACTTTCTTTCCCACTGCCAAAACTCTAGTCCATGCTCTAGACAATTTATGGGTGTGCATCCATAACATTTTCTGTTTGTTACAAAAATGAGTAGAGTACCATTCGTGTTTGAAAGTAATGTTACAAGAATGGATGAATAAGTAAACAATTATCATTTACCATTTATCAATAACCATTTTCATTTTAAAATACAAAAAATAAAATAAAAATCTGGTGCATGCACAAATTGGCCACTGGAGCTGTTCTGTGCATGTGCACCCTTTACCAAAATGGTGCAGATGCTCCCTAGTCTCCTGCTCCCTAAACTATCTCCACCCCTTCTCTTATGCTGCCCCCTATGCCTAGAACTCCTCCCTGAGCACATACATCTGCTCCTCTCTCTACCTAAAACCCTACCTCTTCTATCAGGCTTTCTCTAGCTACTCATCCCCGCAGACTGTGCTCACTGATGCTCTCTATACTGTCCTGGCATACAGGGTCTCCCTCCCCACTGGAACCAAGCCAAGAACATGCACCTGCAACTTTTCAAGTTTGTGAATGTTTCCCTATCTCTCCCTCTCTCTTGTCTCCCCTCCCTCATCTCTCCTAGACTGTCAATCATGACTGTTCAGCACCATGCACACTGATTGCACTATATAAATACATAATACTCATTAGGGACCTATGTTCATTCCAACCAATGGGGGAAATGCAATGAACATGGGTCCCTGATTATAATAAATTGTGAAGGAATATCTCTCCAGTGTCACTAAGAATAGGATTAAAACCTGCTCATCTCACACAGGCCACTGAACAGTTTGTAACAATTCAAAATGCTGCCATGACAGGATTCAGGAATAGCAACCTGAAAGGGAAAGGGTCTCTGCCCTATTAGAGAGCCAGTTTGGTGTAGTGATTAAGTCTAGATTGTGACGTAGGGGGAGGTGAGTTCAAGTCTTGCGTTAGCCAGGAACTCACTGGGTGATCTTTGCCCAGTCCCAATATTCTCACAGCCTAACCTACTTAACAGGGTTGTTGTGAGGATTAGCAATTGTATTATTTAGTTCTATGTGAAGTTCTCTGAGTGCCATGGCAGGTGGGTGCTATAAAAAATTATTTTTTATTATTAGCAATTAACCATTGGAAAAGTCTACCGAAGGATGTCACGGGTTTCCCATAGCCTGAAGCCTTTAAGTAAGACTGGATGCCTTTCTAAAGGATATGACATTGCTTCAGTAGATGTTTTGGGCCTGATGCAAGAATTATTGGGCAAATTTCTATGCAGGAGCTCCAACTAGATCATCATAGCCTTCTAGCCTTTAAAGGACCCTTCTATCCCTCTCAGTCTGGTTTTCGTGTGGGGTATGGCATGGAGAGTGCACTTTTGGCCTTGGTCAATAACCTTCACCATAATTTAGATCAGGGTCGATTGACCCTGCTAATTTTGTTAGATCTGTTAGCTGCTTTTAATGTCATTAACCATGAGATGTTGGTGTCTTGCTTGAGGGATCAAGCTGGAGTGGGCGGGATTGTCCTTGGCTGGTTCTGCTCTTTCCTAGCCAGGAGGACTGATCATGTGGTGCTTGGGAATTGTTCTTCATCTCCACGGGACCTCATATGTGGTGTCCCACAAGGTTCTATTCTGTCCCCATTCTCATTCAACATGTATATGCAGCCACTCGGTGAGGTTGTGAGATGGAATGGGGTGCAGTGTCATCAGTGTCATCCATGCTTTCATTACCTCAAGATTGGACTATTACAATGCAGTCTACATCGGGCTTCCTATGGTGACGGTCCAGAGACTGCAGCTAGTGTAGAATGCAGTGGCCCATCTCCTTATGGGGACAAGTTGCGGCGAGCACATTACACCCATGCTCCAGGATCTGCACTGGCTGCTTATAGTCTTCCGGGACGAATTCTAGGTATTGGTTTTGACCTATAAAGCCCTATATGACCTTGGCCCGACTTAACACCTTGACAGGACCACCTCACCGTCTGCGCTCTGGAGTGGCCTCTGCGGTTCACTGGGAGTGCCCTTCTTGAGGTCCCTCGTGTGGGGACCACTATGTAGAGGGCATTCTCGGTGGCTGCATGTAGGCTGTGGAAATCTCTCCCGGTGGAGGCCCGGGTGGCCTCGGATCTCCCTTCCTTCCATCATATGTGCAAAACCTGGATGTTCTGCCTGGATTTTGGTGAGGGAGATGGGGTGTAGGGTGGGACGCGGGGATGAGGGGAGGCCGGTTCTGTGCCTTCTCTTCTAATTGTATTGTTTTTACTGATTTTATGTGTTTTATGTGTTTTGACATTGTAAGCAGCCCTGGGATGCTTGGAGTAGGAGGGGCAGGTATAAAATAATTTTTATAAATAAATAAATAAATAAATCTGAGACTCTTTGAGCCCTCAGAGTTATTTTGCAAAGTTCTTCAGTTTGCAAAACAAAGAATGGAACAGCAACAAACTACATGGTAGCAAGTGCAATACGGGCCTATTCGTGATTTTTAATTCTTAACACTAATGAGATTACTACTTTAATCAAGAAAAGAGGAAAAGCATGAGTCACAACCTCAGATAATGCAAGTCTGCATAGGTCCACTAAGGCCAGCAGGGTTGTGCTCATTTATAATTTCATATTCTTCTAAATCAGAATTCTTCTAAATCAGGTTATTTTGAGGCGGAGTTGGAAAGAGGCAAAAGTACGATACAGGACAGAAAGCAAAAAATAATTGTTTAAGAGATATGACAAGTTTTCAAATTTCAGCTATTCTGAGAGTAAACATTTTTTTCTTATTAAAACTTAGAATAGAGAACTATGTGAGGAAGACTCCTACTTTGTTAATTGGGCACTGGGTATTAGGTAAGTTATCTCTGTTTTCTGTGCAAGCAGTGATTCACTATGTGATCTCGTCTATGCCATTTGAGTCACCGCTTTTGCTCATGTGCCTATATTTAGAACATGAATTCTTATTTAGCAACTTAAATTGGATGTCTTGTTTTCAGAAGTGCTGAGTAACTGCTTCTTCTGTTGAGTAGGGTCGTAGCGGCATACCGTCGCGGCAGCTTTTACCGATGGAAACCCCTATTCCACACATCGTGGCGTGGTTCGGCAGAGGCAGCTTTCCGAGGGCTGCGGCTGCGGTTTGCT
>QEPC01009539.1:154731-168644 GCA_003113815.1 Sphenodon punctatus
AATCGGCGAAACACATACATTCCGCATCTGCGAATTCTTGTAGCGAAAAAAATGCAGAATCACGGAGTACCGCGCGGAATTCTGCGAGGCGCAACCTGGGATGCCGAGGTTTAGGAATAGAATCGCGGAGCGGTAACAGCTGCTGCCGCATCAGCCCTACTGTTGAGTTCAGTCTTCCTTTAAATTTCCTTATCTTTAAACTGAGAATAATAATGGTTCTATCAACTTCTGTAAAATAATTTGAGATCTCTCTGTTTCTCTATATATTGCTGCCATGGCCTCAATATGAATGCAGATGAAAGATGTTATTTATGTACGAATTACCATGGTCTGCAGACCTACTGCATGCTTCGCAGGGTTGGAGGCAAAGCAAGGGCTGTTTCACATTGCCCTCATGCTGGGTGCAAGGACATAGAGTGACACGTTTCATTAGACTGTATGGCATTTCCCACTAGGGTTGTGCAGAAGGCACATTATTCATTTTAATTTTCATTTTAATTTTTGTTTACAAAAAAACTTTTGCTTTCGTGGGGTTGAGCTGTGAACAGGTATTGGGGGTTTGTTAGGTCCTTTTACCTTACCTCTTTGGGGGTCTGTTCCTGTTGCCTCCCCGCCCCCCGTGTTTCCCCTTCACCCCTTTTTAAGGTACTGTGTCCTATTTGGAGTCATTGGTTCCTTTCCTCCTCCTCCTCGAGCTGGTGCTCACCTGTGAAGAAAAGGAATACCTGTCAGCTGTCATCTTGCTTCCCCTCTGTGGCTGCTCTCTAGGGCACCATCCCCCGTACCTCCCCTGGGTCCCACGGGCTTACCTGGGTCCCTCGGGCTTACCTGGGTGAAGGAGGTGGCTGTTTAAGTGGCCTGCCAGGTTCTTCAGGTGATGGTGGTGAAGGCAACTGTGCTAGTGTTGGCTTGTCAAGGGACATGGTACCAGTCAGCTGTCATATTGCTCCCCCTGCATGTCTTCTTTGGGCAGTGTTCCCTGTCCCTTCCCAGGGTTCCATGTGCTCACCTTGCTGTTGCTGCTTGCTTACATGACACTGGCTCTTTTTTGTTTTGGGGGGTCAGGGGCCATGGTGGTGTGGGAACTAGAGTGCCCATCTCTTCATGTATGTGTCCTTTAAGGTCTCCTGGCCAGGCTGGGAATGTATCATGAGGGGGGAGGTCAGTTGGCATTGGTGTGTTGCACCTACCTAGCCCTCACATGGTCTTTTCTCCACCATGGTGGTGAACCTATCCCACCGGTGGGTGTGCTGCCCTGTGCACATGGACCAGTGAGCAGTGAACACCCATCCCCACTCATCTCCACCCATGCCCCTGCATGAAGCAACCTGGCTTTTTTCTGGTTGCTCTGTGCAAAGAGGTGGATGGGTGTGTATGAGTTATGGGAGAACACATCCATCCACCCCCTCTTTTACATGGGCGTTTGCACATGTGGGGGATGGGTGGACCTGCATGATAGTGTCTCATTTAAGAATAGCCTAAGTTGTAAATGAGCACTATATGTGAAACCGTAAAATGTCTTTACTGCTTACATATTACAATTCCCATGCTTTTTGGAGAATGATTGAATTTGCTAACTCTTCTCTTAAACTGATGTGGTAGAATTTCCCTGGTTTTTTAAAGGGGAATACACTAAATTCCCCCTCCTAAAAAGCAAGCTATTACCATGGGAAATTACCTACCTTAGACCCCAATCCAGCTAAACATACCACCAGCATGCAGGTGCCAGTTCAGATCAAACACTGGTGTCTGTCTCACATGCACCAGTGGAGATGCCTGGTTGCGTTGGAGCACTGGTGGTTTGAATCCAACATGGATGAAGGAAATCCTTCCTTTCCTTGCCACCACTGGCCATGACCCTTGCACCAGGGAACATGGGATTTGAAGTGAAACACACACCCATCCACAGCCTCCCACAAGAATTTCAAGGCAACCAAAAGTGCCTTAATGCCTCCCTGAAAGAACTGACACCTCGCTTGGCTTGGGCCCCTGATGTTGCCTTGGTTACCTGCATAGTCCCTACGATTGGTCAGAGCCGAAATTCATCACATCACTGAAGTTCAAGTGCACATCTCATAACCCAGAAATAAATTAAACCTAAAGTGAATGTATCATTTTCTAACGCTGGTACAGCAATATAAGTACAGAAACATAGATGCTAGGCTACTCCCTTCATTTTGTGCAAATCTTTTGCATATGCGACTTTTCTCCCATGGCTCTGGAAACAACATATACACCAACGTAAGTGCAGAATACCATACCCCCTTGTATGTACGTTGGGGAAAACATACACAAAGAGTATGCACAAGTTACATACATTACGTGTACTACTTAATTTTCAAGACATGTGCTCTATGTGGGGATGTTCTTGAAGACTGTTCATAAGCTGCAGCTGATGCAGAAATGTGTTGGACTGTCTTCTTTTGGGGGTGGGTTGCGGGGAACACATTAAACCATGTACCAGGGTCTGCACTGGCTGATGATAGCTTTCCAGGTACAATTCAAGGTACTGGATCTAACCTATGAAGCCCTAAATGGCTTAGTCCCCAGGTATCTGAAAGACCACCTCCTCCCTCATGTTCCTTCATGGCCCCTGAGGGCATCCGAGGGCACCCTCTTGAAGGAACCATCTCCCCATGTTGTTTTTAGAGTAAGCTGTGCAGGGAGGTGTTATTTATAGCTGCCCCACAATTATGGATCTCCCTCCCCTTGGAGACCTGCTTAAGTCTGAGCCTGCTCATCTTCTGTAGACAATGCAAGACCTTTGTATTTGATCAGGAATTTGACAAGCAGGGACAGGGTGGAATCAGGGATTGGGTGAGAGGTGTAGGGGTGGGTTGGGGGGAGGGAAGGCTACTGTGAAAAGGGCAGCATAGAAATTTGACCAAATAAATTAAATAAATAAATAAGAGATTAGGTGGGATAAAAAAAAATCCAAATAACTAAAACAAACTGCATGTCCTGTGCAGTTTAGGGGCAGGCTTATCCACATGGGAGTAGACTCACTGGGTATTTTTAGACAAATACAGAAGCTACCCACACCCATATTCACCCACTTCCAAATGTCTGTACATTTTAGAAAGACCCAGCGGGTTTACTGGCCTATGGACAGCCTGAGTAGTGCCCACACACACACCATAGAGTTTGTTGCAATGCTTGACACTCTAGGCTTGCACCCAAACCTCTATGGTGTTGTCTGGGGCAAGAGCTGGCTGGGAGTGGAGCTGCAGCCCATCAGACAGACAGCAAAACCACTTTCAGCTGTTTCTCTGTGTTTGACCAGTAGAGATGTGCACCAGGGTTCCATGTCATTTTCATGTTTGTTTTTCATTTTTTAAATTTCAATCTGTTCATTTTTCTTTTCATGAATATCAAATTATCATTTTTGTTTTCCATTGGTTTCAATAAAAAACACATTTTTGGCTGTAACATTTTTGTTTTTTATTATATTTGGATAAAACATGGAGGGATTGTACCTCAAATGTAAGGCATTAATTGTACCAAATTCCAAAAATATTTAATAAAGGAATCCAATTTTATAAGCAGTTGAATTATATTATTTTGCAAAAACCTTCATATACATTCTTAGCTGTAACGTCTTTGCCTCATGTTTAATGTAAATGAAACTTGGCAAGTTTATACCCCTTCCTACATTTACTATCTCTGCCAACTTTCAGAAGGATTCAATTAAGGGTCCTGGTGGTATAAGCAATTAACATATAAATGTATGTCTGACTGTAACATCTTTGTAGTCCAACAAGAGTACATGAAATTTGGCAGGGCTGTATACCACATTTTTATGATCATCTATGACAAATATCAGAGAGATGTGATAAAGTGTCCCAATTGTATATGCCTACACAAAATATGCAGAGAAGGAGCCTATGCCAGGGATTCTCTTATGTGTCACTGTGGTATAAGATCAGTTTGTGATGCCAATGGGCCAGCAGAAATGTCAACCAAATATCCTCATTCTGTGCTGCGACCATACCAACCTCTCTCCACCACTTGTTACTGGGAAGTCAGAAGCATTTGTTTAGGAAAGAGCCAATAGAGATTCTCTTACATCCTCTGTCACAGTGCTGCAGGATGTGATTGTGATGATAATTGGCCATCCTGGATGTGTAAACTATGTCTCCTGATTTCTGGGATGCTATACCCAAAGTCCCAGTTATGTCCCTTCTATGCCCGCCTGAGGGCTGATGCCCGCCTCAAAGCCACTACAGATTGGTCTTATAAATCTGGAAGCATGCAGTAAGAGGCCAGTGAATGTGTCTGTCAGTATTTTCAGTTGCTACACATCCTCCTTCCTACAGACTCACTCCCCCTGCCATGCCAGGTGCCTGTCTCTGACTGGCACTGCAAGTGCTGCTGTTTATCTGAATAATGGTCTTCAAGGGAATAACATCAATTGCTTACAAAATTAGATCCCTTTATCAAATTGTCCTGTAGTTTGGCATAGATGACAAGGAAGGTGTAGGATACACTACTGCCAACTGTCTTGAAAACAGAATGGAATATAGAAATGTTACAGCTGTAAACGTATTTTCAAGTTAATGTCCTATGCCATTAGAACCCTTTGTCCAATATTTCTGACAATTGGAAAGAATGTTACATTTGTGGGGGTACATACTATGCACAGGTTTCATTAAAATTGTATGGAAGATAAAAAAGTTGTAGCCATGAATGTGTGTGTAGCTTTTCTTTAAAGCACAACACTGAATTGCTTCTAAAATTGGTTCCCTTTATCTAATGATTTGGACAATTGTTCACATAATACCCTCCATTGGGGGTACACCCTCCCCAAGATTCATTAGAATTGAATAAGAAACAAAAATGTTATAGCCAGAAATGTGTTGTTTAGTGTTTTCCCTTTATTTTATTTTTTAAAATGTTTTAATTTCTGTTTTCATTATTATTTTTGTCATTTTTGTTATTGTAATAAAGATAATGAAAAAATTTTGTTATTGTTATTGTAATAACGAAAATGACATGCAAACCATTACCAGCCTGGTCTGGGATGTTATGAAGCACTGCCAGTGGGACTTCTCCAGAGCAGGCACAGTTTGCTCTGCTTCCACATCTGATGGGATGCCTTTAAATGGACAAGTCAACCTGGTGGTGAAGAGGCTGGTCCAAGCAGAATCAGAGATGCCATCTGTCTAAGCACCCTTTGTGTCAAACATCCTTATTTTAGATGACTTCTGAATTATTGGAGAGAGGGAAAAAAGGAGTAAAAGAGGGGGTTACCCCCCTGCCGCAAGCTCACCCTTGGCTACGGGCATAAAATAACTAGGGGGGTCTGCATTTCATTTTTGTTGTTCTGGTATTAATAACAATTTTTTTATTAATACCAGAAACACAAAAGTGAATTAGGAAAAAAAAGAAAAGAAAAGAAAGAAATTTCAGGATATAAATGGAAATTTCAGAATTAAAAGGATTCAAATGTTGGGACATACATTTCTGTCAAATGTGCATGAAATTTCGAGTGAATGTACCCTTACCAAGGGGATTGTTTCTGCCAAACGTAAAAACCATTGGATAAAGGGTCCCAATTTTATAAGCAACATTATTTGTGTTCCATTTCCAGCTGTAATGTCTTTGATTCCCATCCAATTTGGATGTGTTTTTGCTATATTGTACCCATCACCAAAGGTATAATTTCTGCCAAATTTCATACAGTTTGGATAATGGGTTCCTATTTTATAAGCAATGCAATTTCCACAGTTTGTGCACACATTTCCAGCTGTAACAACTTTGTTTTAAATCCAATTTGGATGGAAATAGAACAGCATGTATCCCTCATGCAAGGGATCATCCTTGACAAATTTCAGAAAAATTGAATAAAAGTTCCAAATTTTATAAGAAATTAAACATTTGTGATTTTAACAGAAGTTATGCAAATACTATGTCTGAAAATTCTGGGACAAAAATGAATATTTCAGGAGATAACATGAACTTCAGGCAGAAAGGCAGAGGGAATCAGGAAGCATCCCAGTTATAAAGAGACATGATTGGTACATCCAGGCTGTTCAATTGGCATCCCAAACACATCTTGCAGCACTGTGACAGAGGACATGAAAGAATCCTTTATTGGCTCTTTCTTAAGCAGATGCTTCCAACTTCCCAGTAACAAGTGGGGAGGTTGGAGTGGGCACAGCACAGAATGAGAGTAAATTACTGACATTTCTGCTGGCCAATTGACATCACAAACCCATCCTGTATGTCTGTGGCAAACATAAGAGAATCACTGGTATAGGCTCATTCTCTGGATATGCTGCCCAGGCTTCCAACTTGCCATTACCCAATCTGAAATCAGGGAGTCTTGGGGTTGGGCATTGGGGAGAAAATATAAGCTTCTTCCAAGTGGCACAGCCCCCACCAAGACTAGATGTTGTGTGGCTCGGTGTCATGGGGAAGGGGGAAATAGGGGGAGAAAATAGGGGTAGGGGGTCCAATTGAGCGGAGGAAAGAGGGAAGAAAAAGGGAACAAGGACAAGAGGCGGCTACCTCTCGGGATTGAGTCTCTATTGATGATTATAATGTCCCTCAGGGTCGTATGTGGGCTTTCCCCCTTGATTAGAGGGCACCCCTTTTCATCTTTGGGATGAATGAGAGGTAGCCAATTGCCCCAGAGAACAAGGGTAATACAAGGAAGGGGGGGGGAGTCACTCTGCGATATGCATGGGACCCAGGGCACCATGTAGAAGGAAGTGAGAGGAAAAAAGGGGGGAAGGAAGGGTCCCAGGGGGGAGGGTAAGGGATAACAAAAGGATTCAAGGGATAAGGAGGAGGTGGAGGGCATAACTTGCTCACTAAAAGGGAGACTTGTTGGGTAATATGCAGGAA
Source organism: Sphenodon punctatus (assembly GCA_003113815.1). Lineage (NCBI taxonomy): Eukaryota > Metazoa > Chordata > Lepidosauria > Sphenodontia > Sphenodontidae > Sphenodon > Sphenodon punctatus. Next base: position 161,581 of record QEPC01009539.1, read on the forward strand.
GGAATATGAGGGCACGGAGAGGGGGGAACAGGTAACACATGTACCACGATCCCACCTTACTTTTATACAGATAGGGAAACAGATGTAATAACACACACTCACTCAAACTCACTCTTGCCAGGGAAAGGGAAACAGGGATCAGGCACTCAATTCCAAACTCACAATAAGGCTCAGACAAGGAAGGCTCTGTGGACCCCCACAAGGGGGCCAGTCTCTCACGAATGATTACTGGCGGGGGCTTCAGGACCCGCTGGTTCATTTTATAGGAAAACCCTAATTGGGGCCGATGTGGTCAGGGCGGGGCCCCAACGCACCGCCAAACTCTAAGCCACACTCAACATGCTGTGGACTGGGTCTGGAGCGTTCCAGGAGTGCATGGTAGCTCTGCCCCCTGCAGTGGTGCCCCCAGCCCTCCTGGAACTTTTGCTCGTCCGGCTATTACTAGGCAACGGAACCCAAGCTTCCGGCCCAATTCAGGTGGCGTGCCATGCACCCTGACACTCGGAGGCTGGCTCAGTGCTCTTTGTGTGTGACTGTGTATGCTACAGTTTCCAATCTCACTGCAAGTGCTCATAAAAGCATAACTGTGCAACTATTCTCCCACTGGTATGACTCCACAGACTTTGGAGTGGTAATCAATGAAACCAGTCAGTGCCAGTGCCTCTAGCACCTGCTCCTCCACTGCTCTGCCCACCAGCTCCTGTCTTCTTCACCCCTCTGCAATTGCTCCAAAAAGCAGATCTCTGCATCTAGTATAATTTAAATTTATTATTTCTAGTATAATTTATAATTTAAACAAAGGCCACACCTGCAATTGTTTTAAGGAAATCTGCAACTTCTTTTGAAATCATGAAAATCTCATTGCTNATCTGTCTAAGCACCCTTTGTGTCAAACATCCTTATTTTAGATGACTTCTGAATTATTGGAGAGAGGGGAAAAAGGAGTAAAAGAGGGGGTTACCCCCCTGCCGCAAGCTCACCCTTGGCTACGGGCATAAAATAACTAGGGGGGTCTGCATTTCATTTTTGTTGTTCTGGTATTAATAACAATTTTTTTATTAATACCAGAAACACAAAAGTGAATTAGGAAAAAAAAGAAAAGAAAAGAAAGAAATTTCAGGATATAAATGGAAATTTCAGAATTAAAAGGATTCAAATGTTGGGACATACATTTCTGTCAAATGTGCATGAAATTTGGAGTGAATGTACCCTTACCAAGGGGATTGTTTCTGCCAAACGTAAAAACCATTGGATAAAGGGTCCCAATTTTATAAGCAACATTATTTGTGTTCCATTTCCAGCTGTAATGTCTTTGATTCCCATCCAATTTGGATGTGTTTTTGCTATATTGTACCCATCACCAAAGGTATAATTTCTGCCAAATTTCATACAGTTTGGATAATGGGTTCCTATTTTATAAGCAATGCAATTTCCACAGTTTGTGCACACATTTCCAGCTGTAACAACTTTGTTTTAAATCCAATTTGGATGGAAATAGAACAGCATGTATCCCTCATGCAAGGGATCATCCTTGACAAATTTCAGAAAAATTGAATAAAAGTTCCAAATAATATAAGAAATTAAACATTTGTGATTTTAACAGAAGTTATGCAAATACTATGTCTGAAAATTCTGGGACAAAAATGAATATTTCAGGAGATAACATGAACTTCAGGCAGAAAGGCAGAGGGAATCAGGAAGCATCCCAGTTATAAAGAGACATGATTGGTACATCCAGGCTGTTCAATTGGCATCCCAAACACATCTTGCAGCACTGTGACAGAGGACATGAAAGAATCCTTTATTGGCTCTTTCTTAAGCAGATGCTTCCAACTTCCCAGTAACAAGTGGGGAGGTTGGAGTGGGCACAGCACAGAATGAGAGTAAATTACTGACATTTCTGCTGGCCAATTGACATCACAAACCCATCCTGTATGTCTGTGGCAAACATAAGAGAATCACTGGTATAGGCTCATTCTCTGGATATGCTGCCCAGGCTTCCAACTTGCCATTACCCAATCTGAAATCAGGGAGTCTTGGGGTTGGGCATTGGGGAGAAAATATAAGCTTCTTCCAAGTGGCACAGCCCCAACCAAGACTAGATGTTGTGTGGCTCGGTGTCATGGGGAAGGGGGAAATAGGGGGAGAAAATAGGGGTAGGGGGTCCAATTGAGCGGAGGAAAGAGGGAAGAAAAAGGGAACAAGGACAAGAGGCGGCTACCTCTCGGGATTGAGTCTCTATTGATGATTATAATGTCCCTCAGGGTCGTATGTGGGCTTTCCCCCTTGATTAGAGGGCACCCCTTTTCATCTTTGGGATGAATGAGAGGTAGCCAATTGCCCCAGAGAACAAGGGTAATACAAGGAAGGGGGGGGAGTCACTCTGCGATATGCATGGGACCCAGGGCACCATGTAGAAGGAAGTGAGAGGAAAAAAGGGGGGAAGGAAGGGTCCCAGGGGGGAGGGTAAGGGATAACAAAAGGATTCAAGGGATAAGGAGGAGGTGGAGGGCATAACTTGCTCACTAAAAGGGAGACTTGTTGGGTAATATGCAGGAAGGAATATGAGGGCACGGAGAGGGGGGAACAGGTAACACATGTACCACGATCCCACCTTACTTTTATACAGATAGGGAAACAAACAGATGTAATAACACACACTCACCCAAACTCACTCTTGCCAGGGAAAGGGAAACAGGGATCAGGCACTCAATTCCAAACTCACAATAAGGCTCAGACAAGGAAGGCTCTGTGGACCCCCACAAGGGGGCCAGTCTCTCACGAATGATTACTGGCGGGGGCTTCAGGACCCGCTGGTTCATTTTATAGGAAAACCCTAATTGGGGCCGATGTGGTCAGGGCGGGGCCCCAACGCACCGCCAAACTCTAAGCCACACTCAACATGCTGTGGACTGGGTCTGGAGCGTTCCAGGAGTGCATGGTAGCTCTGCCCCCTGCAGTGGTGCCCCCAGCCCTCCTGGAACTTTTGCTCGTCCGGCTATTACTAGGCAACGGAACCCAAGCTTCCGGCCCAATTCAGGTGGCGTGCCATGCACCCTGACACTCGGAGGCTGGCTCAGTGCTCTTTGTGTGTGACTGTGTATGCTACAGTTTCCAATCTCACTGCAAGTGCTCATAAAAGCATAACTGTGCAACTATTCTCCCACTGGTATGACTCCACAGACTTTGGAGTGGTAATCAATGAAACCAGTCAGTGCCAGTGCCTCTAGCACCTGCTCCTCCACTGCTCTGCCCACCAGCTCCTGTCTTCTTCACCCCTCTGCAATTGCTCCAAAAAGCAGATCTCTGCATCTAGTATAATTTAAATTTATTATTTCTAGTATAATTTATAATTTAAACAAAGGCCACACCTGCAATTGTTTTAAGGAAATCTGCAACTTCTTTTGAAATCATGAAAATCTCATTGCTTATAGATTTGGGAACCTTTATCCAAACTTCTTAACATTTGTTGGGGATGATCCCTTTGATTAAGGGAACAACCTGTCTAAATTGCATCAAACTGGATGGGAAACAAAGACGTTACAGCTGGAAATGTGTGTGCAAACCATGAAATTATTACACTACAGATAACATCAGGACCCTTTATCGAATCTTTCTGAAATTTGGCATGTATGGGTATTTTCAGACGTTACGAGATCACGCTCAACCACAGTGAAACACGCTCAATCCCGTGGTGGGGCCAAAGAGCCCTGAACGTCTGTTCGGTGTGTGCCAGATGTTCATCACTCTCAATACCCACATGGGGTCAATTTCAACCACGCTTCCCGGGCTAGCCGGGGGAATATCCCGGGAAGTGTGGGCAAACAGAACCCCACCGGGAACCAACAAAAAGTAACGTCTGGACGCCAACCCCCGGGCGGCAGCAAAGGAAACGAGCTGCAGCTGGGGCCAAGGCACGCAGCATCGCTGCCAGGCAACCAGGAACAACACAACCACCGGAGGAAGATTTAAAGCGAAATCAGCAGCAAGTTAGCGTGGTGGGATGGAGCAAGGAGGGAGGTGGAAGAGAGCGGAGGGAGAGAAAGCGATAGTGGAGGTGCAGGAGGCGGAGGAGATGGAGGCAGGGGCAGCGATGGAAGTGGAGGGGGCACAGGCAGAGATGGGGGGCACGCGGGTGCAGCCGACCAGGGAGGTGGCCCAGGGACAACACCCACAGCTGCACACGGGATGCGACGCCCCGGGGACAGCAGCCGGAATGGACCCGGAGGGACCGCCCAGGAAATGGGTAAGGGGAACCAAGGGAAGGGGGACAGGGGCCACAGGGCCCCCCTGGGGGGGTGGGACAGGCCCGGGGGACTAGGAGGGGGTCCAGGGGAGCCCCGCAAGGGGGCCCCACTGGCATCCAACCAACCACTCCCCTCCTACTGTCCCCACAGACACGGAAAATGACCCGGGCGGACGAGCCCCCTGAGGATACCGGCCCGGCGTGGGCGGAGGCCCACCCGGAGGAGGAGGAGCAGGAGCAGGAGCAGGAGCAGCAGTGGGGATGCCAGAAGAAGGTGTACCACTGAGGGGGCCAGTGGGGCCTCCAGGAGACCAGGGACTTCATCCGCATCTGGGGGACCCTAGAGTACCAGCTAGAGGTCGCCATCAACCAGCGAAACGAGCACGTGTACCGGGAAATAGTGCGGGACATGGAGGCAGCAGGGAATCAGCGCACAGTGGCACAGTGCTGCTCCAAGGCCAAGGAACTCAAGAGGGGGTACAAGGCCATCCGGGACAACAACAGGCGGTCCAGACATGGGGCCCGGACCGCCACCTACTATGATGCCCTGGACAGCATCCTACATATGAAGGGGTCCATAGTTGCCCCACAACTCGTGGGGAGCGCTGTGGTCCAGGGCAGGGAAAGGGCCGAGGTACCCCCTCCCCTCGCCGCCCGGCCACCAGACATGAGCTCCGGGGCCCTGGACCCCCAAGAGGAGGACCCTGGGAATGCAGGCACCAGCAGGGGCCCCCTGGCAGCAGCCCCGAGAGCACCCAACCCCNTGCTGTGTGTGGTACCTGTCAGCCTGTTCTCCCTCTTCCCCCTCCCTTCCCATTTCCCTTGTGTGGGCATTCCCTTGTGTGCCTTTTGGCTTCGTTTGCCCTCAGGCAGCCATGTTGGTGTCCCACCCCTGCCCGGTGCCTTCTGGGAGTTTTGACCATGGCTGGTGATCGGCGTCATGTCTGTTGTGCTGCCCCGGTCCGTGATGGGTCGGCCCGGTTCCCGGCTGTGGTCCCGGTCTCGACATGTTTGTTTGGGGCTTTTATTCACCCCGGGGCTTGGTTGTTTTGTTCGCCCCCACTGGGGATTCATTGTGGTGAACCGGCCACCCGTAACGTCTGAAATCACCCTACGATCCCTTGAATGAGACAAAGTTCATACAAATTATAGAGAAAACAAAGGTGTTAGATCTGGAAATGTGTGCACAAACTTTAACATTGGAACTGTTCATCCAGTCTTTATAAAAATTGTCAGGGATGAATCCTTAGGTGAGGGGTACAATATTCCCAAATGTCATGAAAATCAGATGAAAAATGCTTAAGTTACAGTCAAAAATACATTTCCTATTGAAACCAATGGGAAAAAAAATGAAACTTAATTACAAAAACAAAAATTCTCAATAACAAACCCCAGAAAATTGAAAATAATTAATAATGAAAATGAAAACAAAAAATGAATTGGGTCCCTGGTGCATACCGCTAATAACTAGATAGGTTACCATAGGGTCACATTGAGAAAAAGTGGCAAAATACAGCTGGTCCATGTCTCCATTTTCTTACAACCTGAAGTACTATTATAGTGTTGCATTGTGCCTCAGTTTCCTCAAAAGGAATTTACGCTTAGTGGTCCTCCAGGCCTGACATGATATGGTCTGGATATATAGAGCTCTTTTCCAATATGTGGAAACTCAGTTTACACTTTGCTAATAAGCCAGCCAGCTCAGCAAAGTATTGTAAAGACCATTTATTTGTTTCAGTTTCAGTTTATTTATTTTGCCATGACCTATTTGGTCATTGGCAATTTCACAATACAAAATAATATTCAAAATATAAAACAACATATAAACATACTCAGAGCTTGACACTGGCAAATTTTAAAATCAACCTCTATATTTCTCAAACTTGATATAGTAACCATCCTCCAGATACATACCGGAATCTCAATTAATACTCTTCATATAACCTGCAATAACCCACAATAACCCTATTCAATAATAACCAGCTCAATTCGACTCAACACACCACTCTAGGGGATCATAAACTCAATTTCTCCCCTCTAAAAACCATTTTCTGGCAATAAATTGCCTTATAACCTTTATCTACTTTCTGATCTGTTTTTGCTATCACCTTCCTTCTTTCTTTTTCCATAAGGCATCCAATGGATGCCGTCACTTGGACAATCTTATCATCCTGGAATCTCAGGTTGTGGCCATGGCGGGGAGTGCGTTTCGGCAATTACATCTTGTCCGGCGGCTTCAGCCGTATCTCTCAGACTCCGACCTCGCCACTGTCATCCATGCCTTCATCACCTCGAGCCTGGATTACTGTAACGCGCTCTATGTGGGGCTGCCCGAGAAACTGGTCTGGAGGCTGCAGCTGGTGCAGAGTGCTGTGACCCGTCTCCTTACAGGGGCGGGTCGCAGGGAACGCATGACACCAGTGCTCTGGGCTCTGCGCTGGCTGCCTATAAAGTACCGGGCCAGGTTCCAGGTGCTGGTTTTAACCTTTAAAGCCCTTCATGACCTGGGCCCTGCTTATCTGCGGGACCGCCTCACTCCCCATGTGCCCGTGCGACCCTTAAGATCATCCGTGGGAGCCTTTTTGGAGGTTCCCCGGGTGAGGCGGGTGTCCACCGACGTTAGATTTTTTGCAGTGGCCGCCGCTGTGCTGTGGAATTTACTCCCGAAGGAGGCTCAGTTGGCTCCCACTCTCCTGCTGTTTCGGCGTGTATGTAAGACCTGACTATTCCATCAGGCTTTTCGCGAGGGGTAGGGGTGGGGTGGGGTGGGGTGTTTCCCCACATACTCTATTTTTAAAATGTTTTACATTTTTTATAT
>QEPC01009542.1:0-10262 GCA_003113815.1 Sphenodon punctatus
ACATTAAATAATAATGCGCACTGCGCTGTGGATTTCAGTGTATTGTCCACAACCACCCCCAGATCCTTTTCCTGAGTGGTAACTCCTAGCTTGCTACCCAGCATTGTGTACTCAGAGTTTGGGTTATTTTTCCCTACGTGCATCACTTTGCACTTGTCCACATTAAATCTCATTTGCTGTTTAGATGCCCAGGCACCCAGTGTCTGACATGAGCCAGCTCTGACTCATCCCACTGAAAACCAGCCTGCATGCTGCCAGCCAGTCGCCTAGGAGAACCAGCCAGCACAACACATGGCCAATGGCCAGACTAGATGGAGCCACAATCCAAAATTCACTTGAACCGGCAGAACCGAAAAGGGGGGTGGGAAGACACATTTTTCTGCAGGTTTCATTTTAAGCCCATTCCCCCCCCCCTTCCCTTGCGCCTGGGGGCAGGGAGGGGAAGGCCCGGTTCATGGGTCTGAGAAAGAGCCGGGGGGGCTGTACTGTGCTTGGCAGACAGGACCTGCCCCCCTGGCCTGCAGCAATCCCTGCTCTGTCCCCCACTTTCCATCAGCAGAAGGCAGTTTGCAGAAAGTAGGCAGCCTCCCTCCCTCCAGCAGCTGATGAAGTGGGTTGTTGCCTACGAAAGCTCATGCCTCCTTCTACCAATTGGTCTGCGAGGTGTGATCCTTCCAGACGAGGCATCTGCTACCTCGATCCTCTAGCAGAAAGCACCGAGCTAACGCTGCTTCTCAGCCCCTGCTAACATGCCTAAGGATTGATCACGCTGGGCACACGAACTAATTTGCACAGAAAACCAGCACCCTGTCAGGAGAGAGTTTGGGGCTGCACGCTTGCTGGGATCTCTCTCTGATTAATGATTTGGACAAGGGGGGGTGAACAGCAAGGTAGCAAAATATGTGGATGATACAAAATTATCCGGGGGTTGGAGACGTTATCCAAGAGAGTTAAGTCCGAAGTCGACTGCAAAGCGTTATGAGTAGGTTCCACGAAACTGGGTAGCGTCGAATGTCCGAGCTGGAGGGTCACTCAGTCCAGCCCCTGCTTGGAGGCAGGATGACGTCAGTGAGCGCAGCCCCGACAGGCGGCTGCGTCCGGTCTCTGTGTGTGAAACCCTCCAGCAATGGAGCTACGGCTTCTCTGGGCAGCTTGTCCCATGGCCGCGCAGCTCGGACTGCTAGGACGTCCCTGCTTGTAACTGGAGTCCATTATTCCCAGCCCTGCCCTCTGCAGCACATGGGGAGAATGAAATGCCGGATGAAACTCCAATGTGCAAAGGAAAAGCTAACTAACTCCCCCCACACAAGAGCCGTTACCACTCAGGAACAAATCCCCCCCTCAATGTGTGCTCCCCTCAGAGAGGGGGAAGGCGTTATTCACTCTAGAGAGAACATGGCTGCGGAGCTGGGTCCAAATGTGAGAGATGGAGACAAAGTCAGTCAAATTAACTCTTTTCTTGGACCAACTTCTCTTGGGAGAATGTGCAGCTTCCGGCCGCACGGGGCACCATGAAGAAGAATTGCTGGGGAAATGCAGCCCCGAGCCATTCTTCTTCCTCAGGTAGATAGATTCTGTGTTCATTATCTGGAGTCGCTCTTAGCACACACACACACCCCAATATTCCCAGCCTGGACACCACGGTCAGCAGGCACAGTGGGACCACAGCAATAGACCATCTCCCCTACCTCCACCGATCCAGCAACCACAAACATCCGCTCTCCCCAGCCAGGTACTCAGACACCAAGCAGCCCCATGGTGTTCACCTTGCCATGCTAAAGATTGCTTTCATGAAACAAGGGCACCCCAACAAAGACTGTTTAGACCCATGTAACAAAATGAGGCACCCAAATCCCTCGAGAGAACCTGGTACAAGCCCCCCCCCCCTTGTCGTCACCCCCCACTGGAACCTAGACACAAGGCATCATCCAGCAGCTACAACCCATAGTTGATGGGGACAAAACCCCAAGAGAAATCTCCATCTGGCTGAGAAATGGACTCAAGTTCGTGACCTTTTTGTGGGGTAAGATTTTAACCAGGGACTTACTCAGTACAGACTAGGATTGCGTTATTTACTTTTGCTTTATTTGCCACTCTGCGTTCAAACTATCTTTGTTTATGTAATCAATAAACTTTCTTCTTTACTAAGAAGTGCTCTCTGTTGTCTCACATTGGGGAACACAGGCTGAGTATCTTGTGCCCTCAAGCACTTGCGAACCCAGAGAGAGAGAGAGAGAGAGTGTGAGCAGGAAGCCTCTGGGTCTTGGGTGACAAAAGTGTTGCCCCTTTGCAGGACTGAATCAGCCAGAGAGAGAACTGATTCAGACGGGCTGCAAGTGGGGAAACTGAGTCACCCAACCCAGAAACGTGGGCTAGTGGACCCCACCCCCTGACATGCACCCGCACGGAAATACCATCAGCCAGGACTGAGCAGCCACGTCTCCCAGAGCTGCTGCTCCGTCGCTGATCCCTGTCCTCACCCTCAAAAAAACCCTACGTAACACTGTCCAAAGATGGACCTGGGACTAAACCCCCCAATAATGGACTCAACAGAGACCGAAGCTTTTCAAGCCATTCTCCAAATCTGCGGTAACGGACGGACTCTGCCAGCTGTAGCCTCAACCTTTGTGTCACTGCTGGGAACTCAGCTCCTTCCATCACCTGATCAGCTCTCTCCTGCTTTAGCCTTTCACCTCATCCTCTCCGGGTTTACTTTGACCTACTGTTTCGTTCTCTCCTTCACCAATAGATATTTCTACAGCTCTGTCTTTAAATGTCTGGCATCTCTCTCTCCTCCTTATCTAACACCCCCCCCCCCCCCCCCAAAAAAATCAGGTAGCTTGTCTTATCCACTCCCATCCATGTCATTCTGTGCCTCCTCAAATAAACCTGCCCTACATTTGCCCCATCTAGAAATTTCTGATTGGCTCTGCTCCGTGCCCGAGGAAGGGCTCTGCCCCGTGCCTGAGGAAGGGCTCTGGGCAGCCTGGAAGCTGTACATTCTCACCCACAGAAGTTGGTCCAATAAAAGGTCATTTGAATGACTCTGTCTCCATCCCTGGCATTATTCAGAAAGGGATAGACAATATTCCTCGAGCTGGCAGTCCATAGTGCCCTCGCCCCTGGAGTATTGGGTGCAGTGCCAGTTGGGGTGGGGAGACCTGGGAGCAGCAGGCTGTTGGGTCAGGGGGCTGGAACGGGTTCTGTCCGAGGAGAGGCTAAAAGAGTCGGAGAAGAGAGGACAGGAGGTGCGGGAAGTCCCGACTAGCGCAGGGAAAGCAGCCTCGGCACAGAACGGAACAGCCAGCGAGACTAGCGTGTCCAAGCCATACTTCACCCCGTGGAATTCGTTGCCATGAGATGGTGTGATGGCCAGGATTTGGTACATGAATGGAGGGCAGGCTCTCGGGACAAGACACTGGAGTATCTATGGGCCGGAGGCTGCTCTGTCTTGTGAAGCTGTGGGAGGTGGTGACGGGACTGGGTTTGTCAACATGTACCTCAGAGGGTTGAGGGGAGTGGGGGCAGGGAGAGGGTAGGACGCTCTCAGCCCTGGTCCTGAGTCCCCCCCCCCTCACTCAAGAGACCTTTAGGAGAGTAGGGGCCATTCTCAGCAGGGGTCTCAGTCTTGTCTAACACCCCGTATGTCTGTCTTGGCTGCAGATGGGAAAGTCTACAGCTCCGACGAGGAGAAGCTGGAGGTGAAATCGGCCGACACCGCCTGCAGTGAGCGAGAGGAGGAGAGCTCGGCAGGGGACAGCGAGGAGGAGACCTTCCTGGAGGGGGGCCGCGCTGGCTCCTTGGGCTCCAAGCCCAAACTGAAGGGCGGCTCTGGGGGCGAGCAGGCGACCAGCAGCTCCAACCCTGGCAAGAGTCGCCGGAGACGCACGGCCTTCACGAGCGAGCAGCTGCTGGAGCTGGAGAAGGAGTTCCACTGCAAGAAGTACCTGAGCCTGACCGAGCGCTCCCAAATCGCCCACGCCCTCAAGCTCAGCGAGGTCCAGGTCAAGATCTGGTTCCAGAACCGCCGGGCCAAGTGGAAACGCATTAAAGCGGGCAACGTTAACAACCGCTCGGGGGAGCCTGTCCGTAACCCCAAGATTGTGGTGCCCATTCCTGTGCACGTCAACCGTTTTGCTGTGCGCAGTCAGCACCAGCAACTGGAGCAGGGCAGCCGACCCTGAGCCCCCGCCTGCCCGCAAGCCGGGACTGCCAAACTCGGCGGCTAGGGGCAAGGGCCCACGTGGGGAGCCACTGCCGGGCAGACTCTGCAGGGGAGGGATTCTCCTGGCTCACCAACCTCTCTGTAAAATGTCCCTTATTTATTCAGTGTAAAGTCTGTACAGATGGCATCGTGTGTGTGTCCGGGAGAGTGTGTGGGGCGGCAGCCTGGGCCAAGGGGCTGCTCAATCAGGCTGGGTGCCCGAAGCCTCCTCACCCGTTTGCCCGCCTGCCCGTGTCCTGTGGGCGCTGGCCGGGCTGGGAGGTGGGTAACTGTTCTGATCTCTGCACATAGTGTCGCTGTGTCCCCGTCTGTGTAGAGTCGTGATTGCAATAAATTATTTTCTATGGAAGGGAAACCAGCCTCTTCCTTCCTCCCGTGCCCACCTGGAGCTATGGTGTTCACCACTGGCAGAGCAGCCTCTCATCGCTGGGTAGGAACGGCCTCTGGGCAGGTTGCTCAAGGGGAGCGGTTTCCCTTCCCCTTGAGCGGGGGCCAGGCCAGAGGGGACCAGGCCTGCGTGTGCCGGAGCCCCAGCATCCGAGTCACTTCCGGTAGCAGCTGGTCTCACGTGAGCGACCCCGTTTTGGGAATGAATGTAACCTGCCCTGAGGCTGGGCCAGCACTTTCAATACAGTGGCCCTCGGCCTCAGAGAGCAACACAGGCCGCCCTGGGATCAGCACGAGTGACCCAGAGCCCTGACTCATGAGGGGGAATGAAGGGCAGCTGCTGCGGCAGAAAGGGGTGCTGGAGGGAACTCAGTTTAAAACTTTCCTGGCTCTGGCTGGGAACTGGTGCAGGGGCTGCCCTGGACAGGCGGGTTTCGAGAAAACCCACAGAAACCAGACAAGGGAGCCCATCTTTGAAACACAAATACTAGCGCTGCGGGTTCCGGTTTTGAGTGAACCCAACATTTCCTGAAAGTCATAATATCTGAGGTCTCAGCAGCACTCAGCCAGCTGACTCCCAGCTTAGGGGGAGGGGGGCTGGGCCCTTCCCCCCTGCAGGAGCCACTCTCTCAGAACTGCAGCCTCCAGCACGGCAGCCAGGGAGAAATTATTATTATTATTATTATTAAGCATTTGTATAGCGCCAGCTGTGTACCTGGCGCTTTACAGAACAATGAGATAGACGCGGTCCCTGCCTACGGCTCACAATCTAATAGACACGGAGGGGGAGACAAGGAGAGGGGACATAGGGAGAGACAAGGGATAAATAACATGCAAGCGGGTGTGAAGTCTCAGGTGCACGTGCTTGGCTTGGTTGCGGTTAGGCAGGAGTCTGCGGGGAGGGCAGAGAGTCAATATTGAAAGTTCTAACAGGCGTCGGGAAAGGCGGCGAGGAAGAGGTGGGTTTTGAGGAGGGATTTGGAGGAGCGGAGGGAGGGGGCGAGGCGGATGTGGGCAGGGAGGGAGTTCCAGGCGTGGGGGGCAGCGAGGGAGAAGGGAGGAAGGCGGTTAGGGGAGCAGGGGAGACGAGGGAGGAGGCAGAGGAGGAGCGGAGAGCACGTGCAGGGGTGTGTAAGGAGATTAGGGCGGAGAGGTAAGGGGGGGCGCCAGGTTGTGAAGGGCTTTGTAAGTAAATACCAGGAGTAGATGAAGGATGCGTTGGGGGAGCCAGTGAAGTGCCCCTGAGCCAGCCCCACACCCCATTTCCACCTAGGGATCCCACTTTCTACAAGCCAATGATTCCCGTCTGAGCTAGAAACCACTCCCCCAAAAGCCAGAACTGCGCCCAACCACCCCAGCCCCACATGCCATTCTCCCCTCTCTCAAGCCAGCTGTAGGCTTCACTTTCCCTTAGGGACCCATGCCCCATCCCACCCTCCCCACCACGCTAGCTGTAGTCACCACCCTTCCCCTCCTAACCAGTGCTCCCCTTTTTACACTGGTAGCAGATCAGCAGCAATTTTGACTGCCGTTTCCTTTCCCTATAGGCCTGTCAAAGTGGCCGAGCCTCCCTGCACTTCTCTGCCAAAATAACCCAGGCGCAGGGACCTGCGTTCGCTGGGTTTCCCATGTTGGTAACAATGGGGAAAACAGTGAGACAAATACAGATAAAATGCAAGTTCTTGATCCCACGCACACTCCTAGGCCACTTTCAGACCCCCCCATCTCCCCCACGCATATTCTGGCTGGGGTGGGGGGGAGAATGTGCAGCCAGGATATGTGCGGGGATTGCCCGGGCTGAAAGACCCCATGGCACGGTTTTGCCGGCAGAGACCTGCAGGGATGAATTGCTTGCATAGCCTGGCTTGTGCCTTTGGCCCCGCAGCCAAAATATGCACCTGGGAGGGGAGGTCTGAAAGTGGCCCTAAACTGGGCTAGCTGGGCCGAACATGGGAAGGGCTGGGTTGGGGGGACCAGGATTGGGCTATTCCGGTCTGGGGGCCGGGCTTGGGCAGGGCTATTTCGGCCTGGGGGTCGGGCTTGAGCAGGGTTATTTCGGCCTGGGGGCCGGGCTATTTTGGCCCCGGGGGCCAGGCTTGGGCAGGGCTATTCCGGTCCGGGGGCCGGGCTTGGGCAGGGTTATTCGGGCCCGGGGGCAGGGCTATTTTGGCCCCGGGGGCCGGGTTTCGACAGGGCTAGTCCAGTCCGGGGGCCGGGCTTGGGCAGGGTTATTCGGGCCCGGGGGCCAGGCTTGGGGCCGGGTTATTGGGGGCAGGGCTATTTTGGCCCCGGGGACCGGGCTTGGGCAAGGCTAGTCCGGCGCGGGGGCCGGGCTTGGGCAGGGCTCCCCCAGGCCAGGCGGAGCCGGGGCAGCGATGATGTATGGGCAGATGTATGAGATCGCACAAGATAAACAAGCAGCGAATTTCATCAGGGCCCATCATGACTTTAATTTGGCTGCCTAATGAGTCAGATCCAGCCGCGCAGATAAAAGTTGTCAGAGCCGCAGCCCTAATGAATTTCTTGCCACTTGTAATCAAGGCAGCTTGTCTGAGGGGGATGATTAATGGGTCCCCAGAGGAGTCGCTGTCGCCCAGTGCCTCTCCCAGCTAATGCAGCCGCCAGGAAATTAGCAGTAGCAGGGCGGGGAGGGACCCTGACAAGGGGGTTAGGTGGGGGGTAGAGGGGGCACAGAGCCAGGGCTGCAAGGGGCAGGAGTCAGGGTGCCAGTGGGAGGCAGGGAAGCAGTTCAAGGATCAGATTCCCCCAAACTCTCAGGGACTCCAACTGCCTGCCACCGAGTCAGGAACAGAAAACAGGCCAACGCCCCAAGCCAGACTCTCACCAGCCTTGCTGGAGCTAGGAGGGGGCCCTTGTCCCACTCCGCACGACGGGATGGACAGAGTAATATGGGGGCTCTCGCATCTAGGGGCTGCGTTGGGGAGGCTGCAGGGGGGGGGGACCCCGCTCACATCCCAGTCTGTCTAGGGGCTGTGGGGGGGGGGACCCCACTCACATCCCAGTCTGTCTAGGGGCTGCAGGGGGGGACCCCGCTCACACCCGTCTGTCCAGGAGCATTAACAAACCAAGCTCATTCCAACCCTCCCCCCCTAACTTGCAGCAACAGCCATAATCCAAGGGGGGTGTGTGTGTGTGTGTGATAGTCCTATCCTTGCTGGAGGGATTTGGGGCTTAAACCCCTGGCTACCGGTAGTTGAGAGTGGTCAGCAGGAAATGGGTCACACCTCCATGACCTGTACATGTACGTCTCTTCAGCTACTGGAGCTGGCCGTTGTCAGAGACAGGATGCTGGGCTAGATGGACCATTGCTCTGACCCAGTCTGGCACTGACTGTGACACTGTCAGAGACAGGACGCTGGGCTGGATGGATCATTGCTCTGACCCAGTCTGGTACTGACTGTGACGGTCGGAGACAGGATACTGGGCTGGATGGATCATTGCTCTGACCCAGTCTGGCACTGACTGTGACACTGTCAGAGACAGGACGCTGGGCTGGATGGATCATTGCTCTGACCCAGTCTGGTACTGACTGTGACGGTCGGAGACAGGATACTGGGCTGGAGGGACCATTGCTCTGACCCTGTCTGGCAGTGACTATGAACTGCTGCCAAAGCCCCAGCTTCAAGGGTCAGTGGTAACCAGTGAGATCATCTAGTCTGTGCTGGGCCCCTTCTGTGCTTGTTCTGTGGCACTCACTCTCTCCTCTCAGGCTACAGGGTCCTGCAGAAGGGCAGGCAGCCCCCCTTGTGGGGTAGCCCGGACCAGTGGTGCCTCAGCCTCCGGGGGGTGGGGGGCTGTGTCCTCTCTGCTGAAGCAGGCAGCCCTTGGGGCTTGACCTCACGGCTCTTTGCGCCCCATGGGCCTGGGCAGCGGTGCCCATGAGTGTCCATCCCGGCTCCGCCCGAGAGACACAGAGAGAGACGGGCTGAGGAATCAGGTGGTTGCTTTATTGGGCAGCTCCTCGGTGGCTGCAGGTCGCTCTCTCTCTCTCACACAGAAACATTATTTACAGACTGTCAATATAAATATTTCCAATGTACATTTTATACATGAGCGCCGGAGCCGCAGCTACTCTGCAGGCCTTGGCGAGTCCATCGCAGACACCGGCTATGGCTTTGTGAATGAGCTGGGAGGACCGACGGACCGACCGACCGACGCAGCCAGGCGGGACCGAGAGCAGGTCATTCCCTTCGTCGCTGCAGGGGTCATGTTCCCTTTGGGGGGAGGGGGGCAGAGGGATGGGGGGCTCTGTCTTTGCTAGAGGTCACATGACCGCCCACACGCACCCCCAGGTCCCCTCCCTGAGAAGGCAAGGTGCCCCCCCCCGGCCGAGGGAGCTGGGAGCCCAGACTGGTCCTTCCCCCTTGGCAGGGGCTGAGACCCGGAGACCAGGAAGAGTCAACACCAGCGCGGGCAGATTGTGAGTGAGACTGGCGGGGGCTAGAAGGGCGCTATCACCGGGCTGGGATGGGGTGATGTCGGGAGCTGGGCACTCAGAGGGCACCGGGCTCAGTGCTGTCGGGAGCTGGGCACTCAGAGGGCACCGGGCTCGGTGGGTGGGTGCTGTCGGGAGCTGGGCACTCAGAGGGCACCGGGCTCGGTGGGTGGGTGCTGTCGGGAGCTGGGCACTCAGAGGGCACCGGCGCCGGGCTCGGTGGGTGGGGTGCTGTAAGCATTATTGTTGGCGTTGCGGCGGGGCAGGCTGGGGGTCAGTGTGACGGTGCCGTCGCTGGGGCATCCATGCTGCAGCAGGATATCGATACACTCTTGGCTGCAGGCACGCCGGGCGTACGACAGAGGCGTCAGGCCACGGGCATCTCGGCTCTTCACATCGACCCCGTACTGCACAGGGAGAGAGAGAGGGTCAGGGTCAAGAGCAGAATGTGGGAGCTCCAGAGCCCAGGGTCGCAGGGGGATGGGAGAGCCGTGGGGAGCAGGGATGGGCAGAGTTAAGGGTGGTTGGCGGGGATTTGCAGCGTGGGCTTGGGAGGTTTCTGGAGGGCTGCAGGGGTTGGGGGAGCAGTGAGGCTGGTTGATGGGGTTTCCAGGGGGGCAGGAACGTACCCAGATGAGCAGCTGCGTGAAGACCACGTTGGCCATGGCGCAGGAGAGATGCAGGGCCGTGCGCCCATCCCCATCCCCGTAGGTCTCATTCACTTCCTCCTTGGTGCCGTGGGCCAGCAAGGTGACCACCGCGCGCAGGTCGTCCTCCACCACGGCGCGCAGCAGCTGCTGGCCCAGGGGCACGTCTGAGTGTGGCAGCGGCATCAGGAAGAGCCTCTGTTCATACTTGGCTCGGATCCAACGCTCCTTCTCCTCCCTGCAAGCACAAGAGGCACTGGTGAGGCCTGCCCGCCAGAACCTGCCCCGCCCCCCACGGACAAGTTCTGCCTGCCGGGAACTGCTCCCCCCCAGCACTGGCGAGGCCTCCCCGCTGTACTGGCAAGGTCTGCCCACTGGGAACTGCCCCCCCGTACTGGCGAGACCTGCCTGCCGGGAACTGCTCCCCCCGTACTGGCAAGGTCTGCCTGCCGGGAACTGCCCCCCCCTCGTACTGGCGAGACCTGCCCGCCGGGAACTGCCCCCCCCTCGTACTGGCGAGACCTGCCCGCCGGGAACTGCCCCCCCC
>QEPC01009542.1:46377-59985 GCA_003113815.1 Sphenodon punctatus
GGGACTTAACCTCCCGGCACGGTGCTAAGGAGACAGCGACTGAGCCCCGGGGACGGGACTTAACCTCCCGGCACGGTGCTAAGGAGACAGCGACTGAGCCCCGGGGACGGGACTTAACCTCCCGGCACGGTGCTAAGGAGACAGCGACTGAGCCCCGGGGACGGGACTTAACCTCCCGGCACGGTGCTAAGAAGACAGCGACTGGGCCCAGGGAATGGGACTTAACTTCCCAGTACGGCGCTAAGGAGACAGTGACTGAGCCCAGGGGACGGGACTTAACCTCCCGGCACGGTGCTAAGGAGACAGAAACTGCATCCAGCTCGGGTGCTGACATGCTAAAAAGCCAGCTGAAAAACTGGCGCGGGGCAGAGAAGAGTCAGAGAAGTGATGTGAGGGCTTGGAAAGAAGCCAGCAGTGAGAGAGATGAGGGAGCCAATCAGCTCAGCTCAGCTCGGCGGAGAGCAGGTGAAGAGGTGGCTTGACCGTACGTGCTAGGCACTGGAGAGCTCTTTAATTCAGCTGCAGCAACAGAGCAAGCACCAGTGGCTGGGGGTTAAAGCTGTTCCAATCAGAGACTTTCGGCGGCTGCCCAACTCCGTCACTCACCGCCTCTAAATCAAGCTTGGACGCCTCGGAAAAGAGGCCCTTTTGCCAGGTGCATCGTAACAAGCCTGACGCACGACTAGCACAACCCGTGACAGTGGGGAGGGGAGGATTCCCCCTCCTTAATATCTACCCGCACCCACAATCGATGTGGGGCAGCTTCTTCCTGGGAGTAAATTACCACAAGCATCTCCAGACCCTTCTTTGGGGGGAGAACACGTGCGAACAGATGAGGGGTTAAAGTCTCCTCCCCCCCCGCGAAGGACTGTGTGGCCACTCCTGTCTGGTAGCATGACGGAGGGGATAATTAACCCCAGTTGTAGCAGCAGCCACACAAAACCACGTTAGTCAGCAGGGACAGATTTATCCCTATTGAAGCCCCATTTCAAGTGAACGGCCCTTCACTGGCTAACGCTGCCTGGGCCAACACCTGCCCCGGCACCATTCAAGGCTTCTGCAAGGTCTTGTTAGTTTACACCTCCACTCATCTGTTGTGGTCAGAGCCTCATGTACCAGGCTCCAGGATTGGCCAGAGAAGCCCCCTTGCTGGCTTCCCTTTTGGTCACCCGTGTGGAGAGACAGTTCTTGGGTGGCAGCTGATCTTCCAAGCAGTGCTTCATCCTCCTCCCCGTGCCCAAATATCCCCTTCCCACAGCAGTGGGGCTGGGCGGGTGAGCAATCCAAGAGACAACCCATGCAGACAAGGCTTGGCTCTGGGCCGAGTCAAATTGGGCAGTGCTTCAGAACCAGTGTCCTGTGGAAGGCGCAACCTGGACGGGACCTTGTCCAAAATAAAATCAGGTCTGTTGGACAAAAATGACTCTACACAAAACTTTTAACAGAGGATGCAAAGGTGGCCCAGACCCTGCTTTGCTTCAGTCTTTACAGAAAAGCTCAGCAGTGACCAGATGATTAACAAAATTAAGATGAACAAGATGTGGGAGGGGATGCAGGTCAGGATAACTAAACAGCATGTCAAAGAATGCCTGGTTAACTTTAATAAAAGTGGGGCATGACGAACTGCACCATAGAATCCTGAAGGAATTAGCTGAAGAAATCTCAGAGCCACTCGCAGTTATCTTTACAAACTCATGGAGAAAAGGCAAGGTCACGGAGAGCTGGAGACGGAGAAATGTAGTGCCTGCCTTTTAAAATTAGAAAGAGGAAGAGCCAGGAAATTACAGACCAATCAGCCTGACATGATTATTTGGGACAAATTATAAAGTCATTATAAACAAAGTCATTGGAACAAATTATAAAACGATCAATTTATCAGCACCTAGACTAAAATGGGGTGATTGCTAGTAGCCAACATGGGTTTCCTTCTATGACTGAGTAACTGGCTTAGTAGACAAGGAAATGCATAGACACAGAATACATCTCGGCTTCAGACTTACTGACATTCTCCTAAGAAAGCTGAAGAAATGTGGGCTGAAAGGAACTCCCATTAGGTGGGTTCACAACTGACTGAAAAGCTGCACTCAGATAATAATTAATGGATCGGTATCAAACTCTGAGGAGATAACAAGTGGCATCCCACAGGGGTCTCTGCTGGGTTCAGTCCTCTTCAACATTTTCATTAATGATTTGGAGAAGGTAGTGGAGAGTTTACTCTCAAATCTGAAGTTGACACAAAACTGGGAGGAATTGCAAAAACTTTGGAGGATAGGATAAGCATACAAAATAATTTAGATAAACTAGAAACCAGGGCTGGAAGAAATAAAACTAGATTTAACAAAGATAGTTGCAAAGTTTTACACCTAGGAATGAAAAACCAGAAGCACAAATCTAATTGACTAGAGGGCAGTAGCGCAGAGAAGGAGCTTCTGGCGTGTAAACTAAAGAGGAGTCAGCAACGTGACATAGTTGCCAAACTGGTCAATGCTATTCTGGGCTGCGTGAACAACTGAGCTGCCTTGCCCACGGTAAAGGAGAGAACAGTGTCCTGGGTCCGGTTCAGTTCTACATCCTCATTAATGACTTGGATGAAAGAATGGAGGGAATCCTGATCACGGTGGATGGGGCAGCTTGCTAGCACCTTGGAAGACAAAATTCGAATCTAAAAAAATCTCAATAGGTTGGAAATCGGGGCTGAAATTAACAAAGTGAAACTGAACCGAGGTCAGTGTCAAGTTCTGCATTTAGGGAAGAAAAATCAACTGTCCAAGTCTGAGTTGGGGGCCCCTGGCTCGGCAGCAGCAGCACACGTCAAAAAGGGGTTGATCGCAAACACTGATCCTGAGTCAGCACTGGGAGGCGGCTGCAGAAAAGGCTAATGCAATTCTCAGCGGCATTAACAGAAGCGTCACTGTCTCCAAGTCAGCAGAGGTAATCATTCCCCGCTGTTCAGCACGGGTCAGAACGCACCTGGAGCCCTGGGTCCAGTCTTGGGCATCTCATTATAAGGAGGACATTGACAAACAGGATCAGGGGTCTGGAAAGCCAGTCTTGGGGGGCGGCGGGGGAGACACGGGGGCCATGCACTGCCCCTGGGCCAGCACGACGCTTCCTCTCTGGGGCTGCAGGCTTCTCCCCCCTGCAATGGTTGGGGCAGCTCACTCCCTGTGCTGGATGGCGCTGGGGGCAGGGAGGTGTCCTGTGCCCTGGCCCCCGCGGTGCACTCTGGCTGCCTCTTTGTGCCTCAATGTCATCGTCCCCCCGCGGTGAGCAGCGGTGCGCCAGTCAAACAGGTTTTCCTTTTCTTTGTTAATTCTCCCCTCATTACATTTGAAATTCCACAATCAGTGTGCACTGTAATTGTCGAATTTGATGCTAATGATTAATGAATTAAACATGGATCCATCAATTAGTCCTTGGAGAATAATTCTGCATAAAGCAGCGGATAATGTAATTACAGTAACAAAGATAATGAGATGTTAACATCGACGGAGCCCAACGTGACATGATCACAGCAGGCACAAGCACCTCAGCCTGGGGGAACCAATCGCTGGCTCCGTGCGCGTGGAATGTCGGGGGGCAGCGCACATGCGCCTCCTGGCCTTGCCCTCGCTTGCCCTGCTGCAGAGATCAGCCCTGCCATGTGGAGCTGAATGCAACGCCGGCCAGTCCCACCACCGAGCTGCAGTTTCCCCGGCCACGCACCGACCAGCTCAGAGACTCGGCCCCGGAACAGCCTTGGCCTCTGATTTGGGGTCTACGTGGAGCAGGTCCCAGCCCCCTTCCCCCTAACCCAGCAGGGCTGCATGTCTACAGCAGCCCCCAGGGCGTGGGTGGGGCCAGCCCCACCCAGCCCTTCCCAAGGGAGGGCGCCACTGCCCTGCTACAGGCAGCAGGGTTCCCAGGAAAGCAAACCCCCAGTTCCTTCTCACCCCACCTGGGAAATGCAGAATCATCCCAAGTGAGACAGGCTCAGGCGCTTCCCAGCTCTGACAGAAACTCTTCTTCTCTGGCCGGTATCAGCAGTAGGGCTGAAATGAGAATTGTTTTTCTTGCGAGGATCCTTATCAGGATCTCGGTACAATCTTGATAACGGTGCAAGATCTTGTCTAAAGAGAAAAGCAACTGCACACGCACAAACTGGCCGCGGCGGCTTTTATACGCATGTGCCCCTTCAATCAGAAGTCCCCTCGGCCACATAAGGCTGGAACTTAGATTTTAAATCTGAAGTGCTGTTAGGTGCATGGGTCGGACAGTACGTAGTGGACACATGGCTCCAGCAAGCAAATTGAGACAAATATCTCCACCGAAAAAGTGTCAAGAACCAGGGGTTTTCTAAAAACTAGCTGAGAACTGTGATTCCTCTCAAAAATCAGGAGTGTGTTTCAGCCCTAATCAGGATCTCAGTGGGATTCCCTGGCTCTTCCGGCCTTGGGAAGGGGTGGCAAAGCTGGCAGCCCTTGCATCGAGCCAATCTGCTTGGCCAGGTGCGTTTGCCCGGACGGCAGGCTCTGGGGCAAGTGCAATGGGGCTGAAGAAAGCGCTCCCAGGCCCCCACGGAGCAGCCCCCGTGCCGTGCCGTGCCGTGCCCCTGCAGTGCAGAATCGGAGTGGGGATGGCAAAGGGAGAGCGGGAGGGGGGCAGGGAAGTTAGTGACAGGTGGGTCAGCACAAAATCATGGACACAGCCAATGCAATGTAGAGGCAGCAACATAAACCCTCTTCTCACAAAGCAGAATTAACCCGAGACAGAAGTTTTATAGAATCCTAGAGCAGGAAGGGACCCCGAGTCCAGCCTCCTGCTTGGGGGCTAACCCATCCCTGACAAACGCTCATCCAGCCTCAGCCTCAAATCCTCCGGTGCTCGAGAAGCCACAATTTCCCTGGGTCGCCCACCCACGGCCTTTAGTTAGGAATTTCCCCTCGAGAGTCAGTCTAAATCTCCCTTCCTCCAGCCTGTCCTCATGGTCTCTTGTTCCCTTTGCAGATATTTGTCATCACATCCCTGCTTAGTCTTCTTTCCTCCATGCTGAACACGCCCAAATCTCCTGCTAGGATTTGTATTCCAGACGGGAGCGCACACTGCTGCCCATGGCTCCTGAGAATGGGCCCCGCTGTGTTTCGTCAACCACTGCCTGGGTCTTGGCCTTCCAGAGCACGGGGATTCAAAACCAGAAAACACTACATGGGCAAAGCACTGGCTGGAAGTTGCAAGTTACTGAAGAGGGGGGTCTTGGGAGGGGTCCCATAGGGATCGGCTCCTGGTCTTGGCCAGGGAGGTGGAATTGCAGCTGAGAAATTCTCCAGGCAACACGAAGCCTGGCCCAGCAGTGAGGAGATAGCAATTCTGCAGAGGCGCTTGGTTGGCTGGGTTCATTCTGGCAAAGACAGCCCACTGCAAGGGCATCCCTTTAGGAACAAGGAACGTCAGCCAGACCCACAGAATGGGGGTGGGGTAGGGGGCTGCAGCATCCTGGAAAGCAAGGACCCGGAAAAGAATTTGGATGCCAAACAAACCTAGCACGAGCTCCTGGTATGATGGTGAGACAGGAAGGCTTGAACGCCTTAGCAAGGGGGCACGTTACTGGGCTGCACCGCCGGTGGTACTCCGACAGGACACAGGAAACCCGCTGTAGGTGACTGGTAGTGAGAGACTAAGGAGGCTCAATCTGTTTCACTTCTCAAGAGAAGAAGGTGGAGACATGATTATGGGGATAAGAACTTTCATGGCGGAGCACGAGGTGCGAGAGAGAGAAGGCTGCTTCATCAAGCAGAATAGGCAGCATAAGAGCTGATGGCTGGGAGTTAAAGATGGATAAATTCCCACTAGAAATGAGACAAAGATTCTTAATAGTGAGGGAGATTCACCTGGGAGCAGGGAGTTCTCTGGAAATCAAGGCTCAAAGAGAGGGCCTTCAGCCAACCCAGCTTGGCCGGCTGGATCTCGTCCTAGTCCGGGGGTCGATGTCGATGCCTGTCCTGGTTCCGACATTATTATTATAAGCAATTATTTAGCGCCAGCGATGTACCTGGCGCTTTACAGAGAATAAGACAGACAGGGTCCCTGCCCGAGAGCTCACAGTCTAAAGATCCAGGGAATCCTGCCCAGGGGAGCAAGACGGGCTCAGAAAGAACAGGGTTGCTCACTCAGTGCTGCCGCGGCCAGATGGAGCCCCCTCTTCCAAGGGCTTGCCCTTATTGCTCATTGAAGCAAGCAGCAGAAAGGCCGGTTAGGCTAGCTACGTATTCCCCAGGGCCAGTGTAGCCAGCGTGTGGCTCCACCATGGCAGCAGGGCGTATCAGAGACTGCTCGGCTGACTCTGCTTGAACCATCCCTGCCACTGCTGCTGGGAGGGTCTTCCTAAGATTTAAATTAAATCTCCCTTCTTGCAGTTGAAACCTGTAACCCTCTTAATGGCCTGGGCGCAGTCTCCCCCCTTATCTGCCTCTGAGCTCAGCCGGGAGTGCCCTCTTGCGGGCACCATCTGCCCGCTGCCAAGCTGGTAGGGTAAGGACGCACAGAACCAGCCGGGTTCTCGGTGGTTGACCCACACCTGGAACTCCCTTCCCCTGGAGGCTTGTCAGAGCTGGAGCCTTCTCCTCTTTCGGAGGCAATGCAAGACTTTTCTATTCGCTCAGACATTTGGCAGGAGGGGACAGGAGTTTGGGGAGATTTGGGATGGGGAGTTAAACTGGTTTTATTTGTGCACTTCAAAACATCTCTTTATGTATTGTAATCCACCCTGAGCCCTTGACAAAGGGAGGGATAAACATTTAAAGAAACAAACCTCTGTCTCTTCTTATACGACATCAGCTTCTTAGCAGCCTTTGAAATATTTGAAAATCATCATCATCCCCACTCCACGCCCCTTAATCTTCTCTTCTGTCCACTGAGCGTACCCAGCTCCTTCACAGCCTTTCCCGAAATGCCTCGTCTTCCAGTCCCTTGATCAACGTCCGAGCTACTGTCCTCGCAATCTTTTCCAACTGCCCCAAACCAAACCCAGTCCTCCAGCAGCGGCCCAGCGGGTGTCTTGGATGCCATGCTCCGCTAACAGGCATTAGCCTTTCTAGGCAACAGCATCCAACTGCCA
This sequence comes from Sphenodon punctatus, assembly GCA_003113815.1. Taxonomy (NCBI): domain Eukaryota; kingdom Metazoa; phylum Chordata; class Lepidosauria; order Sphenodontia; family Sphenodontidae; genus Sphenodon; species Sphenodon punctatus. The sequence continues at coordinate 53,471 of QEPC01009542.1, forward strand.
GCTAGGGCAGACTTTGTGATCCTGGCGGAATCAGTTAGTCCAGCCCCCTGCTCAGTCAGTGCAGGAAATCCTCAGCTACAGCATCCCAGACTCTAGTGGAGGAGAACCCACCCCCACTCTAGGCAGCCTGTCCCGCTGTTGAACCGCTCTTACCGTTAGGAGGTTCCATGACAGCCTCTGTCATCCCCCGACGCTTCTTGGCAGCGGCCTATTTGCTCCCCTCCAGCGTTTCACACAGCCCAGCAGGGAGCAGTTCTCCTCCCTCCTGTCTAACGCACTGAGATCCTTAGCCTGTCGGCCTAGCCCTGCAACTTGTGGCTAATCCAACGGGGCCGGCAGAGCTAGTTCAGGAGGAGCAGACTGCACTTTAGAAACTTCCTGACTTTGGAGGACTTGAATGCTCAGCCTTAATGTGGCATTAATGCTAGTTATTTGCATTTAATTAGCCACTAAAACCCGTTAATAGAGCCTACACTTGATCTTCTCTTTTCTCTCCCTCATTTCGCACAAACAACACTAAAAGAACCTTCTGGCTGCAAAGCCACTCAGGAGCCCGTCCCGTCAGGAGGCTGAGGAATGTGCCGTGCCGTGCCGTGCCGTAGGAGTGGTGCACAAAGCTCCTGTCCTCTCCTCCTCCCAGCTGGGCTGGCTCTTCTGTGCTCCTAGCCAGGCCGTGCCAGCACCACTGCCTGTGAGATGCCACTTCTCTCTCAGCTGCCTGACGGCGCCACAGACTCAGGCAAAGCTTGTGTCTGCTTGGGAAGCGGCTGCCTGGAGCACCCTGCCCTGGCTTCCTACGCTCCGTTCTCACTCCGTCCCTCCTGTCACCGCGCTCACCCACCCCAAGACTCTTGCTCCTTCTGCCCCTCCTTTCTTGCTGCCCCGCCCCCCCCAGCCTGGAACTCCCTTCCCTGGAGACATTTGTTCTGCTCCCTCTTCCGACAGGCTTTCCTCATCTGACCGGCTGCTGAGGCTCCCTGATGTCCTTTCACGCTGTGTGAAATTAGCCTCCAGGATCCCCCTCTCCCCTGTAACCGTGACATCTCCCCGTCAGGAATGGCGCCTCTCTCCTCCTTGGGGCAGGGGCAAGCCCACTGCGGGCACTAGCTACCAGGAGATCACCAGGCTCTCTGTTCTGGGCACAGATCAGACTGAGCCCCAACTGGTCCAGCCTTCCCTGCCGGACACTGGCGATGCCCCACGAATGCCTCCTCAAGGGCAGCGGCCTCCCCTGCTTTGTAACTCGGTGCTCAGTGCAAAACTTTACCTACAAGACGCCCAATGGCCTGGATACCTAAACAATCGCCCGAAACCTCAAGAGCAGAAGTGCTGTTGGCAGCTCCACTCCACGGGGCGGACGGGGGAAAGTCGTTATGTGGGGCCATGGCAAGAGCCTTGGCAAAGTCGAGATCTATTACATCCACGGCATTCCCCAAGTCAAGCAAGCGAGTAACCCCATGAAAGAAGATGGTGCCGCTCTGACCTGGCCTTGCTAACACACGCTCTGAATAAACAAATACGTAGCAAGAGCGAGCACGCCCCCCTGGGAGAGATGCTGCATCCCCTGCTCAATGCGCTCTGGAAGGGATGGAGATCCAGCAGGAAGAACCTGAGAACAGAGGTGAGGAACAGACACTCGGAGGCCCCAATATGGCTCAGAGACATTTTGGGGAAGCCAGAGCACCCATGACCAAAAAGCAGCCAGTTTCTCTCTGCAAGCTCCGAGCTGCTGCCCAGGTTGCATCTTCCCTGCCAGAAGGGAAGCCGCCGGGGGAAAGCAAAGGCTGTTGGGTAAGACAAGGGAAGAGATGGACCCTCTCTCCTCAGCCCTGCTCAGGGCTCATCCAGGGACCTGGCCCCAGTCTCAGGCACCTCACTTCAAAGGGGAGACTGCCGGGGAGGGGGAGCACAACTGAGATGCAAATGGGGATGGCGGGAGCAGAGACTGAAAGAACTGGGAATGTTTAGCCTCAAAGAGAGTGAGAGAGCGAGAGGATTCTGGGGAGAGATTATCACAGCTTTCCAATAGGCAAAAGACCGCTCTGTGCAAAATGGGGCCCGGAGGTTCCCTCTGGTCACCGAGGACAGGGCTCGAGGGAACGGGGGTCATCTCTGGTCACCGAGGACAGGGCTCGAGGGAACGGGGGTCCCCTGTGGTCACCCACGACAGGGCTCGAGGGAACGGGGGTCCCCTCTGGTCACCCACGACAGGGCTCGAGGGAACGGGGGTCCCCTGTGGTCACCCACGACAGGGCTCGAGGGAACGGGGGTCCCCTGTAGTCACCCACGACAGGGCTCGAGGGAACGGGGGTCCCCTCTGGTCACCCACGACAGGGCTCGAGGGAACGGGGGTCCCCTCTGGTCACCCACGACAGGGCTCGAGGGAACGGGGGTCCCCTCTGGTCACCCACGACAGGGCTCGAGGGAACGGGGGTCCCCTCTGGTCACCCACGACAGGGCTCGAGGGAACGGGGGTCCCCTCTGGTCACCCACGACAGGGCTCGAGGGAACGGGGGTCCCCTCTGGTCACCCACGACAGGGCTCGAGGGAACGGGGGTCCCCTCTGGTCACCGAGAACAGGGCTCGAGGGAACGGGGGTTCTCTCTGTGTTGGAGTATGTGACCCCTTATGGGGGTGATGGTCACCTCTGTCCTCTGGTCACTGAGGACAGGGCTCGAGGGAACTGAAAGAGAAAGGATTTAAGGCTAGGGGTCGGCAAAGGTCTCAAGCCCAAAATACCCGGCTGTGGAACTCCCTCCCACCGGCGGTCCGCCTATCCTCAGACCTCCCCTCTTTTCGTAGACAGTGTAAGACCTGGCTGCTCCACCAGGCGTTTGGCAAGGGAGACGGGTGATGGGTCAGGTGAGGGGTGCGATGGGCTGGCTCTGCCAGGGGTCTTTTAATGTTTTATGGTTTTAATTGTGTTATTAATGGATTTTTAAAATGTTGTTGTGAGCTGCCCCGAGATGCGTGAGCAAGAGGGGGTGGCACAGAAATACGAGAAAAATAAATAAATAAATAAAATCACACCAAACGCTCCATCGACGGTGGTTTCTCCTTTCCCCAATTCCCCCTTCACATCCAAGTTGTGGTCTGGTGGGTTAGAGCAGCAGCAGCAGCAATAGCGGCACAGGACATATTCCCCTGGAGGCTCCGGCTGTCGAAATGGCGGCTCTGACGGAGCCACATGGGCATGTCCCCGGGCAGCCACTTCTGGCAAGAGCCATCGCCATTCACCACCTCTGATTAAGCTCAACATGAAGAACAACTGTCTAACTACCAGGAGAGTTGGGCGGCCCCATGGCTGGGGACCTTTACAACTAGGTTAGACCGACCTCGTCCTAATGGCAGAGGCTGGACTCTCTGCCGGGCCCCATGCCCAGGGCAGGAGAGAACATGGTGTAAGAAACGGGCAGGGTTGGGAAGGCAGAGCTACGGGAACCACTGGGGCATCAGCACCCTCTAGGCCTTAGCCACGGGCAAAGCCCAGGTAGAGTGCCCTCCTCACCGGTGACACCTGGGAACTGGGAGCTGCTCCTCTCCTTGGCAAGGCCATTGGTCTTGGGGCTGGAGCTGGGGGCTGTTGTGGTCGTTGCCCGTGGAAGTCTCTTGCCCGGTACCTTCACTGTCGTTCTCAGCAGGTCGATCTCTTTGCCATGGACGTTCTGCATGTAGTCCTGGAGTGAGGAGAGAAGGTGAGAGCGGTTCAGACCCTTCTCCCGTAGCCACGATGAGACAGCTAGCTACGAGCCTAGCACCCCTAGGGGCTTCCTGCACCCACAATGTGCCAAGCAGATACCGCCCACACGAGCCCCGAGACAGCCAGCTACAAGCCGTGCACCTCCATGGACGACACACTCCAGACAGCTTAGCGGGAAATGCCCACGTCAGCCTGCTCCTTAAGGAGAGACATCCCGTTCTCCCTGAGACAGCAGGTCAGAGTCAGCGCCCCTCAAGGGGAAAGGTCCTACATCTCACTCCCTGCCCCACAATACTTGGATTGGATGAAAGCTGGTGCCCCTAGAGGACAGAGGCCCTGGTCTCCTGACCCAGAGCGGAGCTAGCAGACCCACACCGCACCCTAATCATCTCCAGCCAACCTGTCCCCCAGCCCCCTGCAACCTACTACTTGCACCCAGTTCCACCCAGCCCAGAGCTAGCGCCCCCGTGTCTCATTCCCAGCTCCTGGAGACCACCCTCTCCACTTGGGCATTGCCCCCAACGGACTGCTCCGTTCCCCTGGACTGACACAACCACACTCTCAACTCAGCTCCCCTTGGGCCTCCTCCATTCAGGGGCAGATATGCCCTGAGTGCAGAGGCCTGTGAGAACGCTCCCCGGGGGGGTAGAGCGTGCACACGCCCAGCCCAGTTGGCGAAAGCCTTTGCCCACGTGACCCCATTTAGAAACCTCAATGCCAGAATCCCGTGACCTCAGGCAGCAAGATGGGCCTCCCCAGCGCATCCAAGCCCCGCAGAGGGTCCTGCCTCGCAGTTTGGAAGCCAAGGTCCTATGGTGCCAGAGGCTGCTGGGCGGGCTGGCTGGCAGCCTCCTCCTCGCTTCCCTGGAGACAGCAAGGGAATGCTAGGGGCACGCCGGGGGCAGGCCTGGGCCTCTCCTTTGCTGACTAAAGCCACCCTCCGTCCCAAGCTCATGCAGACCCCCCGCTGGGTCTCCTCAGAGCTGTGTAACGGGAGCGCCCCAGACCGATCCCAGGCCCCCGCCAGGAGGGACAGCCTGCTGCAGCTGCAGGAGATGCATGCAGGTCTGCTCCAGTTCACAAGGAGGCCACAGAACAGATTAACCAGAGTCGCTCCCTCTGTAAATAAACCCCGTCAATGGAGGCTGAGTCGCAGCTGCTCCAGTGGTGCTACGGTGGGGCAACCTTGCCAAAGCCTTTGGGTCACTGGCTGCGTCCAGGCCCCGGCCCGGGCGCCAGGGCTCGGGGCAGAGTGACCAGGGAGGCACGCTGGGCCGGGCGGCTGGATTGTCCCTAGCTCAGCAGTCTCAGCGCGCTCACTAGCTAGCCGGCCGCTGCCTGTCGGAGAGAGCGGTCACCAGCACACTACCGCTTTATTGCCTGCCATAAAACAGCAATTTCTTCCCAAGCCTCCTCGCTAATTACCCAGCCAGTTCTCTCATTTCATTTTATTACTGGAATTAACAACGAGTTCAAAGCGTGGAAAGCTATTAAGATGTGTGATTAAGCCACATTCAATTAGTTTCTACAAACAATTTAATTGATGTTGCAGATAGAATTAACAGAATGTGATTGTGTGGATGGCTCCACTGGCTGCAAAATGGGAGATGCGTTCTCGCTGGCTCTATGTAGCGCTGCGCGGCGCAGCCGGGCCGGCAAGCCTGGGACTCAGCCACACGGGCCTCCCTCCCCAAGCTCCCCCCCCCCCCCCCCCCCCCCCCCCCCCCCCGGCCTCCATCCTAGCCGGGCCTTTGCACGGCCAAGCTCAGTCACCAGGGAAGGAAGGAAGCAGCAGCTGGGAGGGGTCAGGCTTCCAGAGTCCAGCTCAGGATCTTCCTCCTCTAGCCCAGCAGGGGAGAACCCCGCCAGGAAGGCAAAGAGTCTGCTGCCTTGTGGTTACACAAGAGTAGCCAGCTGCTAGAGGCTGTCTGGCCACAACGTCCCAGTGCGGGAGGAGGTAGCGGTCCTGCGCTCCAGCCCCCCCCCCACCGAACACTAGCAGATGGGGGGGCTGGTCCCGGGGGGGGAATCCGCTAGTCCCTGACAGTCCGAGATCAGCTCCCGCCCTGAAGCGGGGAGTCTATAACCCTCCCTAGAATGCGTCACGTTTCTTGCCCAGGGTGAGACGGGAGTTTACAACGGGAAAGCAGAGGGAAAGACTCTGTCCAGGGCAGCCTGAATCCAGCCTCCTCATCCCAGAAACCCCGCTGAGGGCAGGGGGGACAGTCCCTCCCTACAGGACTTGGGGGGGAGGTGGGATTTCTGAGGACAGCGCTATGTCCCGAGACCCCAGGGCCAGCAGGAAGGGAAGCTGTGGGGTTGGGGCCTGGGGGCGAGTTAGCCGCTAGACGTGACCGCAAGGAGGCCCCAGGCCTAGCGTTCCTACTGACCACCCGATTAGCCAGCTCAGGCGCTAGCTGAGAGGGCCTTGAGGCAGGGGCAGGGGCAGGGGCCCTACCTCCCACCATAGATGTTACCGGCCTGGGAGCAACAGGTGTGGCTGGGGCCCACGGTCTCAGCTGCAAACTGTGCTCAAGAGCGAATGGGGAAGAAGCCATTAGCCCCCCAGTGGGGAGGTGACAGAGATGGATGAGGAGGCAGCTGTGTGCCTCAGCCACGCAGAGCAGCACCGAGTGACAGCTCCTTCCTCTTACCCACGAGCCGAGAAAATCCTGCCCGCAGAGTCCGCCCTAGCCAGGACAGCCCCCCACAACCGCGCGGCTCTGCTTCCCCCACAACTGCTTCCCCCACAGCCAGGACAGCCCCCCACAACCGTGCGGCTCTGCTTCCCCCACAGCCAGGACAGCCCCCCACA
>QEPC01009544.1:8872-20322 GCA_003113815.1 Sphenodon punctatus
GGAGGGGGGGGGGGGGGGCAACAGTGTTAGTGATGGAGGTCAGGAGGCGAGAAGGGATTGGGTCGAGAGGGCAGGTGGAAGGGTTGGAGGAAGAGAGCAAAGAGGAGATTTCCTCAAGGGAGGCAGGAGGGAAGGAGGAGAAGAGAGAGGGGGAGGGGTGGTGAGGGAGCGTGGAGAGAAGACGGGTTGGAAGCAATGTCCCGGCGGATCTTGTCAATCTTTGAAATGAAGAATGATGCGAGGTCCTGAGCAGAAAGGGAAGAGGGTGGAGGGGCACAGGGGGCTTGAGAAGGGAGTCAAAGGTGGAGAAGAGGCAGTGAGGGTCACGAGAGTAGGATTCAACCCGGGAGGCATAGTACTGTTGCCTCATCAGGGAGATAGTGGAAGAAAGGGGGGAGAGGGAGAATTTATAGTGGAGGAAATCAAACATTAAAATTTAATGCCCCCAAAGTTACCAAAAATATGAATTTATGTCAATGTAATAGTTGTTCATACCCTGTGCAGCTTTCCCATGTGGTGTATGTATTTCTGTAAAAAATATGCATCCTGGGATATGTGCACAGCAGACAGTGTAGTTAACACACCAATGTAAATCTAAGAAAAGAAACACTGGAGCTGTCAGATTTAATAAAAATGTTTAATGTCTCTTTACTCAAGAGCTCAGCTAGACTTTGACATACAACAATACTAAACACCAAAAATGTTACGTGCCCTACTGTATAGCTGCTGTTTATGAAACCATTATCTACTATCCCATAATGTATTTGTGTTGCATGGGAGTTCTACATTAATTACTCCCTGCCATCAAGAGAATAGCATGCATATGACGATTCTGTATTCCCAGAAGAGAAGACGTGTTGAAGGAAAGCTAGTGTATTTCCAGAAACCTAAAGGCTGTGTAGAGCTTGTCAAGTTTCTCAGAGTGGCTTATAAGTAATGGCACATGAATCCCAAAGAGATTTACAACATGAGATCACTTCATATTCTGGAAGGACAAGAAGAAGCCACTGAAAATCAATCTGCATTTCTAAATAATTGCTTTCTGTTTTTTCCATTCTTAGGAAGGCATAATGGAGACCTGATGCTCCACTCTGCCTTCCAGAGTGAAGGGAAATCAAATCCCACCAATTTAGCTGGAGTAAGTGTGCAAAGGGGGGAAAGCTTGGTCCACCCACTTTAGGGGAGATTTCATAGTAATCCAGATAGGTGAGATTGGAACAAGGCATCTGCGATATAGATGTTTCTGTGGCACCCATCACTGTATAGAGGGCTTTACAAGTATTTAGTTCAGAGAGAAGATGGTTGTCATGTTGGCCCAAATATAAAAGATAGAGACAAAGGCCTTTTTTACATGGATGCCCCCATCCCCCACCCCACTGGGGGTGCAGATGGGTGAGTGGTGGTGGGGCATCTGTGTGCATGCCATGGCAGGGAGGGCCCCCCAGGGAAACCCCACAGGTGATGGGTAGGGGTGCATGCATGCGTGCTCCTAGCACACACCCACCTCCACCCATCACCCACCAGTGGAGCAATCTGACAAAACGGAGGAGGCTCCGTGGGTGGATGTGGGTGGAGATGGGTGTGCGCCTGTGGAAAAGGTAGTACACCCACCTCTGGCACACACCCATCCCCCCACCCAGCAGCGCCGTGTGAAAAAGGCCAAAGTAGGCCCTTTTCACACAGACACTCTAACGCTGATAAAATGAGTGTTACATTTTATTATACATGTTGCAGGGCTGCAGGTGTCCTCTATTAGCTCTGGAGAATCTCAGGAAGGATTCCAGTATCATCATCAAGCCAGCAGACAAAGGGGGAGCCATGGTCATACTCAGCAGGGACTCATACTGTCAGGAGGTTTTACACCAATTACAGGATGATGTGTATTATAGACCCATAGACAAAGATTTTGTCCGGGGGGGTCTTAAAAGACAGATTGAGGATCTTGTATATGAAGGGTTGATGATGGGAAGATCAATAAAAAGGAGTATGAGTTTCTATTGAAGAGTGAGGGTAGAATTCCATTGTTTTATGTATTACCCAAAATACATAAAAGTTTAGCTAATCTGCCAGGGCGTCCAATAGTCTCAGGCAATGGGTCCAATCTGGAACCCCTTTCTCAGTTCTTGGATTCCTTTCTCAAGCCTTTTGTCCCATTGCTTCCCTCCTATGTTAGAGACTCATCGGATTTTCTGAACACTCTCAATGATATAGACTGGCAGTCCATCACAGGAGATCTGATTTTGGTGGCCATGGATGTGGCAGCATTGTACACCAATGTCCCTCAGGCAGCAGCACTTGAAGTGATTGAGGAGACATTAAATTTGAGGGATACATGTCATCCCCAAGACTACGTTCCTGTGCCAGTTAACTGAATTGGTTTTAACCAAAAGTTGTTTTGGATTCGATGGACAGCTATACCTTCAAATTAGTGGAATAGTGATGGGTTGTACAGTTGCCCCAGAAGTAGTAAATCTCTTTATGGGCAAATTTGAACAGGAGCATATTTACAATGGGTAATTTCAGATGTTCTGATACCATGGTCAATCACGGTGAACCCTCCGCGGTGGCCGAGGTACCGTAGCATCTGTTGGGCCTGAAAGAGATTCCTGCCAGATGTTCACCCCGGCGGGAATCTCTTTGACCACGTTTTCAGACCTCTGGATGGCTGGAGGTCTGAAAGCGTGGTCAAAGAGATTCCCACTGGGAGTGAACATCCAGCAGGAATCTCTTTGGGTCCAACAGATGTTACGGTACCGCAGCCACTGTGGGGGGGTTCACTGTGATTGACCGTGATATTGTAACATCTGTAAGTACCTCAAGGGCTGGAATCGGCGGACGGTAACGTCTATTCCCTCCGCCGATTCTGGGCCGTGGCCCAGACCCTGGGACGGAATTGGGCACAGCGGCCGGATTGGCTGCTGCGCCTGTCCATCTCCCAGAGGGAGGGCGGCCGGGGGAGTGGGGCTGTGCAGCCGCACGTCGCACCGCACAGCCCCGCCCCCTCCCCGATCCCCAGGAGGAATCAGGCCGGCATGTCTGAAGGACTGACGGCCTGATTCCTGTCCGGGATCCACAATGGATCCTGGACCATGGTCATTTCACATCTGAAATCACCCATTGAGAACCATAATTCATTTTTTCAGTATAGCTTCCTGTACAGGAGATATACTGATGATTTGTTCTTTTTATGGATGGGGACTAAGGAAGATCTTGTTCAGTTCCATCAATATTTAAATGAACGTGTGGCTAATATCCAATTTGATTTACAATATGACTCCTGTACAATTCACTTCCTAGACATCAGGTTGGAATATAGATCAGGCACCATGTATACATCCATGTATAAAAAGAATATGGATGTCAACTCCCTGCTGCATTATACCAGCAATCATCTGGTACATCTTAAAAATAACTTACCATACAGTCAACTTATTAGGATTATGAGGAACTGTAATAGTGACGGTATGTTTATACATCAGGCGAATAGGTGTATGGATGATTTAAGAGAGGGGGTACCTGGATAGGATCCTTAAGAAATGTTTTTTTAGGACATTGGGACAATCTAGAGAATCCTTATTAATCCCTAAGGTGAGACAATCATGCACCAGGTTAGTGTGTCCTCTCACATTGAGTCCAGGTTGTGGGGAGATACGTAAGGCGGTTCTGAGACATTGGCATCTAGTTCAACATATACCTGGCTGTGAAAAAAACCCTATTTTTGCTTATAAAAAAAACAAATCCTTGAAAGACACACTGGTGAGGGCCAATGTCAATCAGGCCAAGCAAGGCGCAAGTATTTTACCTTTGGTATCCATTCCTATAGGTCACTTTAAATGTGGGGGTTGTGGTACATGCAAACACAGTATACCCACAAAGAATTTGTACATCCAGGAACGGGGGGGAAGTTTGAACTCAAGCACTTCTCCTCTAAGTCAGTTGTTTATTTGATTTTATGCCCCTGTGACCTAATTTATGTGGGCTATACCTCGAGGATAATAAAAATTAGGATTCTAGAACACTGTGGCTACATTAGAAGGAAGGTCATGAAGGAATCATTGGTTGCACATTTTGTTCAGTGTCAACATTCAGTGGGAGACCTTAAATTTATATGCACTGAAGTTGTCTGTCATTGTTGCAAAAAAGAGAGGTCTACTGGATTTTTAGGTTAGGGTCGCTGAGCCCACAGGGTTTAAATGATAATAGTCAATGGACAGTGTTTCTTTAAGTATTTACGCCACATTTATTTTTGTGGAGTAGGTCATTTGGTCATGCTGTTTGTTGATTTCAGACAGTTCAAGAATATGCATAAATAACAAAAAAAAATCATAAAGTTATTTGGTCATGTTGTATGTTGATTTTAGACAGTTTAAGAATATGTATAATATAATACAATTTTCTCATAAAGTTGGATTTCTTATTGAAAGTAGATATTTTTACATAACATTGTTCATTTTCATTAATTGTTTTTGGAGTCAATGATTATGCAGACATGTATTATTGTAGTATTCTTAAGTTTATATATATTTTATATTTTATGGTTTAAATATGTTGATTTGATCATTTTTTGCCTGAGGCATATATGTTGTTCACGCCACTGGGGATTTGTATACAGAGTGCACTAGATCTGTGTTGGCATTAATCAATCATGTTATTGGCAGTATGATTTTGTATGGTACTGTACTGTTAATATCGTGCATTGCTAATGTGGATAGGATACAATACTATTGTGTTAGAATGCTATTGTGGATTTGTACAAAAACTGCACCAGAATTGTGTTGGTTTTTATCATGTTACTGGCAGGATGATTTTTTATATATTTAGTGGCAATGTATAATTAATATTGTTTATTTTGTGTTTTCAGATCTGGATGCTGATGATGCGATTTGGGAGGTTTTGGAGAAATCCAGCAGCCAGCATTTTTTCCTAACATGGTCAATCAGAATAAGAAGGACTTTGATTTGGTGAGTAGTGTTTGGGTCCACAACTTGCATGCTCTTAGACCTGAGAAATTGGGTTGGTACTAGGAGACAGCAGGTGGGCTGCATTGAGACAACGGGACTCAGGTGTAGCAGGAAATCAGGTGACTCAGAGCTCCATATAGAGGAGCGTGTATTTGGTGAAATTGCAGGCAGTTTTGCATAACGTCAGACAAGGAGTAGAAGACAAGCAGCACGCCAAACGAGGTGAGCTTTTGTGTTTGGGGCTGAGGGCTATCAACAATGCCACATGGCTGCTGTTTAAGATGCAGCCTTCCACACACATATTGCTCAGAATTACTTCAAGCCGACTTTGGTTTTTTGAAGCAAGGCCCTGATAGTGCGTGGTAATCTTTCATTCGTTCCTTTTCAGTGAGGCCTTGAGTGGATTATCCCAGCAGAATTAGAACCATACAGCCAGCAGCAGAGGGAGCAGCAAAGTTTTTTTCATCAGTGTGGAGTGGACTGATCCTCGTGTGAGTACATTTGGCAGCAGCGTGACAGTTTTGGCGTACATATCTTGCCTTGTGGATTTGGCTCAGTTCTATGTAGACCAGTTTGATTTATTATTGATTTTTGATTTTGTATTTTTTAATCTTTTTTTTATCTTTCATTGTTCATAGGTAAAATCTGGTGAATTTATATTTGAACAAACCTCAGTATTTAAAAGAGGCGGCATAAAAAGAGTCACAAGCATCTTCATGCAGATCTGATCGCCTTTTGATATTGTTGTTGGGTTTTTAATGCATGTCTGTCCACTGAGGAAGGGGTTTTGTCCCTGAAATGCGTTTGGACCGTGGATTTTATAGGGCTGTGGAGGTGACATTTTGCTTGTGTCTGATTACCAAGCAATGTACATTTCTTGACACTATGTATGTCCAATAATTTCCTTTTGGAATTCATACATTTGTATGGTACATTATTATTTGTTTTGATATCCTGTTTATATGTTCATTGTATACTTGATACAACTACTTTATGCATAAGGGTGTAGTTGAGTTTTTATATTTTTTTTATTATTTGATATATTACATGTATTAACTCTCCATATAAAATTGTTCAGTTTGTTTATTGGACTGAGGTCCTTTCTTTTTTCTTTTGTGTTGCTGCACTATCCAAGATATTCTTCTTGGTAGAGAGAGGGCTCCTATCGCAATCTCTTTTTTTTGTGGGCTCCATGGGTGCCCTGCAATATGTATAATCAAATATAACGCCCATTTTATCAGTGTTAGAATGTCTGTGTGAAAAGGGTCGTAGTTTGATGATATTTTTCACTGAGTGGTGAGAAGTTTCCAAGGTAGTCTGCTTCCTCCTGAGGAGAGATGGACCAGAGGCTTATGGTGCATATAGAAATCAATTTACTTACATTTATTTGTCATTATGGCAAATAGAGAGAGAAAGACAAACACGCAAACTCTTGGGTAGCTAAGGCCAATCCCATGGAGGACTTTCAATATCAGGAAAGAGAGTTTGCATTGGGCTGAAATCAATATCAGCGCAGAGGCAGTCTGCCAAGTCTTTGAGTTCACAGGGTGGGGGGGACGATTGCTATGCAAAGAAGCTACTGCATTTTGTCCTCAACGGAACATTTGCCGCAGTAATCAAGCTAGAAAGTCACAATGCACAGATCAATTACTTGGCCTGTGTTCAATAAGATGGGGTGGCCTATGGTATCAGTAGTAAATCAAACTGTTTTGTGATGGTGAGACAAACGTCTTTACACCCCAACAGAAAAATTAGAAGTAAACACCAGAAGTTTCAATTCACGGCTTTATAAGACTCCTCCACATATTAGCCCATGGGACCTTTATAAAACAAAACAAATCATCTAGAATTGTTTTAGCATTTATGGGACAAAAAGTTGCTTGGCTCTGGTTGTACCTTGACTGTATATTTGACTGTACTGTAGTGGGAAAGAAAGTGTTTGAGCTGTTTTCATTTACAGTGACACTCCCTAACGAGTATTTGAGCGTTCCATGTAGGAATCTAACATTCCTAAGGAATCAAATAACAAATGATAAAATTATTTTATTTTTAAAACCACCCCATAAACTTTTGTAGAGAATTAAATCACTGCTATAGAATTTTACAAGACAGCTAAAAAACCCACAAAGGTAAACCATTCTCAACAAAACATTATGATTTATACAGCACTTTTAGTGTGCAAAGCACTTTACAATCCTTATTTAAAATAGCTCACCCTCACACCCACCCTGTAAGGTACATCATAATAATTCCCATTTTATAGCTGGGGAACTGAAGCTGAGAGATAGTGACTTGCCCAATGAGTTTATGGTTAAGATATTATTGGAACTCTACTTCCAGGTCTAAGTCCAACACCTTCTCTACTGGGCTACACTGGCTCTCTCGTCCCTATTAAATCCCATAGCTGTTTTACATAAAGGCTGTTGGCCACAACCATACAATCAGCTTCTCTCATGATTGCCCAGGGAGGGATCTATACATTTCCAAATAAACATGACTAGATATGCTGATGGGGAAATGTCCTATATTGCACTACTTTATGTAGAATACAGGTTTGGGGATACTGTATTACTTCTACCATTTTCAGGCTTTGACCTTGATTTTCAGCTTGTGAAGCAAAATTGTATTTGTTCTCATTTCTGCAAGAAAGAATCACAACACAACAAGAATTAAAATCAAGCACAAATCCTAGCAGCCAGCTAAACCCTGTTTCTGAAATATCACTCAAAATATTTTGCTTCTACACCACAAACTGTGGTTAGAATGGGATTGTAGGTTGGAGACATACAGTAATCATCAAACATATTTGTATGAAATTAATGAAAAAAAATGTCTGAATGGAAAAAAAATTAATCAGCAATTTAATAAGGCATCTGCTTTTTACTTTACAATCCACAAGAAAACATGATCCTGTCACTAACTTACCCACAAGCTGCTTATGGACTCCAGGAATTTTTGTAGTAACTTGGCTGTGGCTTTGCAAACCCTTAGAGTAAAATAATGCAGTTTGGCAACCCAAATTACATTTTAAAAATAAAATATAAAGAGAAAGGTCTCAGTCTGAGAATAATATTGCCATTTCTGTCAAATTGCAATTAAACTAATTCATCAGATTATCAGCTTTGCATAGCAGTTTAGTTGCCCCTCACCAAACCCCTGAATTCTATAAAAAGCTTTTCCCATCTGTGTTGATTTTTTTCCTATGGACATTTAAATCTGTGCTTTTAAATTCAGATGGGAAGTTAAAAAGTCATGAGTGCTGAGGCAATGCTTTACACTGATGAAAACTAATAGAAAAGGGGTTTTTTCCACCCAGGTTTATGAACTTTTCAGAATTACAACAATCTCCCTTCTGGAGGTTTGTAAATTTGGACTTCTACTGCAATTAAACTGAGTAGTTCTGTATTTTTGTCCTGCATGGCCCCAGTTTGAGATTTAAAGTAGAAATGAAATGAATGAAAGCTGATTACACGTAAAATGCCTATGGTACCAATAGTTTGTTGGCTTAAGAGTGTATTGTGCGAGTAAGTACATATATAATGGATATATAGGCCAGTCGTAAAATTTTGAAATGTTTTAAAGTTAATATATGTAAAATATTTACGGTACAAATAGTAAGGTGGTTATAGTGTATTGTATAAATATTGTTTACGTGGTTTAGGCTGTTAATAAAATTTCATTTCATTTAATTCAAAGTATAATTTCACCACCCCAGACAGCAACAAAGAGTGAAAACAGACATGACACTAACCACCTTTTAACCACCCTTGGTGGTCATTTATGCATGTTTCAGGGCTGCATAGGGCACCAATACAGCCCTGCAACATGCATAAATAACCACCAAGGGTGGTTAAAGGGTGGTTAGCGTCATGTCTGTTTTCACCCAAAGACACGCTAAGTATATGGAATATCAAGTGATATCGTGATGCCATCTGCAAATGGCATTACTCTATATGGGGTTCTGACCTGTAATTTGTGAAAATCTGGAGTAAGTTTTAGTTTAGAAAGAATTGGTCCTCCTAATTCTTATTCTGATGCAGTAGAATAGGAGAGGATAACAGGATACGGAGCAGAGGGGAAGTAGGTCTCCTCACCAGAACCTCATCTGCCAAAGAGAGGAAATGATGAGTCAATCAGTTGACCACCATTCAGAAACATTTATACAATCCAAGTACACCTCAAGATAAAGTAAGTAATAGTGATGGAAAGTTTGTGGCCTGTTTCTGAAGGGGAAGCAGCAGGAAGTTATTATTATTGGGTGAAAACAAATGAGACGGGGCAAGGTGACTCCCCGGACCACCCAGGGGAGGGCCACAGGAGCCACGAGTCCCGTGGTTGGTGGGCTGTGCAGAACAAATGTGCAAGTGAACCCAGGTGGGTGGAGAGCTGTCCCACCATCCCCAAGTCACAGGTAAGGCGGAGGAACTGAAAATATGGGTGGGCCTCCAACCCCGCTCCACTCTCAGAAACCCACACCCCACCATGATGTACATCTATGGTGAAATGCAGGCAAAAGAAGCCACAGCAGCCACAGTCACCCTCCCTGTACAGTATTCCAGGACGGCGGGGGCAGAGGCCCGGGGAAGCAACCGCTAGCATCTCTCCCAGTACACAGAGGTACCAGCCAGCCACAGGAGGAACCAGTTACCAACCACGGAAAGTCAGCAGCAGGGAGCAAAATGCATACCCTATGGCAAGCAGAAGAATAAAAGGGACAATCAGAAGGGAGAAATGAAAACTGTCGCACACAGGCCAAACAGCCCTGGCAGGCTGCCAATCCAGTCCCTTCCAACTGCCATTAACAACACAGGTCACAGATCTGCCCATAGTGTAAAGTTCCAAAGGGGTCCCAGCGCTTTGGAGGGGGGAACCCTTTAAGAAGGTCCATCTCAGGCCTGAAGGAGAGTCTGAGTAGAGACAGCTGAGACTGGGCATGGCAGAGCCAGTCCATGAGCAAAGCTCGGAGCAGGGCAGAGTTTTGAGGAGACAGGAGCTCAGGTGAGGTTCTGCTTCTGTCTCCAGACAAACCGGTTCAGAGGGATTGCCTGAGCTGGAGGATTGCTAGGTTACAGGAGGGATTGTGCCTGACCCAGGGGGAACTCAGAGAAGCAGTGGAGAGGAGACTGTATATGATACCTCTGGCCTGAGGAGGGACTGTGCCCCCAGCCAGACGATTAAGCCTTTGCAACGCATAATAAGACTGTGTCTACTGTGGAGGGTTAACACTGACTGTGAATAAAGGCACGTGGAGTTGATTCCCCTATTTGAGTGACTTGATTGGGGCTAATATTGAAAGACTTCCACTGGAGGAGCCGATCGCTGCTACACCCTCTCCTTCCAGCAACCAGTCACACTGGCAGCCCATAGCGCAAAGTTCCAACGGGGTCTCAGCACCGATCAATCACACACCCCCTCTCGACACAGCTATGTCAAACTGGCAGCCCACAGAGGAAAGGTCTAATGGGGGGGTACTGGCACTTGGGGTGAGAAGCCCTGCTCCCTCTGCATATAACCCCCATTGATAAAATATATACAAGATAAGGAAATACCTGAGTCCGTGCCAACCAAGTTGGCACCAATACATGTTAAAAAGGATCTTGGGATTGTAGTTGATCACAAACTGAACATGAGTCAGCAGCGTCATGCAGCCATAAAAAGGGCTAATGCAATTTTAGGCTGCATTAACAGAAACATCATTTCCAAGTCACAAGAGGTCATTGTTCCACTCTATTCTGCACTGGTCAGACCTCATCCAGGAGTACTGTGTCCAGTTCTGGGCACCACACTTTATGGAGGACATTGACGAACTGAAACAGGTTCAGAAAAGGGAACAAAGATGGTCAGGAATCTGGAAACCAAGTCCTATGAGGAAAGGTTGAAGGAGCTGGGTATGTGTAGCCTTGAGAAGAGAAGACTATGGGGAGACATGACAGCCATCTTCCACTACCTGAAGGGCTGTCACAGTGACTTGTGACAGAAAAGACTGGTTCTCTCTTGCTGCTGAAGGCGAAACTAAAAATAATGGGCTCCAATTACAAGAAAGTATATTTTGGTTAAACATTTGGAAGAACTTCCTAGTGGTAAGAGCTGTTCGACAGTGGAACAGTTTTCCTAGGGCGGTGGTGGGCTCTCCTTCGCTGGAGGTTTTCAAACAGAGGCAGGACGGCCATCTGTGGGGGGATACTGTAGCTGCAGATTTCCTGCACTGAGCAGGGGGTTGGACTAGATAACTTCTGGGGTCACTTCAAGCTCTATCATTCTATGATACATGCCCCTTCATTAGCCCCTCACCATCGTATGCTGTGCCACCATATAGTGGGAGTCGAAAGCATCCCCGCATGCCAGGGAGATCTGCACTTCCAGCCATGTCCAGACCTCATACAGGGCATGCAGCTCAGCTGCAGTCGGTTTCTCCTCCTGGTAGGCAGACCTCCCCAGCCCCCAAGGAGGCTGAGCTCCAGCATCTGATAAAGGCACTCATGCCGGTCC
>QEPC01009544.1:38777-57648 GCA_003113815.1 Sphenodon punctatus
TCGAGGCAACGGGAGTAGACAACCCCTTCAAGGAGCTTAGAGGCAAAAGGGAGGAGCAAGACAGGATGGTAATTAGAGGGTTCAGAGGGATCCAGAGTGGACTTTTTGAGGATGGGGGAAACAGTGGCATGTTTAAAGGTAGAGGGGATGGAGCCAGTAGAAAGGGAGAGGTTGATCATGTGCGATGGTGGAAGCAATGGACGTCAGGAGGTGGGAAGGAATGGGGTTCAGGGGGCAAGTGGAGGAGTTGGAGGAGGAGAGCAGGGAGGGAACTTCCTCGCGGGGGTGCGGGAGGGAAGGAGGACAGGAGAGAGGTGGGGGAGGAGGAAGGTGGGGAGTAGTAGGGAGAGAGGACTTGGAAGTGATATCCAAGCAGATATTGTCAATCTTAGAGGTGAAAAAGATCCTGAGCGGAGAGAGAAGAGGGGGGAAGAGGACAGGGGGGTTCGAGAAGGGAGTCAAAGGTGGAAAAGAGGCGGCGAGGGTCCCAGGAGCAGGACTCAATGTGGGAGGCATAGTAATGCTGTCTAGCGAGTGAGATAGCAGAGTTGAGCGATGAGAGGCAGAATCTGAAGTGGAGGAAGTCGGCGTGGAAATGGGATTTACACCAGAGGCATTCAGCAGCCTGGGTGCAGGAGCGGAGATGGCAAATGGTGAGGGTGATCCAAGGACAAGGGTTATGGGAGTAAGTCGGGCAGGAGGAGAGGGGGGCAAGGGAGTCGAGGGTGGAGGTGAGAGAGGAGTTGAAGGCGGAGATGGCAGAATCGGGGGAGGAGGAGGAGAGGACTGAGGGGAGAAGAGGAGAGATGGATGAGGCAAAGTCCTGGGGCATAATGGCTTTCAGATCGTGGAAGGGACGGTGAGATGGGGAAGAGGAGGGGAAGCAGTGGAAGAGATTGAAGGAGACAAGGAAATGGTCAGAGATGGGATGGGGTTCGAAGGAGAGATCAGAGACAGAGCAGTTCCTACAGAACACGAGATCAAGGGAGTGACCATCAGTATGGGTGGGGGAGCAAGCCCAGAGATGGAGATTAAAGGAGGAGGCTAAGGATAGGAAGCGAGCAATATAAGGTTGGGTGGGTGCATCAACATGGATATTGAAGTCGCCAAGGATGAGTGTGGGGATGTTGTCAGAGAGAAATAGGGTGAGCCAGGCCTCGAACTCTGAGAGAAAGGAGGAGAGGGAGCCGGTAGGGATGGGCGAACGTGGTTCGGAAGTTCGGAGTTTGGACCGAACTCGACCAGTTCGGTCGACCGAACCAAACTACCGAACTGAACTCAATTTTCGAACCAAACCGAATTTCCAAACTCGGTTCTGTTCACCCATCCCTAAAAGATAATATTCCATTTATTTCAATGGGGTTTGAATTTCTGAACTTTGTTCTGGAGTTTGGACCGAACTCGAATAGTTTGGTCGACCGAACCGAACTTTGGAACCGAACCAAATTTCAAACTCGATTCTGTTCGTCCATCCCTAGGAGCCAGGGAGTGATGTGATGAAAGTGATGAAAGAACCTCTGGCAGCTCATTTTTTACATCATCATCATCAAATTTTATTATGGCTGGCTTTCGCCTTTGCCACCAAAACAAATATATATATATATATATATATATATATACATATACATATAAATAAAACATCAATTAGCATAATTAACATCACAACCATTCCATTACCATTTTAATATAGCTCCAATTAATTCACTCCAGCTTTCAACAAATGGCATCAGTCGTTCTATCATTTGATCCTCCAATTATTGGATTGACCCAGTTTACTAACTTAAAATTGGGGAAGGGTTACTATCTATGGTTATCTATAACCAAGAACAATTTTATATCATATGTTCTCTCTTAGTTACCAACAAAACAAAAGATGCCAAAGCCTTTATTGCCTCTTCCTGGGAAAGTGTAAGCAGATATAAATAAGCCCTGTCATCACCAAGAGAGAGTCCATCTTTCATCAAGGGGACCAACCAAACTACACGTAGATCCTCAAAAAGAGGGCACCTCAACTTCAAATGCTCAATGTCCCCAATTTCCCCCATAGAGCACTCGCACACCCTCTGAGCAAAGGGTATACGTTGCAATCTACCCTTGGTAACTGCTGTTGGGACTAACTGAACGCGCAAGTAACTGTAGGCTCGCCGCAAGCTTGGATGTTTTAGCTGGTCCAAATAAGGTTCAAAAGAAAAAATCCGTTTGAACTGACCCAACCTTGGGGCTACTTTCCATGAGATAACAATGCTCATATCCTCTTGTTGATCCAGGTCTCTAATCCTCCCACATACTTCAGACTTAATTTCAGCAAATCTTTTCCCTTGGAAGTAATTGAATGAGAACCCCAGTATGTTGATCAACTGCCCCAGAGAAACCATCCAGAGGTAATTCCTAGGGCCTAGATATTCCAACATTTCCTTAAGACATCCTAAGGTCAGAGCCCCCTCTTCCTGTTGTAACAACCTCACCCAATAACGTACTACAGCCATCCTTATCAAAGCCTGTATTGAAAGGGTGCCTGTCTCAGCTCTTACAATAGCCCCTGGAACACTAGGTCCAACTCTCATCGATTTCCTCAAGAATGCATTTTGTACCCGTTCCAAAATCAAGATATTAGGGAAAGGGACAAGTTCCATTCCGAAGCTCAATATTCCCGGAATTTTAGCTTTGTACACTTTAAGAAAAGTTGATAAAGGAACCCCCTTAGACAGATACATGGCTCTAATCAGCACTCTAGCTGCCGTTTTTACCTTGGCTGCTCTAGTTTGGAGATGTAAATTCCATGACCCTCGGTTAGAAAGAATGACTCCTAAATAATTAAACGAGGTAACAACAGCTATCCTACCCAGGCTAGTTTTCCTACCCCGGGCTTTTTTCCCTACTATCAATACTTTAGACTTGGAGGCATTAACCTCCAAGCCATTGTCAAGACAGAATTGTCCGAAGACTTCCATCACCCTTCTCATGCCTTTTTCTGATTGCGTGAGGAAAACCAAATCATCTGCGTATTGAACAAAGCTAACAAAGGTCTCTCCTATCTTAGCCGCATGTATTTCCTCAGGTTTGATATAATTGCCCAAGTCTGACATATACAGATTAAATAAGAGAGGGGCCAAAACACACCCCTGTCGGACCCCTCTCTTAATTGAAGTTGATGTTCCTGTGGCTATTCCCCTCCCAATTTTGATCCTTGTCTCATTGTTAGAATATAATTGGGATATTAAAGCAAGAAATCTGCTCTCTACACCTAGTTTCTTCAGTTTATTCCATAATTTTGTCCTTGGGACACTATCAAACGCTTTTGTCAGGTCCATGAAGGCTAAATATAACTGGCCCTTCCTAATCTTACCATATTTATGCATGAGGTGCTGCACAATAAAGCAACAGTCAGTTGTTGATTTACCTCTGACAAAGCCAAATTGTTCCAAGGGTACTAAAGATCCGCTTCTTGCCCAGTTATCCAAATGAGTAAGTAAAATCTTGGCAAACAACTTACCCACTATTGAAATCAAGCTAATGGGGCGATAACATGAGGGATCTCTCCGACTCCCCTTTTTAAATATGGGGACTATCAAGCTTTGTACCCAAGACTCAGGGACCTTCCCTGCTTTAGCTATTTGTAGGAAGAGGATAGAGAAGACCTTAGCCCACCAATTGGGGGCTGCCTGTAAAATTTCGGCCGTGATACAATCAGGTCCAGGGGCCCTATTTGTTTTCAAGCTTAATATAGCTTTGAGAATAACGGGGGGGGGGAAATTCTTCCGGGTACCAGTTCCAAGGAGCCCCTTCTCCCCAATCAGGAACCACACTCCCCTCCCCTTCCTGACGTTCAGAATAGAGCTCCCCAAAGAAGGTCTCCCAATCAACTCCAGAAACTTCTGGCCCTCCAGACTCTGTTCTTGGATTAATAATAGTATTGAGTGAGGCCCAAAAACGACCACTATTACCCATATCAAAATCCACCTTCATCTTGGCCCACTGTCTTTCATAATACCTAATTCGCTTACTTTTGAGGAGTTTAGAATATCCTCCCTTCCACAACCTAAATTCCCTCTTAGAACCTTCTGTCTGAGTATTTACCCATTTCCTCTTCAGCACTATTAACCGTTTTTTAACTCTCCTACACTGAGTATCGAACCACGGACACCCATGATTCGAGGGTCAACTATCAACCTGTGCATACAGTGGTTCCATTATCCAATGGATGATATCCTCACAGATTAGCTCATCAATCTCCCCCCCCATCTCAATCTTAGCAACTAATTGCCTAAGGTATGATGATGCTTGCATCTTACTAATTTCTTGACCCAAGACTGCTGGAGATAATTTCTTAACAGCTCTAATTGCAACCATGTTGTCAGCTCCATGAGTTAAAATATCTTCCTCCTCCAGACAAAAATATAGAGCCATATGATCACTTTCTGGTCTAATTATTAGCTCTACTGGTCCGATCTTGCTCCCATAGTAAGCATCCACCAGAATCCAATCTGGCTTACTTTTACCCTGGGAACCCACAAAGGTAAATCCCTCATTAGGCTTATCCAGGTATTCGTCATTTAATACCCTAAGATTTAATTTTGCTACAAGCCCCTCTAATAAAGTTTTCGGGTGGGAATTCCTATAACTTTCATCTCCACCTTCAATACCAGACAGGCCTTCGTTGACTCCCTTGAGGCCTGGAGTGTCCAACTGGACATTCCAATCACCCATCAAGATTATAATTGCCTGTGGATATAGCTCTTCCAATCTCAGGACCTCCTCTTCTAAATACCCCCAAATATCCGAGTTATAATATGGAGAGGCAACAGGATGTATGTATACATTAATCAAAACATACTGACTGTGGGCCAACATACCAGATTTGAGCCAGAATGAGTGAAATTCTGGCCTCTCTGATGTTAAAGGCAAAATGTCTTGGGATCTTGACTTTTTAATTAACAAAGCCAAACCCCCTGCGATACGGCCTCGGCTCCCCTTCTTAACACCCCCATGTAAATAAACATCAAATCCCTTAAGACCAAGGGAGGTCTCCTTCTCTAACCATGTTTCTTGGAGACATACAAGATCAAATCTGTCTATAAATTCCAGCCAATCCTTGTCTTTAATCTTAGATCTAAGCCCCGCTATATTCCAAGAAATTACAGATATCGATTCTCTGGAAGTAATCAGCTCCAGTTCCTTCCTACTTGGAGCAGCCCTTGAATCAGAGAATGGAATCTCTAACCTCTCCATCTCCTTAGGTCAGGCATTCAATTCATTACTTTCAATCAAATCAAATTGGTTTAGCTCTAACACAACCACATTGCTAGCCTTAACCTGTTCTTCTGCCTGCTCTTCACATACCTTACTGATTACATTTCTCCCATTTAATTCCGTTTCCCCCTCTAAATTTAAGAGGGGGGGTGAAGCCAACTCTGCCGGGTCTAACTCACACGCAGCCATCCATGAATTATCATCCTGTATACAAAGAACAGACTTCCTTCCTCCCGTCAATTGAGGAGCATTGTATTCAATGTCTGGTTTCCTAACAAACTCTCCCAGCCTCCCCAACCTAGTAAAAAGACTATCTTGCTCGATAACAGATAGTGAATGGAACATCTCTCCTAGTTGGGCAAGACTAGTCTGCGCTCCATTCCCCAGCAGAAACCCTACCATTTTATTAGTAAATTCTGGCATTTCTACTGACCCCAGTCTTCCATCAAACCTCTCTCCCTGTAATAATGGATGCACCATTTTATTATTACATTCCACTTTCTGCTCCCTTGGATCATCATTTTCTTTATTTTTACTAATATTATTTTGAAGAAGCTCTTCTCCCTGAGTTAACAACTCCATTTGCTGGGGATCGCTTCTAGTATTCACCAAACTAGATACTATGTTTGGGTCAGAGATGCTACTCATTGATGGTTTAGATGTTCCAACTACCACCTCAGATCCAGGAGTCAGCAAACAGGCATCCCCAGATACTTTATTAAGGGGAGTCCTAAGAGGTGGCCTCTCTAGAGCTTGTTGCTCATCTAATTTTTCTTGGCTATACCCCCAAACTCTATCAATTGAAGCTCCTCGATTTAGAAAATGCTTCCTAGCCTTGAATATCTCCTTCACCCATTTATGGGTTGCGAATTGGATCCACAACCTATAACCATAATGCTTTGGAGGAAGATACTCATAACCTATAATACTATCATGAGGTAATGAGCGCCTAAGTAAGACAGATAAGTGCAACAGAATATCTCTTGGAGTATCCCATACGTGCACCATTAGGGTCTCTATTAACATACAAAAAAATCTCCGTGTCCCTAACCATAAGAATCCTCCCCACTGATTTTCTTGTTTGATTATAAGGGGATCTTTGGGCTACCTTTCCACTTTGTTGCCCCTGGGGGATCAATGACTGAGAATCTAAAGACCCTAAGGACCCCTTCTTTGCCTCAGCCACAAGCTTACACATAATCTCATTCAATTGACGGCGAACCATCTCAAACGAGCCACGGAGCTCTGTAAATCCCATAAACAATGCATCTACGGTTTTTGCGATAAGGCCCGTTTGATATATCAGGTAATTCCGCATTGGACTATCTCGTGTTAATCCTTTCCCAGGATCTGGGGCATATTTATACTCTTGTGAAGAGTTAGAAGTAATTGGCACCTCTTTATGCTCATCTAATCCAGCCAAACAAGCAAATTGGTTCCTATGTTTAGTACCCCCCTTTCAATATCCTGGTCACAATTCTTAGTAAATTTTGCTGGAACATACTCCTCAGAGTCTGGAGAGGAAATATCTCTACCCCTCTTCTTTTCCATAAGTCCCCAAAAAATAATGTCCCAGTACCTTGCTGTAATAAATAGTTTCAGTGTCTAATTACCCAATGCCAAAAATCCAACAAAGGTCCAGGTCGGCGGCGGTCCCTCTCGGTCTCTCTAAGGGCGCTCAAAGGGTGCGCACCCTTGTGTGCGTGACCCTTCGGCGCGTGACCCCAGCGTGTGCCCACGGCGCTGCCGCAGGCTCAGCACTGCCTTTTCTCTCCACAGGTCCTGACTCCGCCCCCGGCTTGCCTCCAACACAGCTGCTTCCGGCGCTCAGGTGAGTATCCCCACGTTGCTGCCCAGCGCTCCACAACCAGCCGCACGGTCAGTGCTGCCTTTTCTCTCCACAGGTCCTGACTCTGCCCCCGGATCGCCTCCAACACAGCTGCCTCCAGCGCTCAGGTGAGTATCCCAGCGTTGCTGCCCAGCGCTCCACAACCCACAGAACTGTGATAATTACTCTCTGGCCTTAGACCTTCGGTCACTCATCTGTTTGGTCAACTCACAGTGCAAATCCTCCGTCACTGAAGACAATGGTAAAATTCCAGTTTGTAAGCAGTTGCAGCAATGCTGTAGTCTCTGCCTCAGTTGTCCAGGCCAGCAGTTCCCCAACACCACTTGTAGCAGGATGCAGCAGTAATGTGCACGTGCTGTGGAAACCACCTAAATTTGTCATTTTTTACATATGCATCATGAAGTGGGAGACTTGAAGTTTCCATGCATCGAAGTAGTCCCGGGTGGTGCCAAAAAATTGGATTTTTAGGCTAGGTATGTTGATTCCATATTTGATACTGGGTTCCGGAGCCGGGTAAAATGGCCAAGTATTTGCCCTCACCTGCTACATTTAGAGAAAAACATTTGTTCTTATGTGCCCGTTTAAACGCTTTGCTGTCCAAAGTGTTAGAGGGACGCCTTTCCGGCGTCAAATATGGGGATCGACTTTGCCCTTTTGATATGCAAATTACGGAGTCTACCCAGCATATTCTTTTTAGTTGTCACCTTTATGTCTCTCTACGTGCTGATAGTCTCTTTGGTCTGTTAGAGAACTTCCCCAGTAGAACAGAATTTTGCTTACTAGAGATAGCCTTAAGTGATGTTTGCCCCGAAACAACCCAAGCTGTCATGAAATTCTTAATGCTTACTTTTAATCTGAGGTTTCAGTTTCTGTCTTCAAAGGTTTCTACAAGTTGTGATACTAATGTACAGTTGGAGTCTTAGCTTGCTTGGGACCGCTAGTTAGCAATTTGGACTAGTAGAGAAATAGCAAGTTTCGTTAGCTTAGTAATACTTACATTTAGTATTCTATTTTAAACTTTGGTATAAAATGAGTTGTATGTTTATTTGTCTGTTTGTGTATGATGGCAATGGCCTACGGCCATGTGTAATAAATACATTTGATTTTATTTGTTTTTGATACAGTAAGGATTTCATTTTATGTGTATTGATAATTGTTATATATTATTATGCAAGTGGGAACTAATGTATTATCATGTACTTTGTAAAATTTGTTTTAGTATATGTTTGCCATGTATTTGATATAGTAAGGATTCATTTTATGTGGATTGGGATTTGTTATATATCAGTATAGAACCTTGCAATTAAGCATATTTGAGGAGCTGGAGCTGTAAGGATGAGTACTATAAACTGCATGGAAGTACTTTGTGTAGCATAAGTTACAATGTGTTTTTGTACTGGAGATTTGTTGCTTCATACAGGTGTGGCAACTGAGGAGAGAATTGAGAAAATGGCAGGCATAGTTTGGGAGCTGGCAGCTCACAGGTGATGAGCATTTCAGCAACAGGACTGAATTATAAAAGACTCTCAGGCATCGCGGGAGAAACACACGGGAACTTTCATGGAGCATTAGTAGTATGAAGTATAATGGAGTGAGGTATATCAACACTGGTGAGATAAACACTGGTTTATCTATAAAAAGTTTATTTTGAGTGTTTATTTTATTTTATCTTGAATATTTTATGGCGTTCAGCCCACCAGTGCAGAAGGTAACCTCAGACTGATTTCCTAGCTTGCAGATATTGGGATTTCCAGGAGCATGGCATAGGGAATATCCTTGACCTAGATTCAGGCTTTGCCATACAGTTAGTAAGCATGGGCTGTACATTTTAAAATCTAGGGTGTCATTGTGTGCCTGTTTTGAAATACAATAGATAGTCATGGAATATATTGAGGATTCTGCCATTTCACTGGCTTTGTGCTGCTTAATATGTTTGTCAGTATATATTTTTTAAGAGAGACTTTTTTTTCAAACAAAGAAGGTAGCCTTATGGTTTGTTTGTTTTTTACTATTTTGGAATATATGGAAACTCATCTGGGAGTATGTTTAGTTGTGAGATCTTTTGATATTTTTACGTATGTTTTATTGGGGGTACAGTATTAACTCCATATGTGCACCTCATACAGGACTCATTTGATGGTGAATATACTTTGGAGTGCTTTGATATTTAAAGAAAATACTGGAACTAAGAGGTATTGAGATTCAACTCTGTAACTTGCAAGGTAATTGGTGGTTTACAGTTTTAGCTATACAGTTATCAGTTAGCCTATTGCATGCCATATTTATATGGATTTCATACTTAAATTATCTTCCTAGTTGCGCATACCTGCATGTTGATCCACTGAAGAAGGGGGTTGTTCCCCAAAACGCAACTGGACATTTCATACATGATTGGTTGATATCGCTACACGCATCTATTATTCTATCATTGGAACATTTTATATATGATTGGCTGATACGCCATGCGCATACATTATTTTATCATTCTTAGGTTTACAAATACCCTTAGTAGCAGTTTTTACTCAACTTGATTTTCCATTACTACTTGATGATTGCATTTGCATTGTCTTTGTATAATTATTAGATTGTATGCACACATAGGTGCATTATTATCATTGTAGTTAGTTTACATATAAATGTTTTATATAGTACATTTTATTTGTATATTTTTATTGGCCTTTGTCCTTTATTTTCTCTCATCCTTTTTTGTTGTTGTTGTAATACTTGCTCTCATCTCAGCCATAGTGAGTATGCTGCGGCCCTTTCTTTCTGATTCAGAAAGAATTCATGGCCACTGTAACAGCGGAAGGTACCCCCTTGTTCCCAGAACCTATTTCTGGGCTTTCAGGCATTACAGATCCCCTAGGTGTTGACTACATGTCGTTTTTCCATATTTAATTATCTTATTTACCCACACAAGACTAGGGCACCTGCGCTTCACAGGGCTCTCAGTTCTAATAGTCTTTATCCCTATCTGAGCTCTTTAGGGTTCTCTGATCCCACACGCACTTTCTTGTTTTATAGACCTTCACTGGGCTCTTAACATCTGGGCTCTTCTAGCCCTTCATTAAGGACTCCCTCCTCAAAGGGGTCTCGTGGACATCCCCGCACATGCCCCACAGATCTTCTGAGCAACAAC
Organism: Sphenodon punctatus; assembly: GCA_003113815.1. Lineage (NCBI taxonomy): Eukaryota > Metazoa > Chordata > Lepidosauria > Sphenodontia > Sphenodontidae > Sphenodon > Sphenodon punctatus. The sequence continues at coordinate 49,016 of QEPC01009544.1, forward strand.
AGTGTCCTATCCAGTGCAATAAGCCCACTCTTCACTCTTGTCATTCTAGCCCGACACTTTCCTGGTCCTTGCCCCTAGTCAGGCTCCTGGCATGGATACGCCTGAGTACCTCTCTGGGGCTTTCAAGTAGCCCCTGCTGTCAACATCCTTTCAAGCGACTCCGCTGCTACTCACAGTCCCAGCTAGCATTTCTTCTCCAGCGCCTCCAGCCTCCTTTGCCTGCGCCCCTCCCACCAGCTTCCCTTACTGACACCGGTCCACTTCCAGGTTTCCTAGCCGCTTTCACTCAGTGGCCCCTGCTGAGCACTTCCTCTCAACTTTCCAGGAGGTGGGTTTAAATCCCCGCGCCACCCTCAGAGCTGCCCCCTGCAGCTCTCTTAAAGGGTCAGCAGCACCTGGCTATTTGGAGCAGGGGCATTACATGCCTCCCTGCTACAGTCACCATTACCCATGCTTTCATTGCCTTGAGGCTAGATTACAGCAATGCGCTCTATGTGGGGCTGCCCTGATTTCTGTTCAGAAGCTGTAGCTGGTACAGAACATGCCAACCCAACTCCTTTTGTGGGTAGGTCACCATGAGCACTTTACTCCTGTGCTTTACCATCTGCACTGGCTTCCTATAGCTTTTCTAGGCACAGTTCAAGGTGCTGGTTTTGACCCTTAAAGCCCTAAACCGCCTGGGCCACATATAGCTGAAAGAATGTCTTTTCTACTATGTTCCACTGCAACCCCTGCAGTTGGCCGGGAGTACTTCCTTGCAGGTGCCACATGCCAATTTTGTCCATACAACAAGGGTCCACAGAGGGGAATCCTCAGTTGCTGGCCCAGTATAATGGAACTCCCTTCCCCCAGAGGTGCAGCAGAGCCCAAGCCTGAACACTGGAGGTGGTATAAAACTTTTTTTTTTGCAAAGCATTTGGCAGGTGGGATTAAGGATGAGGGTGGGTTTTTAAGGGTGTTTTAGGGAGTTTTATTGTATTTTGTGAGCTTTTCGGGGTGGGTGGGGTAGAAATCCAAACAAACAAATACATAAATAAAACGAAAAGGAGAAAGTGAGAAGAAAGGTGAGACTCCACCAAGAAAGGGAGAAAAAGACACATATGTGCTGTGCTCTTATTTTTTTTTAAAGTGATCCAGTCTGCTCTACAGCTGATAACTGACAGGCACCACTGATGGAGCAGCTCAGCACACAAGATAATTTTGACACATCAGTGTTAGTATCATTCATGTAGTATCCCAACAGTCAGGCCCCTTAATTTTTTTTTTTAAAGTTCCCTGTGAAGCCTTTTATGCCTCTCTGCCCTTTTGCCTTTTCCTTTGAAGTTAAAGATGAAGGGGCAATTAAGATGAGTCCCCATAGTTTGCCTCAAGCAAGCAAGGCTCTTTGATCTGTAACCAAGCTTTTTCAAGCCCAAAGTCTATGTAGTATATGCTGAAGAACATGCACCTCTGAAACATGTTATTTTCCCAGAGTAGGCTGCAGAGGACTTCTTTGTCCCCAGTCCACAAAAGGATTTTGTAAAGAAATTGAGCTTCCATTGTACTAGCATTTTTCAACTCTTAAGGGTATATTATCTTGCTTAGGCCATACCCCTCAGCATTGTAAAGTGTCTTCAGGAAACCATTTATTCAGCTAAAATAACAGTCTTTTCTCTGGCCAACAACTGAAACATGGTGAAAAGACCAGGCCTCTGAAAAGGTCACGAAAGATCAAGAATGGTGAAATGAACGTGATTCTGTTGTGAGGATGCTAGAAAAGTCTAGTTGTAAGGGCTGGGAGCTGAGCGACTGTCAGGACCAGGACTGTGATAAGGGGCATCCAGATCAGGATTGAGACAGGCCAAGATGATATCAGAGTTCAGGCAGTGAGGACAAAACCAGAGATCGCTCAGAAAATAGACCAGCTGGAGAGCAATCCAGAAAGCAGTGGGTCAATTCAGGTGGGAGGTTCCACACTCCTGGTGTATAGGAATGTAGCTGTCATCCTGTGCAAACCTCCCACACGTAGTTACACATTATAACTGCTAACTATTAATAATATTTCCCACACAAAACACTACATTGTACTTGTTGTGCACTGCCCCTCAATAACAGTACTGAGCAGGGTACCAGATAAAATAATGTATCAATGCTTATAAAAGGCTGGCAATCAGCTTTACCACCTAAGGAAGGAGCTGAAAATAAAATTCTAAACCTCTGTCATTTCAAGGCCCTTTCTTATGGGCTTATTTCATTGTCCTCAAAATGATCACAAACAAAAAGCACATCAACTGAATTAAAAGTCTTGCTTATTTCCTTCTTCTAGCCAGTAGTGTGGAGAAAATACCCACACTTCTCTTTGCTTCATATTTGACTCAGCTTCTGCTTCCTTTTTATAGTCCATCCCCAGCAGTCATGTGACAGGCAGAGATGAGGTAGGTCTTTCCTGACTGCAGCACCTTTACCGTGGCACACTGATTTTAAAGCCACAGACTGCCATTCTGAGCATACTTACTCACCAGTAAGCTCAGGGACATGTGTATCCTGCAAATTTTTCTCTAGATTCTTGTGAACAGGAAACCTAAATTTTGTGAGTGAAAAATCCAGGTTCTGCAAGTAGTGCAAATTGTGCAAATTATATCCTGAAAATGAATTTCCCAGCATCTGCCATCCATTTTGGACACTTCATGTCTTAAAACACAAAATACCACTCAAACATCTCAAATGTACATTCTTTTCTCCTCCAGCAGAGTATTGTGGTCTACTCCTTTTTGGCAGCTGTGACAGTGGGCCTCACATCCTTAGCATACAGTCATGAAGCTCACAAAATTAGCATCTCAATGGGTGTTTTTAGACACACATTTCTCCAGGATGTTTGCTGTAATATGCAGAACTTTCTGTGTATCTAAATCACTCATCCAGATCTTAAACATCCGGATCTTTGAACTTCTGCGTGAAATTTCTCCCAGAACTTTTGTGTGTAAAAGGTTCTCCTGGTAAACTGCTTTGCTCCAGACAGCTGTGGTCACTTGGTTTCCATGTCAGCCTGTCACGTTTACAGCTGCGGCTACTTTAGGCTTCCTCAGGGCAGTGTTTGCATGAAGAATGCATCCAGGAACTGCCTCAGGGCAGTGTGTGTGTCAAAAATGAATCCGAAACTTACTTGTGGACTTGTGTAAACCCAGAATATTGAAACATCTGGAACTTTAACGTGTATCTAAAAATGCCCTGGCACTGGCCCACAGTGGTGTAACAAGACTGTGGTGGGCCTGGGCTCATGTCCCAATTATGGGCCCCCTAAGGGCAAGGGGGTGGGGTCTCCACAAGCAGTGGCCTTCTTAAGGGGGCTCCCAGCCTCCCGAGAGTCTTCCACCCGTCCTGAGCAACACCAACCCCACCTATAAGGAAATTTCCAGACTAGGTGGGGGCAGGGCCAGCATCCCTGACCACTATGAATACTTCCTTCTTGGTAAGGCCCCTTGCAAGTGGTCTGAGAACTGGTGGAAGGTTTTCAGAGTGGGTGAGGAGAAGTGTTGGCCTCACTCCCTCTCTTAACCACTCTGAAATTTTCCTTGCGGTGCTCAAGCCCCTCGCCAAGGCCCCCCTCCCCCCCAGAGCCCAGGGTCTGGGCTCAACTGAGTCCCCTCGTTCCATGGTAGCTACGCCCCTGCTGGCCCACAATGCTCCCATCTCAGCAATTCAGTGATTCAGCAATACCAATGGCAATTTCTGCAAAAATGTGGTTAAGTGACAATTTCTGCAAAAATGGTTGCCATCACAGTAGCACAGAATGCACAAGGCCATGTTCATAGAGATGAATGGGTGCAATCCATCATCAGAGTCAAAGAGAATTTTGCTATTGATTTCAATGGCAGAGAATTGCACTTTTTCTCATGAGTAAGTGTGCTTAGGACTACAGCCATACGACTATAAATATTTATATAAGTAAATAACAGTATAATTATCTGATGGCTGCAAATGTCCATTTAGTACTTTCAGTTTTATTAAAAGGTTATTTACATAAAGGAAAACTGTACAAATGCTGTAGAATTAAGATCCAAATCTTCCAGGGCTACATTTAAAGTTTACATGGACAGAGTTTGCTATTGAGAGATTCATTTTTTCTAAGTGCTGTGAATACAAACAAGTCTTTTTAAAGTATGCTGAAAATCGTTTCAAATTCAGCCAAGAACAATGATTCAGTTCATAAATTAGCATTGCCTTTGTGATGACAATTGAGTAGTTCAACACAACAATGCATCACCATATGATTTTTATGTCTGTTCTGCCTCAGTCAAATTTGTAGCCACGGCACGGGTGTCAGTCTCATAACTGATTATTACAGTACGTTTCCATATTATTTCATGTTACAGAAGGTTAAGCTGGCTTTGAAAATAGTGAGTTCGTACACGTTACCAGTGCTTTCGCAGCCTGAATAGAGCACCCCCATGGAAGGAAAAGACCGCTGCCTTCTCATTATACCACCAAGAGGGGGGGACTAGGCAAGCACCATGAAGCATGAAAACTCAGAGTTTCAATATGGAAAACCAAACCATTGTTTTATTTTGGGTTTCTGCATCTAACTTCACATAGGAAGCTGAATTCCATCTTAATTCCATCTCCACCTAAAAGTTACAACATTAAACTTACTGTTGTGGAAAAAGAATATAAGTTTCAAAATTACTGCCTTAGAATAATAAAAAAATTCTTCCAGTAATCACAATGCAATGCCTTCTCAGCCAAGCATGCATTAAAATAATCAATTTATAAATATAACTAATTGCAGAGATTTGTAAAAAGCCGTTTCCAACTAATTACAGCCAGTGAAATACAAAGACCTTTTCCCAAGCTCCTGTATTAATTGGTACTAGAACTTTTGAGTTCCTCTCGTGACCCAATTCAAGCTGCCACTTCTGTTTTCCTTCTTTTCCTTGGGAAGCAATAGCTTGTGGTTACCATGGATTGCTGTGACCTGGTATGCAAAATTCCATGTCATATTGGGTTGATTTGGCACATTTCACATTGCTACCAAGCTGTTTTGGTAGACAGTACTCGGTCAGCTCTGCCTTACATAAATTTGGGGAATGTTTTAGTCATACAAATGGATACTGACGTCTTGCACTATACTTTTACTTGCAAAGAAGGCAGAATGCTAAATCCAGCCTGGACAGGACATTATGATTCTAGACACACTAAACTAAACAAATAGGTAATGGCAGGGACGTATAGGGATTGGATCACCAAAGTGACTGAAAAATTGAAAGGGGGAGAAGAATAAATGCACCTGTATTTTCTCAATCTCATGAATGTATCCGTGTCTCTCCAGATGTTCACCTCCCTCTCGTCTCGCTTAGATAGTAAGCCCTTTGGGGTAGGGACCTGTCTATAACTACTGATTGCACAAGTGCCAGGTACACCATTGGCATTAGATTATTAATAAAATAATACAAATAAATAATAATATATCCAAGCCTCAAAGAATTGAAAAGCCATGCAGAGTATTCTGCTTAACTCAGCTGTATTTCCTGTTAGCCCAGGGCGTAACTAGGCTGGAATGGGCCGTGATGCAGAAGAGGGAATGCCCCTCCCCCCTTCTCCTACCAGCAGGGGATGCAGTTGCCCCAGGAAAACTAGGACTGTATTCTCACCTGTGGCGGCGGTGGCGGCAGCAGGAGGGGCGAGGGAAGACGCAGCAGCCTGGAGGAGCCAGCCAATGGGAAAAGAGCAGGTGCAAATGGAGATCTGCCGTGGCTTCTCTCGCGCATGTCATGACAGGATTTTGCACCCTGACATACATGAGAGAAGCCACGGCAGATCCCTGTTCACACCGGCTGTTTTTCCATCGGCCGGCTCCTCCGTGCTGCCACGTCTTCTCTCACCCCTCCCGCTGCTGCTGCTGCTGCCGCCACAGGTGAGAACACAGCCAAGGACTCCCAAAGCTCATAGGCTGTAGTGCAGCTGCACCAGCTGTCTTTATTATAGCTCTGCCCTTGTATTAACTTACGTTAACGACAGAGGCCTTTCAACAGGCAGGGTTACGATTCCATAGATGTAACAATGTTTCCCAAGTTGTGTGATGGATAAGAGATGTGTTAAGTTTTAGGACGGTATATGGCGGGGAGGGGGGGGCAAACTGCTGCTTGGAAGCCACATGCGGCTTTTGGGCAGTTCAAGTGTGGCTCTTGGCCAGGTCTGGCTTTGTGCCCCATGCTGCTTGTGTCATATGTCATTCTGCACAAGTGTCTACAGCTGAATCACAGCTGCCCCTCAGAGGGTGTTTTTACACACAAATTTCTCCTGCATGTTTGCTGTTACATCTTGAATTTTCTGTGTGTCTAAATCACTCACCCAGATCTTAAACTTCTGCACAGAATGTCTCCCAGAACTTTTGTGTGTAAAAGGTTCTCCTGGTAAACTGCTTTGCTCCAGGCAGCTGTGTCACTTGGTTTCCATGGCAGTCTGTCACGTCTACAGCTGCGGCTACTTTAGGCTGCCTCGGGCAGTGTTTGTGTGAAGAATGCATCCAGGAACTGCCTCAGGTCAGCGTGTGCGCGCGCAGAGTGCATCCAGAACTTACTTGTGGACTTGTAAACTCAGAAGACTGGAAGACCAGCACTTTAAGGTGTGTGTAAAAATGCCCAGGACTGGGGCTGCCGCTGGCTGTGCTGGGGGTCACTACAGGGGTCCTGAGGTCTGGGTAGGGACTGTGATGGGGTCACTGCAGGGAGTTCCGGGGTCTGCCAAGGGCTGAGGGGCTGTGCTAGGGTTGGACAGGGGTTGTTGCCTCACTCTCCTCAAAACCTTATCTCCAAATACATTTCAATACACATCACTCCTCTCTCAGGCTTCCCCCCCATTATATGTTTTAACTATTCTGTGAGCCACCCTGAGCTGCCGTAGGGCTGGAGGGAGCAGGATACAAATTATTGAATAAATAAATACAATAAAAATAAATACACCCTTCCCAACATCTCTGCCCTACACTTCCCCCCTTACCCTTGCCTGTTCCCCAATCTCATCTATGCATACATATCACCCATTTCTCTGCATTGTCCTCCATAAAAACACTCCCCCAACACCTGGCTTCACCCTCCCCAGTACAAACCCTTCTTCCACTGCCCAACTGTCCCCACTTTGTCTGTGTGTACACATGCCACACTCATCAACCTTGTTTCCCCAATATACAGCTTCCCAATACTCAGCTGTCCTATTCTCCACAACCTAAATGAAAAGTTATAAGGAAAGGAGGGGGTGAGGGGGCAAGCTGCCCCCTCACTCCCTCCTGTCCCCAGCTTCAGTGTTGCCCCCAACCTGCAGAGGAAGAGGATTAGGGCTGAAAGACTAAGACAAAGTGTGGGTGCATGGAGCCTAAATCGTAAGCAAGCACAATATGTGAGACTGTACAACATCTTTCCTGTGTACATGGTGTGGAATTTAAGGAGGGAGTCTTAACTTACAATGTCCATGCTTTTTGGATCATAATTGAATTTGTAAGGGCCTTAACTTCTCTCTTAAACTGAAAGGGTTTTGTCATAAAATTAGAAGTAAATTAAGAAAGGAGAGCCTAATCTTAATTCAAACTATTTGGATTTCTGAACTTTTGTTGTTGTTGTTGTTGTTAACTTTACCTGACCCTTCCTTTAGTGTGTGAAGTGTTTAGTGTTAAGGTTATTTTATTTTATAAAACTGAGCAGCGTTAGTGCTATGAACTACAGTAGCCCACCCTATGCTCTGGAGTAAGGACTGAAAAAGTTTTCAGCACTCTTGCCTTGAACATGGGTTGAAAGGAGGGGAAAGGGAGAAGATTATCCCTGTTTCTCATCAGTCTCACCTTCCCAGGGCAAAAGGAATGAATGTTCCCATCCTACCCAACCCCTTTGGTCAAGAAATATGGCAATGTCCCTAATGTCCCCTATGTCCTTACTCGAAACACGCTATTCTGACGTACCATCTGACTACAGCTTTGAGGCACTACAAGAGCAGTGTCTGTTTTCCTTTTCCGTACCCTTCATGTTAATCCCTTACGGGACAGAGGGCACTCATCACCATCCCCTGCTGAATAGGGATCTCCTCCCCACCTTTCAGGGAACAATGCCCATTCCCTGCTCTCTTGTGCCAAAGGAATGTAGGAAGTAGACTGAAAGTGGCCACTACTTTGCTGTGTGGAGATGGGTCATGCTGTAGGAAGATATTAACAATCAGTGGGAAGGCGGTGCTGCCACACAAGGAATTAACTGGGGAATGGGATCAAACTACACCCTGTTGGGGAACTGGAAGTAGGTGGGGAGCATTCGACATTGGCTGGTGGGTTTTGATGTTGCAGGGCACTGGGGCAGTAAGGCCGGGCCGGCGGGCCTAGGGGTGGAATCAGGGGGACGCGTAGGCAGAGCCAGGAGGATGGGTAGGTGGAGCCAGCGGGACAGTAGGCCAGTGGCATGGCATACCCCAGCAACAAGGAGTTCCCAGGGTTAACATCGGATGGAAGAAAACACAGTCTACATGCACATCAAGCTTAAAATAAATAATTTGTAAACCCAAAACACAGGGAAACACCCAAAACACTCACATAACCCAGCAGCAAGGAGTTCCCTGGGTTAACGTCGGATGGAAGAAAACACAGTCTACATGCATATCAAGCTTAAAATAAATAATTT
>QEPC01009544.1:77043-122760 GCA_003113815.1 Sphenodon punctatus
CCCCCCCCCCGCTTAACACAGAGGACCTCCAAGAAGGCACCCCCGGAAGACCGAAGGAGCCACTCTGCGGCACGAAGGGTGAGGAGGTCCCTGAGGTACGAGGGACTCAGACTGTGAAGGGCCTTATAGATTAATACCAGAACCTTGAACCTCGCTCAACTCGCTATTGGCAACCAGTGCAGAGTCCGGAGCACAGGTGTTATGTGCTCCCGATGACCCGTCCCCAAAAGGAGCCAGGCCGCCGCATATAACCCAAGGCAGAACCAATTTTTTTTAAAAAAACCTCCACCACCCTCACCCATCCCGATCTCCGAACACCTGGCAGAACAGCCAGGTTTTACATTGTCTACGGAAAGAGGGGAGGTCTGGGGTCAGGCAAACCTCTGTTTGGAGGGAGTTCCACAGCTGTGGTGCAGCCACCAAGAATGTTTATTTATTCTTCATTATGAGGGGCCCTCATCATCGCCACCAAAGATACCCAGGGGACTCTGAGGGAGGTGTCCCGACTGACCACAGGAGCCAATACAGGGCCCAGGGTTTGAGGCAATTCTGAAGATGAGCAGGGCCCAGGCCATTTGGGGATTTATAGGTCAAAACTAACACCATGAATCGACCCCGGAAGATTACAGGCAGCTAGTGCAGAGAGCAAAGTGCTGGTGTAATGCGCTCGCGCTGACCCATCCTTGTAAGGAGATGGGTCATTGCATTCTGCACCAACTGCAGTCTCCGGACCATCACCAAGGGTAGCCCGCCTCACATCGAGTGCATTGCAGTAGTCCAGTCCTGAGGTGATAAAACCATGAATGATGGTGGCCAGATCCCTGTCTGAGACATACGGCTGAAGCCGCCACACCAGGTGTAATTGGCAAAATGCCCCCCTCACCGCGCCCACCACCTGGACATTCAGGCAGAGCCATGAGTCAAGAAGCACCCCCAGACTACAGACCTGAGGGAGCAACAGGGGGCAGACTCCATCAATGACAGGAGCCACCACTCCCTCAGCCCTACCTACCAGCATCACCTCCATCTTGTCGGGATTCAGCTTCAGACGGTTCACCCTCAACCAGTCCCCCACAGCCACCAGACACTAGGTAAGCACTGAGACTGCCAGGACTGGGTTGGATGAAAAAGAGAGGTAAAGTTGGGTGTCGTCAGCATATTGATGACACCACACTCCAAACCCTCTAATGACCTCACCCACTAGCTGCATATACACATTGAACAGGAGGGAGGGGGGACAAGATAGAACCTTGCAGGACTCCACACATGAGATCCCGGGGAGAAGATGAACAGTCACCCAGCACCACATGGTGAGTTCTCCCAGCCAGGAAAGAGTGGAACCATTTGAGAACAGTCATCCCAGCTCGGTCCAGCAAACAACAAGTCACCAACCTCTCATGGTCAATAGTATCAAATGGAAATGAAAAATCTAACCGGATCAGCAGGGTCAATTGACCCTGGTCCAACTCACAATGGAAGTCCTTGATCAAGGCCACAAGCACAGTCTGAGTGCCAAAACCCAGACAAAAGCCATACTGCAAGTGATCCAGAAAACTGATACAGTTCAGATGCTCCTGAGCTGCCAGGCCACCACCCGTTCAATAACCTTCCCTCAAAAGGGAAAGTTAGAGACAGGCCAATAACTGGCCAAGGAGTCAACATCCAACTATGGTTTTTTGAGTAGAGACCGTACTACCTCCTCTTAAGGCAACCCGGCACTCTGCCTCCCTAAGGGAGGCATTGACCACCTTGGCCAGAAATGGCCCCAGCATCTCTCAGCTGACCTTAACCACCCATGACAGGCACGGGTCCAGTTCACAACAGGTGGCCCTGACAGACCCCAGGACATCCTCCACATCAGCAGGCGACACCGACTGGAACCAATCCCATACAACAGGACAAGGCATCCGGGGCATCCATTACCTCTGGTTCTCCCACTGCTGCAAATATGACATTGAAGTTGTGGTGCATACGAGTCATTTTATCCACAGAAAAGTTGACAAAAGTGTTACAGCAAGCACTGGACGATTCCACTTCTAGGTGGAGGGAGGCTGGACTGGCCAGCCCCCTCACCACCCGGAAAAGCTCTACTGAACGTGACTTTGCAGATGCTCTGAGAGCAGCAAAGAAGCTCTTCTTTGCTGCCCGCACAGCCATGCCATAGGTCTGTAAACTGACTCTATGTCGCAATCAGTTGGCTCAGCTCAAGAACAGCACCACCGTCGCTCTAACCGCTGCCCTTCTCATTTCATCTGCTGCAGGTCCTCTGCAAATGAAGGGGACCTGCGATATCCGCAGTCAGGGAGTGGATGTCTAGGAGCCATTCAGTCAATGGCAAGGTATTCAAAAAAGCTACAAGGTCATCAAGTGAATGGCTGTTGAGATCGGAGGGTAACTCCCCAAGAGCAGAAGGTTAACTGTTTGCCAATGGTTGCAGCTGAAGAAGTGTAAGAAGTAGAGCTGAAACAAGTACCTGCAAAAATTGATATACCTGTCAAATTTGGGGTACTAATTGGTACCTGGTTAGGACCCAATTCTTCTACCCCATGTCCTAAAATGTGAACGTACGGTCCTGGAATATTGATTTCCTATCCCAGAGGAGGGGGGTTGTTTTTCATCCTGATTTTTCAGTTTTCCATTCTAACTTACCATTTGTTAACTGGAAAATCAGTAAATCAGTAACAGAAATAATTGATTTGGGGGGCATTCAAGAACCTGATTGGGTGACTGAGTAGTTCACCGGGTACCAGATACGGTACCCAAAAATGTAGGTATTACCTGCAATTACTTAAATGAAGTGCCTATTTCAGCTCTAGTAGGGCAACAGTTAGATATTTTTGCACACAACCCAATATTCATTTAAAATTCATATTGTAGAAACACCTAAGCAGTGCAAAAATCAGTGTCTACATGTATAAAAATAACATAGAAACATAATTTTCATTACTCTTGTTAATGCAACAATGAGACTTGTCATTTTGTCTATTGACGTTTGGATAGCAATTATAGTGGTTCAGGTAGACCATCCCCACCCCCAGATTTCAACACATGCTATTCTTCTTTATTCCCCCCCTCGTACAAATATTCTACAACCATGCCTACCTGTTATATGGAACTGTTAAACATTTGAGGAGCTTTTTTCCTGTTGTAAGTTGAACAATTCTAAAAGAAAACTGTGAAAGCATGACTCCTCACTATGGGTGATTTCAGACATTACGTGAACACGGTGAACCACGGTGAATGCCCACCTGTGGTCACCGTGTCCCGTACGTCTGTTCGCGGCGCGCCAGATGTTGGCCATGGTCAATCCCCACATGGGGTTCGTTTGAACCAAGCTTCCCGGGCTAGCCGGGGGAAGGTCCCGGGAAGCGTGGTCAAACGGACCCCGGGCCGTGGCCAAGGAAAAGTAACGTCTGGCCGCGTGCCACGGCCCGGGATCCCCGGCGGGATCCCAGGCCGTGGCACGATCGGCCGGACGCGGCGGCCGCATTGGCCCCGCCGCCCACCCGTCTCCTCGGAGGGCGGGCGGCGGGGTGCGTGGAGGGGGTGGGGCCGTGCGGCCGCACGTTGCGCCGCGCGGCCCCGGCCCCTCCCACTTTCCCCGCCGGGATCCCCCCGGCACGTCTGTTGTGCCGTTACGGGGTGACCCCGGCGGGGAACGAAGCCGTTGGAGCCGGTACGGGGCCAACGGCCCGCGTATCGTCTGAAAATACCCTATGTTTGGATGTTTTCTAAACTCAAGGATCTTTGTTTCCTAGGACTAAAAGTACACACCATTACATGACCATGCTGCTAATAAAAGAAACAGTAACACAGAGAAGACATCCAAGGAATAGGCTTGTTTTGAAAACTTTTGCATATAACATTAAAGTTTCTGTTGTCATTATGTTGTAAAGTAGTCCTCTCTGTCATGCAGATGCAATAGGGTCATTTATTGATACTAAATCCTGTACAGAATGCAGCTTTTCCATAATTTTCTCTTTATGAATATTCTGACCTTGTTTGGTTTAAGTTTGTTGTGAGAAGTGCTCCATCGTTCATTAGTTTTCTTCCAGCATGTCGTTGGTCTTCAGAAGAGGAAGAAGTCAGTGGTTTGGCTGAATACTGCTGTCTCTTTGTAGGGGAGGCAGGCCCTGGAGCAGTCTATATCCTGGGCTGGAAGAGGATTATATGAATCCTTAATGCAGACAAAAGGGAGCCAAGCTGAGTAACATCAATCTCTGGGTTTCTGGAAAAGTATAATATTCTGCAGCTACTGTGCACATTTAAGAGTTCACTGGCTTTTCTTCTACTATATAAAAAGATTTGTAAGAGAGTTTTGCCTGAATACAAAATACAGGATCACAGCAGATCATATCGAAGTTTTACCCTGGTTGTCCCACTTGTGGGACAGTAATAGCCAATCTGCATTTGCAATCACTTCGGAATACATTACGCTGCACTGATCCCATTTTTGAAGAAGGTGAACCATATACTTTAACAACTGTGTTTTTTATTACCTTTCTTGTTACTTCACTGCCTGGTGCTTTGCGCAGACCACTCTTTGTATTATGGAAAATCTTTTCTTACCTTTTGTTACCTTCTTAAATAAATCACCCTTTGAAATACGTAAAAGTTTTATCAATATCAAAAAACCTTTATTCAAATAAATTCTGAATAGAAGAAGCTGTATACGCTGCATTATATTTCTTCTACTGAAATGGGCAGTGGGAAGAAGGGAATGACCTTTTCTGATATGAGGTGGGGAATGACTCAACTAGAAAATAGTTTAAAAACAAGTATTTACTCAACATCTCTCTCAATTTGCAGAAAACCAAGTATCTTCTGAAACAGACCTTTTCAATTATCTGTGGGTAGTTCTTTTTCAAGAAGAATTCATATCCTGTGGACCTTTAATCACAGCCATCTTTAAGTTCATAGGTACTCAGTAATACAGGAGGATACTCTAAATAAAGACAATGTGGCGATTACTCTGAACTTTACCAGGCAGTCCAGAGATCTCTATTGGGTTTTTCGACATCCTTTGAACTCAGCATGGCAAGGCTGCTAAACAGTTGCTTTGAATGTTACAATCACTTTTACCCACATAATCACAGATTCATAGAAATAACCTATTATTAACAGAAGGACTGTTCTGAATAGATGATCCAAGTACTTGGATTGAGTTCCCAAGTTCTGACTACCAGGTCTGTGTCCTTCGTCAGAACTCAGAATCCTTACTTGTGACTAGGCCGTTCGATTCTGTGGGAGTACTCATGAGTCAGTGGGTATTTTCAGACGTGACGGGGCAGCATTCGCCTCGTCATGAAAACAACCCTTAGATTCCCCACTGGGATCACTCTGGCATGGCCAACAGATGTGCCGGGGGATCCTGATGTGGAATCGGGGAGGGGCTGGGTCATGCGGCACAATGGTCATGCGGCGCCCCCACACTCCCCCACCGCCCGCCCTCTGGGGAGACGGGTGGGCGCCACGACCAATGTGGCCACAGCGTGCTGCCTGAAATAACCACAGCCCGGAATCCCAGCGGGGATTCCAGGCCGTGATCGCCATCCAGACGTGATGGGCCCCTTCAGCCCCGCCGGGAATCTCATTCACCACGCGATCGGCCCCGGCCCCACAGGTTCAGTCGATCGCGTGGTGAATGAGATTCCCGGCAGGGATTGAGCATGGTTAACATCTGGGAGGGAACTTCCGGTTCCCCAACAGATGTTACGAGGGAATTTCCCACCACAGGGAATTGACTGTGGTTGAGCGTGATCTCATAACGTCTGAAAATACCCAGTGATTTCAGGATTGTGGTCTTATGCTTGTTTCCCTATGACCAATGTCATTTTTTTTAATCAGACAGTGGAACCTATCTAATAATATCAAACACCGGATAAGGTGTTGGACTTCGACCTAGAAGAGCAGGGTTCAAATCCCATCTTGCCAAAGGCAATCCAGTGAGTTCGTGGCTAACTCACTCTCTTTCAGTCTCAGTTTTTCATCTATAAATTGGGAATAATTATTATTATTATTATTATTAAACATTTATAAAGCGCCAGTAACAACCTGGCGCTGTACAGAACATACAATCAGCTGCGGTCCCTACCTGTGTCCCTACCTCAGGGCTGTTATGAAGGAGAACTAGATAAGCATTGTAAACTTTGTAAAGTACTTTTAACACTGAAAAATAAATAAAATTATGAGTAAAATGTTATGGTGCTTTAGGAATGAAACTTCAAGCCATGCAAAATTCAACTAGTACTGGAATACTGTGGAAACAAAAATCATGAAGTGTCAGAAGGAATTTCTTGGTGGCTCATTGAAAACTCTCAGGATTTTTTTGTTTGTTTGTTTGTTTGTTGTTGTCTATGGATACGCACAAAGGTTAAATTTTACTTAATCCTACATACTTTGAGAATTACTTGACAGCTCATCCAATTGATTTTAATGGAATTGCGTACCAAGTAGAATGTTATTTGCCACAAGTAAGTGTGATAGAATCTGGCTCAAATTCTGATCTTGAGATTTGTGATTACATTTTGGTTTCAACAGAAAATTTGCAAGAATGGAATAGAATAAAGTACTTCACTTCCTGAACTGAACTCAGCTGAACCCTTTTAAGCTTATACAGAACACAGGCTAAATCTTACTGGTTTAGTTTTGCTTTCATCAGAACAGACATTAGTTTTCCCAAAGCAAAGTAAAACTCAATGAGACAAAATGGACAAAACAAAAAAATTTAGTCAAAACTGGAGTAGAGTCCTTGGTCCTCCACAGTTCCTAACACGGATCTGGAACTTGTAGAGAGGGAAAGATTAATAAAGGAGGAACTTTCTGTGTGGAAGCATTCTGTTTTAAACTTCAAATAGTCCAAGATGTTTCTTTCTCGCTCACACTCACACTCACTCTCACTCTCACACACTCTCACACACCCAGAGTGAATTCAAAGAGGCAAATTTTGCACATTTCTACAATCAAAGTGCTACCAAAGTAAGGTCCTTTTGGCACGTATGCCACCCCTCTCAACCACGTGTGTGGGTGAGTGGGCGATGGGGGGGTGTCCGTGTGATTGCCTCAGTGCATTGGTGAGGGTGCATGCGCACTTCACCCATCGCCAATGCATAGAGCAACGGGCACCAATAGCAGATGCTCCATGTGTGGAGATGGGTGGGCGTCCATGTGATGAGCCGCCACCCNTAAATTCAGATGTTCTTTATTCTATACACACTTCACTCCTCTTTCCCCCCCCCCCCCCGCACTGCTGGTCCATGGGAAAAGAGCCTAAGTATGTGAGCATAGCAAAGACATGAATGGCGCTATGAGAGTAAAATGATGAGATACCTTTGTCCTTCAAAAAAGCATTATTAATACATCCCAGTGTAACATTCCTTTTTTTATCTTATGCCTTTTTTTACAAACACCTTTTATTTCTAAGTATATCTTACTCCATATTAGTTATTTATTTATTCAAATTTGTATCCCATCCTTTCCCTTAAGCTCAGGGTGGCTCATATTTCAACTTGTTAACTTTAACAATTAACAATGGGAGTGCTCCTTGACTTGCAGCTCCATCTAGATGCCCAGGTTGGGCCTGTGGCAAGGAGTGCCTTTCATGCGACAGCTTCAGCCATATGTCTCAGACTGCAACCTGGCCACTATCATTCATGCTTTCCATCCATCAAGACTGGACTGGACTATTGTAATACACTCTACGTGGGGCTGCCCAGCCCATGGTGATGGTTCGGAGACTGCAGCTGATGCAGAATGCGGCGGCCTGTCTCCTTATGGGGACGGGTCAGCGGGAGCACATTACACTGGTGCTTCATTCTCTGCACTGACTGCCTATCGTCTTCTGGGCCTGATTCTAGATGCTGGTTCTTACCTAAAAAGCCCTACACAGCTTGGGCCCCATCTATTTATGGGACTGCCTCACTCCCGATGCCCTTGATCGGCCCCTGTGGTTGTCCAGGCGTGCCCTGATCAAGGTCCCCAGGGTATCCGGGGTGGGGGCTACTATTGGAGAACACATTCCGGTGGCCACCCCACAGCTGTGGAATTCCCTCCCGGCAGAGGCCCAGGTGGCTCCAGACCTTCCCTCCCTTTGACATCAATGTAAGACTTGGCTGTTCTGCCAGGATTTTGGCAAGGGGGATGGGTGAGGGTGCGTTTTATTATTTTTCTGTTGGGGGGGGTTAGGTTTTTTTTATATATTTTATTGTATTTTGATATTTTCTCCAAGTGTGGGGAGGCTGCTCCCTTCTTTTTGGTCCCTGTTTGTTTCCCCTTTTTGATATTGTTTTATGATGGATTTTATATATGTTGTATTTTATATTGTAAGCCATTCCGGGCTGCCTTGACAGGAGGGGTGGGGTAATAAATGCCGTAAATAAGTAAATAAAACATTTAACCATTTAAATTAAACTAATTAACTCAATTAGTAATACTCACAACAACCCCGTGAGGTAGGTTAAGCAGAGAGATCTGTGACTGGCCCAAGGTCACATCCAGTGAGTTCATAGCTAAGGCAAGTCTTGATTCGGGGGCTTCTCCCTACCTCCTGATTCCAGTACTGCACTCTTAACCACTACACCACACTGGCTCTCGAAATTAAACAAAAACGAATGTGCTGAATGTGTTATTTTATCATTACTAAACTTATACAGTCTAATATATACCAAACTTGCTTAATGTATGTGGTTAAGAAACCTGTGTTATCTTAGAGTGAATTATTATACTGTCTACTTGGCATTTATCCTGATTTTCAGCATGTTACATGTTAGGCTAATAAATAAAAGTGAAATCGCTGGCAGACTAGTCTGATTTTTGCGGCATTGGCAAAGACAAGGCTAGGGTAGGGTGCTTGCAAAAACAGTGAAATCAATTCTCAGAGCTTAAAGTCTAGGCTCCAACCTCACCAGCATTAGCTTCATGAACACATGCTTGACTTATGTCAGTATCACTAAAGCTTGTCTGACTTACGTACTGAGAATGAGACAGAAGCCCATTAACATTTAGTTGTTTTAAAATTAAATATGCTTTTGGTGCTTTTAGTGCTCATTTCTATTTACACTTATTTAAATTAATGCACAGGGCTAAGTAATTTTTTTTTTAATGTCCTTATTGTTTTTCCCTCCATGCAATAAAAGACAAGAAAATCATTGGTGTTTTCTTTTCATCTTTGGACTGAATTTAATTAAAGAATTCAGCAACATATTCGAAATGTCAGACTCGACATAGGACTCTTAGCCTATTACAGTTTAATGCCTTAGTTCAAGCCAAGAAAGAGTAAAGAATGTTTACTTTAGCAGCTGCCAAGCTGTTTCCTAACTCCCACATCTCTAATAGAAAATGAACGAGTAAAAAAATAGATTAGTAAATCAGACTGACAAACTTGCAAAATCTTGGGGCCCACTCTTCTATCTACATTTATTCACACAGCGTGTGTGCCCGGGACAATAGGACTACCAGAGTTAGCAGATTGAGGATTGCAGCCATAAGGTGCAGCCACACAAGCTAGGACTGACCCGATTGTCACGGTGGCGGCGGCGTAAAATTGGCCGAGTGGCACGCCCCAGGTTGCCCAGCAACAGGTGGGTGAATGCAGGACCCGGGAGTCCGTGGGGGAGAGGTAGGGCCATCACGGGGTCACTTGATGTGCAGGGCCCCGCCCAGGCGTAGTGCACGCTTGACGGGGCGCCGGCTGAGCTGTATACTGGGGCTAATTAACAGAACTATAAAGCATACCGGCGGGGCCGGAAGCTGCCACAGGTAATCAATTCTGAGGTGCTGTCTCCATCTGAGCGTCTGGTCAGGATCCTATCCTGGTTTTCTGGTCTGGCTTTGCGTGTCTGGTCCCTGTGTTCCCCTGTCCTTGGAGTGTGTCAGCTGTGAGGGTGTGAGCAAGTGAGTCTTTGTTTCCTTGTCGGGTGACCTCTTGGTGTGAGTGATTTTGTGTAGCATTCCCCTATTCCCCATTCACTGTATCCATACCCTCTGTTCCTCCACCCCCTCCCTCGTTCCCTTCACCTGACCGAGTGCATGACCTGACCTCACCCTTCCCAGTGACCCCAAACCCCTTCCCCCCTTCCCTCACGCCAGGTCCCTTTCTCCCATTCCCCTTTCCCTTCACTACCTCCCACGGTGCCCTGGGCCAAGGATTTCTGGTGGAACAACTGTGTGTGTGTCCTCTCCTCTTCCCTCTTGGGGTAAATTGGTGCTCTCTCCCGTCCCTGTGCTGAGCTTGGTTGCCCTCCAGTTAGGAGGGAAAGCCTAAACAAGACCCCGAGGGACCATCCGTTCCCGATAGAGACCCAGAACGGAGAGAGACCTCCCCTTCCCCCCCATCCCTTCTATCTACTTCCCCCCCAACTGTGTCACCGATCCTCTGCCCGCTCCGGCACAGGCAGTTGCAGCCGCCACACTTTGAACGGGCAAGCGAAGCAGGCCACACAACCTTCCCCCGTGCCCCATGGGGAACCCAGGTTGGAAAGCTGCTGTCAGAGGTCCAGATACACCCGAGGGCAGGCCGAGGAGTTGGCCACATTAGTGGCCATCCAGCCCCACCCCATCCACCATCCCCTGGCCAGCGCATTATCCTGTCTCTGGCCATAACATGGCCACACAGGGATGGTGAATGTGTTCAATGCTCAAGGCCCCCTCAGCAGAGACAACAGGAGGGGGACACACCCACCCAGAAGGCAGGCAAGGAATCAAGCAGGTGAGCTGGAAGCCAGGCAGTTACTGATGATCCACCCCACTTCCTGTGACTACTGACTGGCCTTGCATAAAGGCCAGAAACCAACCAGGAAAGGGGGGGGAGTGGAGCAAGGGTGAGGAGGGGTGTGACTTGATGAGCTTGGGGGATGGCCATCATCACTAGCTATGGGTCCTGGCTAGAGTGCTCCAGTGGCATTGAGGTGCCAGCCACTATTTCAAGCCTAGGTTCTTACATCCCTCCTGAAAACCTACCTCTTCCATCAGTCTCTCCCATTGTAACTAAGTTAAGCACATGCACCTGCAACGTATCAGCTTCATGATTGTATCTCTCTCTCTCCCTATGTATTCCCTGTTGTGTCTCCACTGGATCAAATCAGCACTCAAGGATTCAGACTATTAGGAATCGCCTCCGCCGTGCGTGGCTTAGGCACCACCGTAGCGGGAATCCCAGGTGAAAGAAGCAGCAGAGGAAAGCCACGCCCCCGAGAGCGTAGAGCAGTGGCAAGGCGCAGGCTCACGCACTTGGGGGCAACAGCAAAAGGCCACGCCCCCAGGAAGCTCAGAACAGCGCGGGGACGCAAGCCTGCGCCCCCATGCACAGGGGCGGGGCCAAGCAGAGCAACACCCTGCAGAACAAACTAGGGTAAGGCAATCAGACACATTGCGCCGCTCAGCGCGGCTACGTGTGCATGGGGGTGGGGCCCCCACTACTTAAGGCAAGTTAGAGCACTCTCACACTACCGGTGATCAGCAGTGCTGTGAGACTGGCCCCGAGCATCTTGGTGGAGCGGAAAGAAAGCTAAGTAGTGATTTCTGTGATTATTGATTGTTGTAGGGTGGTTGTAAGGCATGGGAGCGTGGTGGTGTGTGGGTGCAAGTGTGAGTACTTGGCTAGGGACATAGAGTGAGATAGACGTGTGTGCACTTAAAGATTACCCGTTGCCTTTCTTGGGATTCCCTGTTTGTGTTTACCTGTGTCTCCCCTCCTACTCCCCATTCCCCCATGCCCGGGGCCTTCCCCTTCCTCTCCTCACAGAACTGGCACCCCACTGTCCCCCAGCACAGCGAGTGTGGGTGAGGGTGGTGGGTCTGTGTGGATGTGGGTGCGAGTGGTGCTGTGTGAAGGGGTTTCACACAGGGCGTGTTGGTTCCGGATCCCCAATGATGATAAGGCCCGTATCCCATTAGGGACTCTCGGTCACCTTCTATCCTGAGGGGTAGTCTTCCTGCGTGGTGGAGCCCCAGTAAGGGTGACATTCAGAGCGTGTTGTACGTGTGTGGGCTAGGCCTGTGGAAATCCCCCCTTAAACCCGTGCCCGTCCATAACACAGACACATGTACACTCTGCTTGTTTGCTGGAACACTAACTGAACTACATCTTTATTGAACCACTGCCCTTTGAGCATAACACAAACTGTCATTCTACTAATCTGCCACTAGGTGGAAGGGTGCATGGGAAACTGTCATAGATAGTTAGATACTGCATCCTCCTCTCCTTGTCCATTCTAGTTTGTAAACCCCTTGGGACAGGGACCTGTCTGTAATCACAACTGTTCAGCACCAAGCACATTGCTAGCATTATAGAAAAAAATGTGGCTTGGGTTGGCTTGTAGCATGTGCTCAGCGTGCTGTTACTTTCCATAGCAACAGCAAGGTCTGATAAAGAATGCTGCCTTCAGCCATCTGTGGGGTAAAGAGGGACCCAAGAAATGTGATGTGTAACACACTTTACTCCTGCTTCAAAATGGGAGAGCAGATGGCTTTTCCTTAGCACATGTTACTGATCACAGCACATGCACAGTGTTCTTAGCCAGCAAATCCTTTGGGGCCGTGGAGTGCCATGACGTGATACGGCTGCTGCAGCAGGCCAGCGCTCAAGGGAATGCGAGTCTGGAATTGCAAGCAGTCCGTTATCATTGGGAGCCGCCCTGAGTCGCCTTTGGCAGGAAGGGCAAGGTAGGAAATGTAAATAAAATAAATGAATATTGTACACCAATGGGTGGTGTTCTTCATCTGTCATTCATAGCTTCATATCTCTCCAACGTCATCCCAACCACACCCTATGACAGTACTGGGTTCAAAGTTTCCACCAACCCCCATCTGCCCTTGGTGTTGTTCCTTCCTATCCATTCATTGTATGTAACCAAACCAACCCACCCACCCACCTACCCCCCGGCAGTCTGCCACTGTGCTATTTATCCTCTGCATCTTCCCTCCCAGGGTTTCCCACAGCCCATCCCACAGAAGTGTTGTATCCCAAGCAAACCAGCCCCCAACCCCACCATCTGAGGGTGAAATAAGGGTGCATATCTGACCACCCTGCTGCACCATAGGTGGGTTCCTGCCATCACTTTCACATTGCTCAATGGTACTCACTGCTTTTCCCCCAGATTTTTTCACATATGCAAGGTGACCTGGGAGGTACTGTGTACCTGTGACTGGTGGGAGAATGAAGTGAATGGCCCCAACTATGCAGATGACCGTTGGATAGCTGACTTTAGAATGAGGAAATTCACTATCTTTTTGATTGCATGTATATGGTCAAAGAACAACGGGATGCGAGACTCCCTCTTCTGTACAGGGACAAACAATTGCCGGATATCCAGCTGAAAATCTCCTTGCCAATACCAATATAAAAGTATAGAAGCAAGTGGTTTGGTTAGCCTATAAGCTGGATGTACTTAAGCATGTGCAATATACGGACATCCTAAATTAGTTTACGTTTGAGACCCTTGATAAAATAACCTTATCAGGTTTCTATATATTGATTTTGTCTATTGTACAATTTGTGTTTTATTTATGATTTTATATATTTGTATTTTGTCTAGACAAACTTTTGATTGATTGATTGAGAATGAGGAAGGAAGTTTTTATGCAGCTTGTGAATATCCTATGACTAGTTCTAACGTGGAACCAATGGGTGTGAACCTGTGCCACCAGAGAAAAGAGTGGTCATAGCTGTATGGAAACTTGCAACACCAAACTCATATTGAACTGTGGTGGCAGAGTTTGGTGTTGGTTACAGCCCTGGTTAGCATAATTCTTCATGAGGTTTGCAGAACCATAAACAAAACACTTCTTGAAAGGGTGATTGGATTTGCAAGCCTACGGGACATAATTGATGGATTCCAACAGCACGGATTCCCCCATTGCATGGGGGCGGTGGATGGAACCCACATCAAGATACATGCACTCAGTGAGTAACCAGAAAAATATTCCTGTTGAAAGAAATTCCACTCTATTGTTCTTCAGGCAGTTGCAAACACACATTTACTGTTTCGGGACGTCTATGCAGGGTTTGCGGGCGAGGCACATGATTCCAGAATTCTCCATTCGTCCCTTCTATTTGAACGTAAATATAAGGGGATTTTTAGGCCTGATTCAGAGGTACAGGTTGAAGGCGTGTCAGCGCGACCTGACTTACTTGGCAACCAAGCCTATCCTCT
Organism: Sphenodon punctatus; assembly: GCA_003113815.1. Classification (NCBI taxonomy): domain Eukaryota; kingdom Metazoa; phylum Chordata; class Lepidosauria; order Sphenodontia; family Sphenodontidae; genus Sphenodon; species Sphenodon punctatus. Next base: position 91,194 of record QEPC01009544.1, read on the forward strand.
CCTTCTGTGGCTTATTAAGGTATACCTGGAGCGGGAGTCACCTGTCATGGCCCGGTTCAATGAAGAACTGTAGAAACACTGTGGAGAGACGACATTTGGTGTTTTAAAAGGACATTGGCAGATGATGTTAAAATATGCGGATATGAACTTGGACAATGTTGTACAAGCTATGATAGCCTGCTGTGTCTTGCACAACATTGTGAAGAGTGATGGTCAGGCAATTAAATGGAACAAGAACTCTGTTTCTGATGTACCGGAAAATGAGGTGCAGGCACTGAGAGACAGGGAAATTCCACATCCCATGAAAGAAGAGGGGGGGTGGGGTGTTGGTGTGCGAGGCGTACTGTTGACATTTCGAAAGGCAGTATAATATGGGCACTGGGTGGTGTCTGCCAACACAACATTGATTGCCTCTCTGCTTCAAATGGGCAACACACGGTTGGATGATTATATAGAACTGTTATTGTTTCAAGTTCTTGTTATTGTTGTTATTGTTCCATGTTTGGGACAGTTATTGCTATAGTACTTTCTATCGTTGAAAGTTAATTTCTATTTACTGGCAGATTTTCAAAATGCAGTGCTATTATAATTATTAACAATTATTATTGTTATTATTGTTGTTGTTAGAATTTTATTTATATAGCACTAGCAGTGTACCTGGCACTGTACAATGAATAAGGTCCCAACACCAAGGGGCTTACAATCTTAGAAAGACAAGGGAGGGGGAGACAAGGGAGAGGTGAACATCAGGCAAGACAAGGATACATTCATGAGTCTGAAAAGTTGCAGGTTTGTCCATGTGCTTAACTTAGTTGGGAAGAGATTATGAGTGATGGGGGAAGAGGATGCAATTTCACTCATGAGAAGCTAGGGAAAGCCTGACGGAAGAGGTAGGTTTTCAGGAGGGATTTGAAAACTGGGAGGGAGTAATAATAATAAGAATAATTTCTTGGCAGATTTTTCAAAATAGAGTGTTATATTTTGACTCTGACTATGCAGGTACTCATTTATGATATGGGGACTATCATGGCATGGTTTACTGAATGCGGGATTGGAAGGAAGTCTGCAAGGACCTCCTGGGGGAGGGTTAAATCAGGTGGCTAGCAGCACCCCATGGGCAGGTGGTTGGGAAACCGTGCTAGATTACAGCAAGCTACGGGTGGGAGAGAAAAACAAGAGCAGACAGCTGTTGGCATAGGGGTTGGAAAGTCAGGGGGGCCTTGCAATCAGCAGATATGGAGCCATGGGGGTGGAATTGGTTGCACAGTTGTTACTAGTCTGATACAGCCTTCTCCATTCCTGGACCTTTTGCCTGCAGTGCTCCCAACACATAAATAGGGAAGCCAGAACCATGTTGACTATATCCCACAACTAGGGATATACGAACGCGGTTCGGACATTCAGAATTCGGACCATCTCAGCCAGTTTGGGCAGCCAAACCGAACGCCTGAACCGAACGCGGAAATTCCCGAACAGTCCAGCCGCGTTCAGATGAGTTTGACTGGTTCCGGGCAGGAAAAACCTGGCTGGCAGGCCCAAGGAGTGGGGGTCATCTGAGGAGGGGTGGAGAGGCTTGGACTAGCAGCCAGCCTGCCCAATCAACATCCCGCTTTTCCTCAGACCACTGGCTTGGCAGTCTGCGATTGGCCACGGGCTAGACTGCACAGAGCCAATGAGGCTTGTGGTAAGGCAGGCGCAGCAAATAACAAAAGTAATTATTGCCCCCCCCCTCCATATCATTCTGAACTAGCCACTGATCCTGTCAGCAGGCGTTTTCAGAACTCTCCCTCTCCCAGCAGTTTGTGTTCCTCCCAATCCATTGCCATCCTCCTCCTATTTCACCCATTTCCACACATTTACCTCCATAGTTTCATTTATTTAGATTAGATTAGATAGATTTAGGTGTTTTTCTCCCTACCCTACATGGAATCCTTCCTCCCTCCCTCCCTGTATATATTCCATCCCTCATTCCCTTCCACTGTTTTTGAATTTATTTAGAGTAGGATTAGATTGATTTAGATTTCATTTCAGTTTTGTACCCCTCCCTGTGTTGTTTGTTGTGAATTGTCTGTCGTCCCCCACCCCCAATCCCTGTGTGTGTATAGATAGATAGATGTAGGAGTTAGCTTAGTTATTGAGATAGCTAGATAGAAAGAAAGAACTAGGCCTTTGTAGATATTAGACAATATTCCGTTTAGTTCCATAGGTTTTAGAATAGTTAGTAGCAGTTAGAGTAGTGTAGTAGATATATATTATATTCCACATTTGAATAAATAAATAAATAAAAATATAAAATCTTCCTTTGCATTATTTGGGTGGGGAAAATGGGGAAGGGAAGCAAGAGAGGTCAGTCTGCTGCCCGTAAGGCAGACAATGGGACACATGGCAGAGGTGGCAGGGGCCATGCCAGCAGAGTGGCAGGCAGCAGCAGCCCAAGTCCATCACCACACCCCAAACTGCACAGGCATGATTTTGGCAGTCAGGCTTCTGGACCCCTCGCTGTGCCTGGATTTTCAGTTAGCAGCAGTGGCCAGGAGCACTTTTCACTAGTTCCATCTAATGAGAAGACTGCAGCCTTTTCTTTCAGACTTGGAGTTATCCATGCTTTCATCACCATGAGTCTAGATCACTGCAAAGGGCTCTACATGGGGCTGCCCTTGATGACTGTTCAGAGGCTGCGGCTGGTGCAGAATGCAGCGGCTCAGCTCCTTTCAGAGGCGAATAGTCAGGAGCACATTACAACAGTGCTCTGAAGTCTGCACTGGCTGCCTATAGCATTCCAGACACAATTCAGCGTGCTGGTTTTGACCTTCAAATCTCTAAATGGTCTGTGTCCCGTATATCCACCTGCCCTACCATGTTCCATCACAGTCTCTACGATGGGCATGGGGCACCCTCTTGCAAGTTTCATCTCTTACCCTTGTTGCAGGAGGGCATTCTCATTTGCTGCCCTGGTTTTATAGAATTCCCTTCCTCAGGAGGTTCGCTTGAGCCTGAGCATCTTCCACAGGTGGTGTAAATTTTTTTTATTTGGAAGAGCATTTGGCAGACAGGGATGAAGGTTGGTTGGGTCATTGGGTAGCAGGGGTGGATTGGCCATTGAACCCACTGGGAGGATTCCCGGTGGGCCGGGCCAGTTGGGAGGGCCGGTCCTACAGTATTTTTTTTGTTTTGGGTTTTTTTTTAAAATGTTGGTCCCACCGTGGCCTGGAAAGGGCTGCCCCCCACACCCTCTGGCCCCTTCTCGCTCCCTCCCAGAAGTAGAAAACAACTTCTGGGAGGGAGGGTGAAGACTCGTGGCCAGAGGCATGCAAGCAGGTGGTGGAGGTTTCCATCAGGCAAAGCAGCAGCAGCAGTGAAACAGGAGGCTGCAGAGCAGCACTGACAGCAGCAGGGGAGCAGAGTGGCACCAGCAGCGGTGATGAGCAGCAAGGGAGAAGCAGGTGGGGCCTGCCTGGGGGCTGGGGGGAGTCTGACTGGGGGCCAGGGGGGGCAGGACTGACTGGGGAGGCTGGGGCCAGCATGGGCCACCTGGGGCTGGCTGGCGGGGGCTGGGGCTGGCTGGGGCTTCCTGGGGCTGGATGGGGCTTCCTGGGGCCAGCTGGGGCTGTCTGTGGGGGCTGGGGCCAGCTTGGGCCTCCTGGGGTCAGCTGGGGCTGGCTGGGAGGGGCTTGGGCTGGCTTGGGCCTCCTGGGGCCAGCTGGGGCCAGATTTGGGGGCTTGGGCCTTCTGGGGCTGGCTTGGGCCAGCTGGTCTGGGGGGGGCTGGGAGCCAGGAATCCTGGGTTCTCTGGGAGGGGAGTGAGGGCTAGTGGGTTAGAGCAAAAGTCAAGTATCTTGACTTTTACAGCTTGCAATGAGGCCATGTTATAGCTTCTGCCTAATCATGATACCTATCATTTCCACACAGGCCCCTGCCACGGGATTGGGGGTCCGCACCCCCACTTTACTGGGTTTGAGTGACTCAGTTTCCCTTGCGCACAGCTCTCTTGAATCAGTTTCTCTCACTGGCTAATTCAAGTGTGCCACAATGAAACTTCTTGTCACACAAGGGCCCGATCCTTCCCATTTACAGACTCTTTACTCTCTGGGTTCGCAAGAGCTTGGGGGCTCTTGTAGCTCACTTGTGTTCCAATATTAGACACTAGACCACTTCTTTATAAAGTAAGAAGTATATTTATTGATTACATAAACAAGATAGTTAAACAGAGTGTTATTAGAAATCAAAGGTAAATATAACGCATTCCTAACTTATATTGTTGAGTTCCTAAACTATTCATCTTACCCTAAACAAAGTCCATAAGTTCTGGTTTTCTCAGCCATAAGGAAACTGGCTGGGCTCTGGCTTCTTAGAGCGAAAGCTGTCTCTCACTTCATCTTCCCCCAGCCTGCTGTTTAGGCTGGTTCTTTCATATGTAGATGTTCTCTCCAAAAAAGCTTTGCAAGAAGTCTCCAAGCAGTCTTTCCTCCCTCTGGGATCTCTGTCCTTATATAGTATTTGTCTCTCTTTGTCTGGGTTTTCCCGCCTCTAGGGAATGTGTCCCAGAGCATGTAGGCAACCCAGGTAAACATGGAAGTTAATTAACATCTCCATAGGCTGTCTAGCAAGGCAGCTTTCAATCCACGTTTGGTTATCTCTTGTAGTTTCTGCAGACTTGTGACGTGTGAGAGGCCCGACCTGAGCTGTAATTTGAGTTCTACTGTTCTCAGAGTTAACATTACAAATATGTGGAACCTTTGACATTACATAGTGTACGCGTATAGTAACATTACATCCATGTGAAACCCTTGGCACCACACATTTACCAATCATGTAGTCCCGTGTTACACATGTGTGACCCCATGTTTCTCCGTGACAGCCCCCCAGCAACTTTCCTGCTGTGGATCAAGGCCAGCCTCAGAGCACGAGACACCAGCAGTAGCAGGTAAGCAAAGCAGCAAGAACAGGTAAGAGAGAGCAGCACAGTGCTGGGGAGGATGTGACTGCCAACGTTGTTGTTGGTGTTTCCTTTATATTTCTATACAATTGTACTGTAATTTGTATTTTATTTGTTGTACTGTTGTATTTTGCATTTTACAGTTCAATATTGTACTGTATGTATTGTACAGTGTATTGTATTTGCGGTAATTTTTCAGTTCTGTAAATGCTGTAATTTGCTGTAATTTGTTTATGTAATGAATTTAATATGTTTAATAGAGGGTAACAGCTGGTGTAGGAATGAAGGAATGGAGGATTTAAATCATGAGTGGTAGGAATATTATATGAGAAGGCAGCTGTGCGTTAGCAGAAAGGGTGCATTCCTTCAAGACTGTTCCTTAATTGTGTTCTAGTGCAGCATTACTACAGGTGCAGGGAATGATGCCTTAATATACAATAATGTAGATATTGGAAGTCTGGTAGCACTTCTTCCCTTAATCTTCTCTTTGCTAAGCTAAACACAGGGCCTGTGGAATACTACTGCAGCTGGTATAGGAATGAAGAAGCCTTACTGTAGGATGCATAGCAAGGGACAGAGTGATTTTCGGTTGACGGCCACTGAGCACTGAAACAGAGTGATTTGGGGAGCCAGAGCACTGAAATGAGTACCCCCACCAGTGGCAGTCTCCCCCTGCCAGCCCCCCATAACCTCCCACTCACCCCTGTCAGGCTGCTGAGGCTCTGAGTCTGAGGACTTAGCTCTGATAGGCCCCAAATCTGCTGCACTCTGCCTGCCCCAAGCCACGCCCCCTTGGCCCATTTCCAGCGCAAGGGAAAAACTATATTTTCCCGGGCCACTTGGATTTCCCAATCCGTCCCTGTTGGATAGAGTTGTGGGGAGAGTGGGAGTTTTGTGGGGACGGAGGGAGTGTTTTATTGTTTGCATTTTTATTCTTGTTTTATTATTGTAAGCCGCCCTGTGCCCTTGCAGGAAGGGTGGTGTGTAAATTTGATCAAACAAACAAACAAACCTATAGTGAATCACTGGATGCTTCCAGGTTTCCCATTTTAACAAAGGTCAAGCAGTTTACCTGGTGTTTCTTACAATTTAACAAAGAAGCATAGATTGAAGTTTTAATCAAACACCATGTTGCCAAAAAAGGTTACAATGATACACATAGAGGCCCATCCAAGCTGGTGTCTCAATGTGCGCTTATGCATTAGGACAGGGCTGGGAACACACAGAGGGGCTGGAATGATGGTTGCCAGAATGGGAAAGCAGGTCTGTGGCCATGCACAGCTACTACAATGATGGACTATGTGGTGGAGTGACAAGCGCAAGGTCTCCCATCGGGGCTGAATTGGGATATGTGGGTGAAATAACATGTGTAAGGCCATCTGGAGTGCCTCAAATGATGAGTTCCTGACTAAAATGTTGGGTAAAGGATCATATGGAAAGGGCAACAGTCACAGTGCATATTAGCAGTATGATGTGCCCTAGATCACTACGATGACTAGTACTGAAGGACACAGCGATGGAATGGCTGGTGTAGGGCTGCTAATATGCTGGGCACATAGGGTCATAAAAGACTGGTTTTCAGAGAGTACCTGGCAAGTCCTGTCTCAAAAAAAACCCTGTACATCCAGTGATTTCTTCTGTCGGATAAAAGTGTTTGCTAATCAGAATTTCCGTGATGTACATGATCAAAGCTGCCCCCCATCCTAAATGCAACATCTTCATTTTAAGCAGGGATTAACATGCAACATACCCAATGAAAACCCAAATGTTCACTTAGAAAGTAAGTGGATTCATAAAAAGTACTTTATGCAAATAGTGTTAAAGTCATCTTTATTTCCAAAGAAATAATATCATGTATACAAAAGTATATATAGTCTCTTGGTAGGACAACAGGAGAATGGTAGTATCATAAGTTGGGGGAGGAGGGTTGAGCTATTGATCTGGAGTTAAAAAAAACAACAGGCAGCCAAACGATGAAGACTGCTAGCAAATGCACCCATCTACCAGCATACCATCTCCTTACACATTCAAGAGGTTTCAACCATGGCTACATATATCAACTTCTGTCCATACAGGAAAGATGTAGCCAGTTAAATACCCACTCATTAGACAAAATGTGTGTTGGTCCATAATGTTACTGTCAAATAAAAAAAAAAAATCTTTTGGAAGAAAAGTCTTCAACTTTTGATTTTACAAATTGTGTCATACACAGTAAATTAAAGTAATTTCTCTTTCCCAAACACTGGATAAAAGCAGGATATTCCAAATTTAAAGGCACTTTGTCTACAGTACCATGAAGAAAACAGCACAGCAATGTTCCTTCAAATGTTAATATATAGAAAGCTATTGCTTGCATTACCATGATTTAAACATTCTTCATATAAGTGCAAACGTTAGGTTATATGAAAATAAGAAAAAATGCGGCACCTTGGCTTTGGTTTTGCCACTGATTGTGTATTGGGACACAGCAACACCTCTGCCAAACTGCCAATTTCTGCATGCCTAGTGCTCTATATAAAACAAAGCAGACTACATGAGAACACAGAAACAAAATGTAGAGTAGAAAAAAAATTAGGATGGAAGTTACAGTTCTTGGGATGAAGAAAAGAGGGGAATAACTTGAACACCACTTTCATAAAACAACAAATTGGTGGAAACTGAAAGACTTCAAGGTACATTAATGGTTGTGTCAGATGTACAGCACTCCACAAGCTGCACTCAATTTCTTCATTCGATGGTTACCCTTCCAAAATATATAACTTTGCAATACGTTACAATAAGCCACAAGCTTATACCAAGGAAACAATTAGGGGGAAAACATTTTCAGTGGGATGCATGGTCTACGTGCATGATGACTTCTTTGAGAAAGACTGTTTTCTGGTGGGCAGGCACTCGGGTTGGCTGGTTAGCAACAGTGGAAGTTGAAGGCAGATAGTGCCTGGTTGTTTGGGTGTAGGAGGAAGAGATCACACATGTTGATGTTGGAAAACAGTGCAGTATTGTGGCCTGGAGCTACAGCTGAAAGTACAAATCTGAGCTCTGTGCAATTAATTCAACTGTGGAAGCTACCCTGGACAATTTCATATAAAGATGATTTGATTTCTATTGGTCCTTGGGCATCACATGCGTTCCTCGTGATGACAGTTGAACATTCCCTGCATCTCATTATGGAACCTGCCCATTTCCTGTACTGCCTCATGCATGGAGGTGTTAAGGGGCCCAGTAATTTCCACTGTGGTGGTATTGCTTTGTCTGGTGAGCTTGCGCGCAAGTGTTGTTCTACCTTTTCATCTCTGCAATCGAAGGTCTCTCATCGATTCAGTGCGAATTTGAGTATTGGGGCGAGTTGGAGGCACTGGTTCTTCCCCATCCTGATGGTTTCTTGTAAGAAGCAAAGGAAAAAGAAAGTACTCCTTAGAAATAATGATCTTAATATCTGGGGCAATAGTCCTGTCCAGGCTCTACCCTAGCAAGAGGTGACACTATATCTAGAGTAACACAAACCATCTGCCATGAAACATTTTTAAGGAAATACCAGGGAAGAAAAGGAGAAGAATTGAGGGGTTACTGTGCAAGAGAGGGAAAGGAAAGTAGGTGGGTGGCAAAGGAGAGGACAAGCTTCCATGGAAATTAGGCCATGCCCTGGGGTTGGGCCTTAGAAAAGGGAAACGCAAGAGGCGGCTCTCGACTGTGTTGCAACTGCTCCATTCCCCCATTCTCCTTTCCCCTCCCTGAAACCCCGCTCCATCAGGAGGATTGGGGTTTGCAAAGGTTTTTTTTTTGAGGAGGAGGTGGTAGTGGGGTGCAACGCTCACCTTAACACCATTCACACCACAAACACTGCGCACACATGAAATGGTCGATTCTAACAGTCTGCCCATGCACGGGCATCTTCATTCCCAGGCTTTGCTAAATCCCCAGTCCAAGGTTTCTGTATCATTTGTTTACATCTGTATTTGTTTACATGTTAAATCCAGATATAAACCCGCTATTTTCTAAATCTAGTTTTGTTAAACCCCGATGTCAGGGTTTTACAAAACTGGATTTAGATCCTGAAATTTCCACACTAAACTCACAAACGGTGTTTAATCGTGCAGCCTACTCATGCATTTATTTAATGTAATATATTAATTTTCTCTCGGCTAAAAACGGCCTCACTGAGCAGCATACTAGAAGAAAAGGGGGTTCCCGCACCCTCTTTCCCAGGCCCACAGTGTTTATATACCACGGAAGATGGGATTTTATAATTAATTTTTAAACAAAGTACAGATGCAATCTAAGTAAAGCCCTTTCTTTGTTCTGCATTCAACTATAGTACCTACACACTTTTATTGTGGCTGTGTCATTTGTGGCTAGAGGGAGGATTTTAATTTTATTTATTTATTTATTTATGTTTACAAATTTTTACCCCGCATCCTCCTGCCAAACTGCGGCTCGGGCCGACTAATAATAATTAATGTAATTAAAACAATAATATCCCATAATACAGATATAATAAAATATGAACAACAAAACAACAACATCAAATCCAAATAATGGGGTTCAGGAAAACAGAAAGAAAAACCCTCCTCCCTAACCCTCAAACCCCCACCTTACCCATCTCCCTCAGTGAAAGCCTGGGAGAACAGCCAGGTCTTACATTGTCATCAGAAAGAGGAGAGGTCCGGGCCATATGGGCCTCTGCTGGAAGGCAGTTCCACCCTCTCCATAGTCGGCCCCCAAAATACCCAGGGGGCTTCGAGAAGGGCACTCCCAGCCAACCACAGGGGCTGATCCCGAGCCCAAGGAGCAAGGCGGTCCTGCAAATATGTAGGGCTCAGGCTGTATAGGGCTTTATAGGTAAGCACCAACACCTTGAATCAGGCCCAGAAGACTATAGGCAGCCAGTGCAGAGAACAGTAGGGATGGGCGAACAGATCGCTGTTCGGGTTCGGCCGTTCGGTTCGGCTGCGTTCATTTCGTTCGTTCGGTTCTTTCGTTCGGTTCGGATGCGTTCGGTTCATTCACCGAGTTCGGGTTTGGCTGTTCGGTTCAGTCGTCCGAACAGGCCGTTCGGTTAGGCCGTTCGGGAAATGTTGTTATGGGTGGTTTTTTTTGTTTTTATATGTTTTTTTGGTCTTTTATTGCGTTTTATATGGTTTTCTTTTTTTTTTATTTGGTTTTTTTTTGTTTTTATATGGTTTTTATTTATTTATTTATTTTATCTAATATTATATATATATATATCTACACTAAATCTAACTGCTATTAACTATTCTAAATGCTATGAACTAAATGGATTATCTAATAAGTACACAGGCCTACTCCTACAAACACTAAAACTAAATCACTAAGGCTATCTCTATCACTAAGCTAACTCCTACAGCTCTCTACATCATCTATCTATCTATCTATCTCCCCATCCCATATCCATCTATCTATCTATCTATCTATCTATATATCCATCCATCCATATCCATATATACATATACATATACATATATATATGGATATATATACATCCCATATATATGGGATGGGGGGGGTATCACAAACAGAAGAGGAGTCTGTAGTGAAATACATACATACTCAATGAGTCTGTACAATGAAATGCATAACACAAGGTTTCAGCTCAAGGTTTAAGTTTCGTTTCAGTACAAAACTGAAATGAAACTTAAAGCAATCTAAAAATCCTACTCAACGCCTGCTGTTCAGGAACAGTGACTAGCTCAGAAGGTGTTGGGAAGGGGGGGGGCAGATAATTAGTTTCGTTTCTTGCAAGCCTCTCCACCCCTGGTGCCTGGAAGTCTGCTCCTCAGTGACTGACACCTCCCTGTCATGTTTGACCTTCCAGTGAACCTTTTTTTGCCACCCGAACTCATCCGAACGTGATCCGAACTGACCGAACTGTTCGGCCATTTCGTCGTTCGGTGTTCGGATTGTTCAGTTTGTTCGCATTCGTGTTCATGTTCGGTCATCCGACAGTTCGAGTTCGGGCCGAACTCCGAACTTCTGAACCGCGTTCGCCCATCCCTAGAGAACAGAGCACTGGTGTAATATGCTCATGGTGACCCATCCCCGTGAGAAGACGGGCCGACACGTTCTGCACCAGCTGCAGCCTCCAAATCATCACCATGGACACTGCAACCTCCAAACTGTCACCATGGACATCTGGGATGCAGTCCACAAACCATTTACTCTGGATTAGTTTGTGGGCATCAGTGGAACTACTTTAGAGTAAGTGGTTAGAGCTGCTATAAATAAAGTTATGTCCTACACTTCCACATTAACTACCTGGATGGCCTTTTGATCTGTTGCTCAGCTTGAAAATCTGAAAAATCTGGATAATTTAAGGATTATTATCAGGGTCTTATATACTCATCTTGCTAAAGTATGCTGAGGGTTTTGTATGGCCAGCACTGTTAAACCACACAGTAGAGAGCACAATATTTTTCAGAAGAGTCTGGGATTTACATTCATTGCTGGGGGATGCCAACAGCAACAGGGAGTGGAGAACTGATGGAAGGTGTGATGTAAATAAACCTCACTTTTATTATGTTTTGATTCTTTAGGAAAACATCCCATTTCCTGGTGGTATTTTTTCCACTTGCATTTCAGCAGAACAGTCTGGATCATGTACTGGAAGTTCTTTTGAAGTGGAAAGATTAGGCTCTGAACTAGCTTGCAGTGTAAGAAAATACAGAACACAGAGAAATGCACAGTTAAATTTACAATGCACCTTGTATATGCATACTACCAGTGCACAATAAGGTGCACTTAGTAATACATTGTGGTGTCTGATTACTAGTAGGCATATGGCATTTTTGTTGTTTAACAAAGTCCCTTTAACATGCTTTAACAAGCTGTTAGCATGCCTCACTTTAAAATTAAAATAAGTGACCATTATGGAATAAATGTTTCATTATGGAACATCTTGCTGACTGAGGCTATCGACCAGGTGACTCCTAGGCGTCCACTGCCCTCATGCTGTTACTGCAGCCCCCCATGGTTTACAGAGGACCTGCAGTTACTGAAGTGGGAGGGGAGGCGGTTAGAGCAATGTTGGTGCCGTTCTGAGACTGAAGCCGATAGATTGGAGATTAGCGCAAGTTTAAGAGCCTATGCTGTGGCTCTTTGGGCAGCCAGCAAGGGGTTCTTGGCTGCCCTCATAACGTCTGCCAAGTCTCATCCAGCCAAACCTCTGCGGGTGGTGAGGGGGCTGATCAGTCGGACCGCCCTCTGCCTGGAGCTGGATTCGTCCAGTGCCTGCTGTGACATGTTTGTTGAGCACTTCGCAGATAAAATCGTTCGTATTCAGCGCGAGTTCAACACTGCATTTATTGTGTTATGAGAACTATAGGTTGTGGACGTCTCGTCTGGTGTCGTCCACCAATGCGGGGCATCGGAACTGTTAGAGCCACCCCTTGTGAACTTGACCCATGTCCGTTCTGGCTGGTTAAGGCCAGCTGGGAGACGTTGGGGCTGTTGCTGGCTGAGGTGTTCAATGCCTCCCTGCGAGAGGGCATAGTGCCAGACCACCAAAAGGAGGCAGTGGTGCAGCCTCTGCTCAAAAAACCATTGCTTGACATTGACTCCCTAGCCAGCTATCAGCCGGTTTCTACCCTTCCCTTTTTAGGGAAGTTTATTATTGAATAGGGATGAGCGAACAGAACCGAATTCGGAAATTTGGTTCGGTCCGAAAATCAAGTTTGGTTCGGAAGTTCGGTTTGGTCGACCGAACTGGTCGAGTTCAGTCCGAACTCCAAACTGCATTCGCCCATCCCTATTATTGAACAGGTTGTGGCTCAGCAGCTGCGGGAGCATCTGGACCGTATCGGTTTTCTAGATCCCTCGCAGTTTATCTTTCACTCGGGGCATAGCTCTGAGACTGCACTTGTGGTATTGGTTGACGACCTTTGCCGTGACATGGATCAGGGCTTATCATGTTTTCTGATCGTATTAGATCTGTCAGTGGCCTTTGATACTGTTGACCATGAGATGTTGGTGGCCCACTTGCGGGACCGAGCCGGGGTAGGTGGGACTGTTTTGGAATGGTTCCACTCTTTCTTGGTTGGAAGAACTCAGCGGGTGGTGCTGGGGGGCTATTCTCCATCCCCCTCATGACCTCACGTGGAGTCCTGCAAGGTTCTATTCTGTCCCCCCTCCTGTTCAACATTCAAATCAAATTTATTAGCTTAGCCATAGGCCATTGCTTTAGACAAACAACATGAGAATACATCACACAAAGTATAAATTAGGGTAAAACTGATGGGGGGAAGTAATACATCTTCTTGATCTTATTACTACACAAGCAATATAGACATTCTATGCATAAAAATAGATGATTAAAATCAGCCCATAGGGCCTAATATGAAGGATCTACATGGAACATCAACAGCTGTCAATTCTTCTAGAATTGAAGCCCCTTTGGAAGGAAAGCCCAGCTTTTTACCATAAACATAGTTATCCAAGCCTGGGCTCAACACTATAGGGCATTGGGTCTGGACCAGTTGGGAAATAGGCGAAGAAACATTTAGGGATAGATACACAGGTAACTGAGGTTGCGAAGATCTAGCAATTTGGGTCCTAGAAGAATCCTGTAAAATTGGCGCCAAGAGAGGAGACTTGCCTGGACTATCCTGACCATTAGCCCCAGGGCAAAAATGGACCAATTTAGATGGAGATAGAGATAGATCCACCGTGGCTATTGGCCTGCTAGACACGGTCATAGTATCTCTAACAATAGGTACTTCGTTCTGAATCGAAACTTTGCCTACCTTAACATCTAGAATATCCGGTAGGGTGCTTCCCTTCCTCCCAAGTGGCTGGATCAGATCGTGCTTTCCTTTCCTATGAGTCAAAATGGGTGGGAGGGCTTGCAACAACAATGGGACAATTGTCTTCCTTGCAAAGACTTTATCCATATAAACTCCCCAGAGGCAGAACAAATGAGCATTGCACAGTAGCCTGTTCACTGTGGCTGGTGAACGAAAATAAATAATAATCCATAAAGCGCCCCCCCGTCTGGCAAAAAAGAGAAACAAGTAATTTGGGAAGGTGGGAAAGTACTACCCAATATGTGCAAGATGTGGTGGGCAATCCAGAATTTCAAGCCCCAAGGAGGGAATAAACCAGACAAAAGATAAATAATAAAAGCCAAGGCACTAGGTACAGGAGTGAGCTGACAGTCCTCTCTGGGCTCAGTGGCTAAAGAACTCATATAATCTAGATCATGGGAGAGAGCTGGTTTAAGGATCGGGGCCATTCTTGGCAAGTCCAGACTACTAGTATTCCCTCTGGCGTTTTTATACAAATACTCCAGAACCCTGTTCAACTGCTGCTCGCTGGCCAGCAATTTAATATCTAGTCCCTCGATCTGGGCCAGTATTGCTGCCATATCCCCTTCTGCCTGATGAGGGCAATCATGGGCCTGAGCCTGACCCACCTGAGGTTTAGGAACACTAATACTCAAGTGAGTCTTGGAGCTCATGGAGGTGTTAGGTAGTCCTCCATCACTAGGGGAGGGTTCCAAGTCCTCTGCCTGCGAAGGGCAAGAGGAAATATGAACCTCTTGAAGTCCTGAAGCAATAGTATCTGGAATAATTACTAACCCGGGAGGGCTCCCAAGGACTCCCCGCTTCCCTATATCGGCTCCAGATGGTGAATTCAAAACCTCACAGGGCTCTCCAGCCTGTCCCAGGGAGAGGGGGAAAAGTTATGCAGGGGCATCGAGCAGCTCCCGAGTCCCCTGCCCAACTGGCCGAGAGCTCAATAGCAAATTAGCCCCCTCCACAGTTGGAAGAGCCAGAAGCTGAGTCTCACTTTCCTCACTTTGAACCTGGGGAGAGAGAATTCTATCCGCAGTGGGGAGAATCCGAGGACCCACAGAAGGCTGAGAGGACCCCCGAGCTTTAGCAGCCAAGGCTAACCACCTTGCTGCTTAAACTCTCCTTGCTGATTAAACACCAGGGCACATGACAATAATGAAGGGTCGGGGTGCACCTGCATAGATGGAATGGAAGACATGATCCCATTACAAAAAATTCCTCCCTCCAGATCCCCAGAACCATGCTGCAAGGGGGGAACCAAAGGACTCATACAAGTAGCCGAGGGTTCCCGACCTGCATCAAAACCTTCCAAAAATGGACCCGCAGATAATTGACGAGAATCATCTCGCCCAACCCCAGAGGGGGCTGGTACCGTGGCAAAGCAGTCCGTAAGCTGAAATTGCCTATCGCGGGCCCTAGCCCTGGTGGTTACCCCCATCTTCTTGCCCCTTTTAGGCATTGCACAATGCTAGAGATAAAAGGGGGTGATATAAAGAAGACCTTAGCCAACCTCAGGGCAGAAAGGGGCAAACCCTCCCTCCAAGAAATCCAAAGGAGGGTTCAGGCTCCCGCGCCCAACCAGTGCCTAAGGCCACGGGTACAAGGGCACACCCTTGCACGCGCTGCCCTTAGACGTGCTGCCCCGGCACTGCCGGGCAGTTCGGCGCTCTTTGAATTCACGTTGCAGGGTGGCTCCTCCCAGGGTCCAGCTAGTCCTGCAAGCGAATCAGGTAGACTACTGTGGCGCTTGACGGGATCCCTCCAGGGATGGGTTCAAGGCTCCCACAGCCCCCACCCAGGCAACATACAGCAGGAGGAAACAACGAGGCAGGGGGGGGAATCAGCTGGAACTTGGCTCTGCCGGGCAGCTCGGCGCTCTTTGAATTTGCGCTGCGGGCTGGCTCCTCCCAGGGTCCAGCTGGTCCCAAGCAGATGAGCAGCTGCTGAGACCAACACTAGCCAGGGAAGAATCTGCAGTTAAAGTGTCATCTATATTTCCACTATCGAGACTAGTTATTTAACTTCTTGTGGGATTAAAAAGCCAAGATACCAGGAGGAGGAGAACGCAGCCAGGGTCAGGCAAGGGCAGGAAGATGGCGGGTCTCCTGATACATCAGTGACTCGGGGGGGCGGGTGGTGTGTTACGGCTCCCAGTCTCCACGCCGGTGGCTGCTCACTGCCCCGGTCTCCAGGAAACACCGTGGACAACTTCCACCGAGGGGCCCCACACCACCCACCCCGGAAACACAGTTCCGGGTTCTAGTGCAGGGCAGGCTGGAACCTGTTCAACATGTATATGCAGCTGCTGGGCGAGGTCATGAGGGGGTTTGCTTTCCAGTGTCTTCAGTATGCTGATGACACCCATCTCTATTCCTTATTTTCATCAGACCCCGGCCTGGCAGTCTCACTGCTTACTTGGTGTTTGGCAGCTGTGGGGGACTGGATGAGGGGGAGACATCTGAAGCTGAATCCTGATAAAATGTAGGTGATGCTGGTGGGTAGGGGCAAGGGAGTGGAGTCCATCATTGATGGGGTGCATCCCTACTCATCTTTCAGGTCCATAGTCTGGGCGTGCTCCTCGATCCTCAGCGCTGTCTGGATGTCCAGGTGGATGCTGTGATGAAGGGCACATTTTGCCAATTACATCTGCTGCATCGGCTTCGGCTGTACATTTTGGATGCAGACCTGGATACCATCATCCATGCATTCCTCACCTCAAGACTGGACTATTGCAATGTGCTCTATGTGGGGCTACCCATGGTGATGACTAGAAGGCTTCAGTTGGTGCAGAATGCAGCCGCCCATCTTCTTACGGGGACGGGTCACTGGGAGCACATAACACCAGTGCTCCGTTCTCTGCACTGGCTGCCTGTAGTCTTCCGGGCCCGATTCAAGGTGTTGGTGTTGACCTATAAAGCCGTATACAGTCTGGGTCCCACCTATTTGCGAGACCGCCTCATTCTCTGCACTCTGGATTGGTCCCTGCAGTCATTGTGGGGCACCATCCTTGAGGTCCTCCGGGTATCCCGGGGGGCAATGATGGAGAGGGCGTTCTCGGTGGCCACACCACAGCTGTGGAACTCCCTTCCAGCAGAGGCCCAGATGGCTCTGGGCCTCCCTAAATTTAGATGTCAATGTAAAACCTGGTTGTTCCACCTAGCTTTCGGCGTGGGAGGGGGGTAGGGTGGTGTGTTAGGAGGAGGAGGTTGCTGGGTTGTCGTTTGCTCCACTTGGTTGTGTTTTAACTTGTTATTTTATTGTTATTATTTTTATTGATGTTTTTATGATGATTATGACCCGCCTTGAGCTGCTTGGGCAGGATAGGGTGGGAAATAAAAACATAAATAAATAAATAAATATTTAAACTAGACTTTTTTACAAAACTAATAGGAAGAATTTTAAAAGTCAGCTGAATGATCTTCAATGGCATTAGATTGAAAACTCTGAGAATGGAGACCTCTACTATTCCAGTGAATCGATACACTGCACTCAGTGTGACAACGTGAATCACCTGCCAGTGTGCCTCAGTACTGCTTTGGAGCACTCACCCTTACGGTGCAAGGCCAGTTTCTCTCTATTCCCAAGCCAACTTTAGTTGTTTCTTTCAAACTATCAAGAAGGAAATTAAATCAGTTAGAAAATATACTGAAGCAATCAAAGTGATCCACATAAGCTACCAAACTGTCCCCAGATGACAAAAAGAATGGCACTAAATTATGTAAGTTCTATTGTAAAAAAAATTTAAAGGATTTTTATTTCTTTGACAAAGCAAAGACTATCCAAAACAAACTATGTATGCAAATAAAATTAACCACAAAGAAATATAATTTCTCTTGTGATTGATCTGCTCATTTTAATTCAATCCACTTTCAGTAAAAGTCTATGTTAAACTTGGATGTACCAGAATTCTTCTATGGAGTTTTAGTGGTACTACCCAAAACTTTTTAGAGTGACTTTGGTCAGGTAAGATTTTGGAAATTCTGGATGTTTCTTCCTCCTTGTACTGCTTAAGTGGGGTGCCAGATAGTTACTGCCAACAAACTGAGACAAATTGGCAGCAATCTATCATAATAAGACTCTGTGAGAGGCTAATACACACCAGCCAAGGAATTTTGTAATTTCAAAAATTTAGCAGTTGTTGAAGATCTCAGAAGGGGGCAATATCAGATTTATTTGGAATTCACAAACCTTTTCTTCATGTGGTTGAAGAATGAAGTGCATGCTAAGCCATCGTATGACCTTTTCCACAGCTTCCACAATGGGCAACAGTGGAATCCCATCAACACAAGGATCCTTGGAGACCAGAATTTCCTACATAATAGTCCTGAACTCTGGCTTAGGCCCAGGAACTGTATATATCTCAGAGTGTCTGCAAGGCCTGTGCATGGGAAGGACTAGTCTTACTGCTGCTTCCACCATTACTGAAGGAAACTCAGATTCACTATGTTTAGAAAATCACTTGGTAAGTTGGACAATAGCTAGGGGAATTTTGCAAAATTTCATCTTCTGGGATCCCTCAGTTAATAAAATCATGTCTTGCTTACTTCATCCAAAATAAATTTATCTACTATTAATATTAAATTATTTAGATGATTTCAGCATTGAAAGCTTCTTCCAACTCTTATCACGTTCACACTCATAACATCCCTATGAGGTAGCCTACTGGAATATTCTGGACCCCATGCAATGCCTGGAACATCAGGTTGGAACATCCGTGCTACGCCTAGAACATCAGAAGATTTTAAACTGCACCTGGAACATCAGCACGTGGCAGTAGGGGTGGAACTTCACCCAAAAAAAAGGATACCGGTTCCCCAAAACCCGGTTTACTGGATTAGAACCGGTATACCGGTACCGGTATTTTTCCATTGATTTCAATGGGGAACTGTCCCCATTGAAATCAAAGGGGAAAAAAACCAACACTTTCCCTCCCCCATCCAGACTGCGTGGGTGGAAGGGGGGTCACCCCCCACCCACCCTGCCCAGCCTGGATTTTTAAAAAAAAATTTTTTAGCCAAAGTTCCTGCTAGTGCGGGCTCTGGGCTGCTGCCGAGCCGCCGGCGGCGACCCAAAGCCTGCACCAGCAGGTACTAGGGTGATCCGTGGGGGGTGGTTTAACACCCCCCCATCCCAGGGATCACCCTACACCCCCCACCCAGAGATTGCCTACCTTTTGCGCTCCGGGCAGCGGCGGCATGGCGGTCCGGCAGCTTCAGCACTGGCTGGCTTCAGCGCTTGACTAGGCCTTCCGGGGAAACCCAGAAGTTCCCCGGAAGGCCTAGTCAAGCACTGAAGCCAGTCAGCACTGAAGCCACCGGACCGCCGTGCAGCTGCCGCAGCCCGGAGCTCAAAAGGTAGATGATCTCTGGGTGGAGGGGTAGGGTGATCCCTGGGATGGGGGGGTGTTAAACCACCCACCACCACAGGGATCACCCTAGTACCTGCTGGTGCGGGGTTCGGGTCGCCGCTGCCAGCACGGCGGAGGCCCAGAGTCCGCACTAGCAGGGACTTCGGCTAAAAAAAAAATCTTTAAAAATCCAGGCTGGGCAGGGTGGATGGGTGGTGTCCCCCCTTCCACCTGCGCAGCCTGGGCGGGGGGAGGGGAATTTTTTTTTCTTTCTTTCTTTTACATTGCGACCATTCATTTCAATGGCCGCAATGTAAACAAATCCAGCACGGGGTAACCAGCACCCCCAATAACCGGATTAATCCGATACTGCCAGTACAGCAAAATACCGGCAGTATCGGATACCGGGGGAACCGAACTTCCCACCCCTACATGGCAGAGGCCAGGGGAGCTTTTGACCAACTCCATCTGGTGAGGAGGCTGTGACTTTTTCTTTCTGATTCAGACCTTGCCACTGTCATCCATGCTTTTTTCACTTTGAGGCTAGACTATTACAATGTGCAAGGCTACCCTTGATGGCTTTTTTGGAAGCTGCAGCTGATGCAGACTCAGGGACGGGCCGCTGGGAGCATAATACACCAGTGATCTGGAGTCTACATTGGCAGCCTATAGCTTTCTGGGTACAATTCAAGGTTCTGGTTGTGACCTTTAAAGCCCTAACAGCCTGGGCCCCATATATCTGATATCTCCTGTCCTCCTATTGTGCTTCGCTGTGGCTCCTGAGGTCAGTCAGGAACGGTCTCCTGCAGTTTCCACCTGTTACTCTCATCCATGGGACAGGGGTGCACAGGGGACCACTCTGTCACTTCCCCGGTTTTATGGAACTCTCTTCCCCAGGAGGTTCCCTTGAGCCCAAGTCTGAGCATCTTCTGGAGGCGATGTAAAACATTTTTGTTTGGTAAGGCACTTGGTGGGCAGGGATATGGACTGGGGTTGGTTGGGAGGATGCAGAAATGGGAGGGGCTAGGGAAGTTTTTGGGGGGTTAGAGGTAGGTTTTCTGGGGAGGGGAATGGGGCATCTATATGTTTTAGGGGGTTTTGTGGATTGTAAGCTGCCATAAGCCGTTATGGAAAGGGCAGCATATAAGTTTGAATGAATGAATGAATGAATAAATAAATAAATATTTGACAAGTGGAGAACTGGAGCTGAAAGATATTGATTTGCCCAAGACCACCCAGTCAGCTCATGGCTAGGATGAGATTTGAACACGTGTCTCCCAGCTCCAGTCTAACACTTTATCTTCTAGACTATACTGGTAGTAACAGTACTTGCTCTAGTATCTTCCCCAATTATTCTGTGCTGGCATCAGTGATGTCTTCAGGCATTTTACACTTTTAAGTCATTTAGAGAGAGATTTTCAAAACATTGTAAAATGGAAAAATGTTGTAATGGCCCACATGCCTGTTTAGTGAAAAAATATACTACTAGGATCATTTCCAAAAATAAAAGCAGTATTTACTATAGAAAGTAAAGGAAGGGAATGAAAAATGAAAATGACTGTGTCTTATGAGTATTAACTTTAAAACAAAACAGTGGCACTATACCTACAATGGCTATGGCCCCATGTGTTCCCTTTGTCATGTATTATCAAGGACAGATTAGCCTTAAATATTTTTATACAATTGGGAACTATAGAAACTTCAGCAGGAAAAGAACTTGGTCATTGGTACATCTGAATTAAATAAGAATCTAAATGTATTCGCTTTCATAGCAAATGCTGTAGGAAGACAGCGTGTGCCTCAATAACTGCTTTGATTTTATTTTACTGTTTGGAAGCCTTTGCGTCTACTTAAGTGAAATTATCTATGCCAATACAGGAGCCAAAAGAAATTTCCATGACTTTCTGCAGATTATTAACTCAACAGCACTCATAGTTTTACAAGATATAAACAGAACCATCCAAGCAAAAAACCAAGGGCTTTTTACTGTATTTTTTATATTATAAGACATGCCCAATCGAACTAGGAGAACCCACCTGAAGAGCTCGACAAATTGTGTTTATATCACTTATTGTTTCATTGAAACTGAATGCAGACTTTTGGATTTTTTCTCAATGCTAAAAAAGTAGAGGTTTAGCTAAAACAAAAACTAATGGAAAATGGTTTTGTGGTTTCTACAATTGTTTGTTTTTCAAGAACAAAGACACTTTACATTTTTTTAGACTGAATATACAAGGGACAGCATTTTATCATAACTATACACGTGGTTTAGTGTCTTCATACCAGTTGTATTTTTACATACACCCTATCCTGTCCAAAAAATTCAAAATTCTTCAAAAGCAGAGCTTCTGTTTGGGGTCCCAAAGATTTCTCTGTTCCAGATACATTTATCTTATTTTTATTGTTGTGATCTGTAAGTTCAGAAATGCAGAATAAGGGGGAGGGGAGAAGTCTTGTAGAAAATGTTTTTATGTTATGGGGAAAAAACACCCAACTCATAAAAAAAATTCTGCTATGACTTTTGTCTGCCAATTGTTTAGGCTCTGTTTTGTTGTTATTTAATATTTTGAGAATTTATTTGGCCCAAACCTTTTAGAAAATAAAGGTTGAAATGCCAAGTCACTTTGTTTTTTGTTTTGTTCAGCTATTTCTGGTTTACTATTTTGGGTTTACTGTATGAGCCAATGACCGCATGTCCACCCAAAAAACCCTATAAGAAAGCCAACACTAATCCTCAGGAAGGGAGGTGTCCATTCCAGGTTTCAAACTTACTCTCCCTGTAGCTGTGCTTTAAAATATTGCAACTACAATTTGCTTGCAAAGGTAAAGTACATTTTGCTGTTGTCCCTATTGTACCATTTCATAATGGTAAATACAACGAACAAAACAAAAAAACTGATGAAAAAACATACACAATTGATTTTAAGGTTTAATGAACAACAGCATGCGTGCAATCTAAGTCATTTATGGGGATTCTTATATAAGCATTGCAGATCAGAAGTTTCGCTTTTCAACTTGTTTTTTCTGAAAAAGAGGCATGACCGTCTGCTCATTTGGACTGAAGGTATTTGTGTATGGTTTTTGCATCCATTTTTGTGTTTTGTTTCTTCTTTAATACATTTGAAGTTTGTTTTTTAATAAATTCAAAGTTTGAATTTTTGATGGATTAATTTCTCCACAGGCTTTGAAGAAGTAAAATTTGAGGGTCCATATTGAGAATTTTGATCAAATCAAGCCAGTCAGAGGAGGTAATTGGGATTTAAAAATATTTTTATAAAGACATAGTTTTCAGTTTTTTATTATTATTATTAGCAAGCATTTATATAGCACCAGCAATGTACCTGGTGCTTTACAAAGTAATTAAATAGACACGGTCCCTGCCCTAGGGCTTACAATCTGAGAGATGGCGGGTGGGGGAATGGGGGCTGGGGGGATGAAGGAAGGGGAACAGAGGGAGAGACAAAGAGTGAACATTCATGAGGATCTTAGGTAACAGACTGTACTGGATGGAGGGTATCAGCAGGAGTTAGGTGAGGGGAGCAAGAAGTCGGGGAGGGCAGAGCGGAAGAGGTGGGACTTGAGGAGGGATTTG
The DNA here is from genome assembly GCA_003113815.1 of Sphenodon punctatus. Lineage (NCBI taxonomy): Eukaryota > Metazoa > Chordata > Lepidosauria > Sphenodontia > Sphenodontidae > Sphenodon > Sphenodon punctatus. The sequence goes on from QEPC01009544.1 coordinate 113,876, forward strand.
AAGATACGAAGGGAGGGGGCGAGACAGGTGTGGGCAGTGAGGAAGTTCCAGGTGTGAGGGGCAGCTAGGGAGAAGGGATGAAGGCGGTTAGGGGTGCAGGGGAGGCGTGGAAGGGCAAGAGAGGGGACAGAGGATGAGCGGAGTTCACAGACTGGAGTACGGAGGGAAATTAGCGCAGAGAGGTGGGGGGGAGCAAGGTTGTGAAGAGCTTTATAAGTGAAGACTAGGAGCTTATGCACGATGCGTTCAGGAAGGGGGAGTCAGTGAAGAGAGGAGAGGAGGGGCTGCACATGGTCAAAGTGATGAACGAGGTGGATGATCCTGGCAGCAGAGATTTGGACAGAGATAAGGGGAGAAAGGTGAGAGTGGGGGAGGCCAGTGAGAAGGAGGTTACAGTAATCGAGGCGAGAGATGAACAGGGCATGAACAAGGGTTTTGGCAGAGGACACAGAGAGAAAAGGGCGAATCTTAGCAATGTTATGGAGGGAGAAGCGACAGGATTTGGCAACAGAGTCGATGTAGGGTTTAAAAGAAAGGGGTGAGTCAAAGATGAAGCTTAAGCTACGGGCTTGGGGGACAGGAAGGATGGTGACCCCATCGATGAGGATCGACAGGGAAGAGGGAGAGGAAGGATGAGGGGGGGAGATAAGGAGCTCAGTTTTAGCCACGTTGAGTTTGAGTTGACGTTGAGACATCCAGGTACATATGTCAGAGAGACAGCTGGTGAGGTGAGCTTAGCTTGAATAGATGGAGAGAGAGAGAGGGAGTAGAGAGAGAGAGTTGAGTGTCATCAGCGTAGACGTGATATTGGAAGCCATGGGAGGCAATGAGTTTGCCTAGGGACAGGGTATAGATAGAGAAGAGGAGAGGACCAAGAACAGAGCCTTGGGGAACACCAATCGAGAGAGGAAGGGAGGAGGAGGTGGAGTTGGCAAGAGACACATTGAAGGAGTGGTCAGAGAGGTAGGAGGAAAACCAGTCGGCCGAAGCCACGGAAGTCAAGGGAGTGAAGTGAATCCAGCAAGAGTGAGTAGTCAACAGTATAGAAGGCAGCAGAGGGGTCAAGGAGGACAAGAATGGAATAGAGGTGCTTAGATTTAGCTACAAGAAGATCGTTGGTGATCTTAGTGAGAGCAGTTTCAGTAGAGTGAAGGGGGTGAAAGCCAGATTGGAAGGGGTCAAGGGAGGAGTTGGTGGAGAGGAAGTCGAGGGCGAGGCAGTGGGAGTAGACAACACGTTCAAGAAGCTTGGAAGCAAAAGGAAGGAGTGAGACAGGATGGTAGCTAGAAGGGTCAGAAGGGTCAAGAGTGGACTTTTTGAGGATAGGAAAGACAGTGGTGTGCTTGAAGGCGGATGGGAAGGAGCCAGTAGAGAGGGAGAGGTTGATGATGTGCAGGAGGGAAGGGGCAACAGTGGTAACAATGGAGGTCAGGAGGCGGGAGGAGTTCAAATCAAACCAATTTGAGTGGGTTATCTTATTTATTTATTTATTTATTTATTTGCTGTAAGTGGACTTTCCAGAGAAGTGACACTGGCTTTTTTTGAGGGATGAGTCTTGAATCCTCTAGCCTCAGGAGAGTTGGATAGTATAGAGGTACATTACAGTGTATTATCAAATACCATTTTGAGATCATTTATAGTGTCTGTCCAGAGTAGCAGTTTGACATGCCTTTTCTCTCTTTTATTGTAGTGTCTCTGAATATATTGTATCTACCATTATGAAATGATCAAGGAAGGCCTGAAGAAGACTTTTTGTTGAAACGCGTTGACTAGTTTTGATGATCTTAGACTCTTAATCTTTATACATATTTCAGATATTTATATTGATGGTGACTGGTTTTGATGTTCTTTGACTTTTGATGCTTATATATGGTCAGTTATTTATATTTATAGGCAATATATAGTGGAAGAGGATACCTGTTTTTGTACTGAGTATTATCAAATGTTGTTTGTGATTATTGATTTATACTGTACATTCAACATTATCCATGAGACAAAGATGTTTTAATTGAATAAGATATTTTGGTAGAGCTGTCTTCATCTTTTGGTCCTTCTCCCTCCCCAGCCTCTCTGAACATTTCTTAATGGTGCCAAGGCCACTTGCAGAAGGTCCCTCTAGAGTCCAGGGCCTGAGTTCAACTGAGTCCCCTCGCACCATGGTAGCTATACCCTTGGGCTGTGGAGACTGGGGCTGCTCCCAAGCCCCACAGATCCTGCACGCAAACGTACATGCACACACACCCATGTAGAAACCGTGCATACTGCCATTGCTGGCACATAGTGCTGCGTGGAAACCGCATGCATGCACACACGAGTGCACAATTCGCAGGGCTTGGGACTGGCCCCACTGACTGTCTAGGGTCAGTAGTTTGTGCTCCCATAGAATTTGTATGCTGTTGGAATTACATCCATGCAGCAGAGTCATCTCTGGGGGTTCAGATCCAAAAGTGGAAGGAGCTTAACAAACCAGGATCATCCCCACCACAGGTTTGATTCAGATTGAAGGATGGTGCTAGGCTGACATTTATTTGAATTAGTTCTCCTACTCCTATTGCCAGATGCCTTTCTCTTCCTAAAAGCCAAAGCCACCGGTCGTTAGGTGGGCATTGAGTGACCATAGGGGCCATGGTAAGATCTTTCCCGTGAGGGGGGATTTATTTATTTTAAGTAGGGGTGAGCAGGAATGCCATGACCCTCTGCTGAGAGGAGGGTACTGGCATGGGAAATATGGAGGTGGGGAACTTACCAGGACCCCTCGGTGAGAGAAGGGTACTGGCATGGGCAGGATGTGGTATGGGGTTCATGGGGTATGTTGCACAGAGGGTGTTCGGAGGGGTCCTATTCTCAGGGTGGGGGAAATGGAGGCAGTTGGGATGAGTTGGGGGAAGATGGGAAGAGTTTCTCCCTGGGGAGGCCAGGTTTGGGTTTTGGGTGTGGGGGGGGATTCCCTGCCTGCCTCCTTTGCCAATCATCCTTGGGGAATTCTGGGTTCAGAGGATACTCTCTGGCCACCCATCCACCCAGGGCCTTGGTGGTCCTTTGAGGGTTAGCATCTCCTGAGGGTGGGGCATGGAAAATCTGGGTCCAGGGCGAGGGTAAGTGGGGCAGCTACTGAGCCAATTACAGTCATGTTGGGCATGGGGAGGTATGGTGGGGGGAGGAAAGACCACCAGAGATATCAGGAGAGGCATTTAGTGTCTGTTCTCATGTCCCATGCCCCCCTTTGGTCTTGGGATGTTTGGGGATTGAGACCATTGGGGCTCCTGATCTGACACTGATACTGCTTAGTTAATGCGAGGTCAGTGGTGAATAAAACATCAGCCATATTTGATCTTATTCATGATTAAGCTGCTGACCTCATATGCATTACAGAGACCTGGCTGGGTTAGGCATCTGGGACTATATTGTTCCTGATGACTATATGGTGCCAGGTGGGTACTCAGTGCAACATCAGCCTAGGATTGGGAGCAAGAAGGGTGGAACAGTAGTTATCTGTAAAGACACCCTGGCCTGTCAAAGGTATCTGGTGCCTAATTCATTCAGTTTAGAATGTGTCCACCTTGTATTAGAGTTTGGGGACAGACTGGGGATTCTACTGGTGTACTGACCACCCTGCTGGATGGCAGAATCCCTGACTGAGTTGGCTGAGTTGATCTCAGAGGTTGTCTTGAGGTCACCCAGACTTATAGTTTTGGGTAACTTCAACATACATGCTGAGATTAACCTTTTGGGGCCAGAGTAGGATACAATGACAACCATGGGTCTATCCCAAATAATATCTGGCCCGACATCTGAGGCAGGACACATGTTGGATTTGATGTTTTGCACAGGATTGGAAACAAGGGTTCTGACTACTGGGGGTGTTGCTATAACACTGTTGTCATGGTCAGATCATTACTTTTTGAAAGCCCAGATCTCTGCCCTCCTTTGCTCCTGTCAGGATGGTGGGCCAGTTAAGTCCACCCCCATAGACCAATGGATACAATTGGTTTCCAGAACACTCTGGGGAATTTACCCACTAACCTTGATGATTACTCTGTTGATGACCAGGTTGCCTTGTGGAATGACATCTTGAAAGTAGCCGTTGACATGATTGCACCCAGGCGTCCACTCCCACCACTGACACAGAATAGGTCTGGTACATTGGGGCAACTTGCGCTGATGTAGACAGATTGCGGCATAGATCATTTTTGAAGGACTATGCCGGGTCTGTGATGGTGGTGAAGAAAGATTTTCTTCTCCGCTTTCATAGCGTCTGCAAAGTCTTGTCCTCCAGAGCTGTTCTGGGTGATGAATGGCCTTGTTAATCCAGTCTGTTTCTGCCATGAACTAGCGCCATCTATTGCTTATTGTGATATTTATATTAATTACTTGCAGACAAAATTGCTTGCATTCACCACAACTTGGGTGCTGCTATTTTATAGGGATGTGCGAACAGAACCGAGTTCGGAAATTTGGTTATGTTCGAAAATCGAGTTCAGTTCAAAAGTTCGGTTCGGTCGACTGAACTATTTGAGTTCGGTCGAATTCCAAACTTCCGAACCAAGTTTGTACATTCAAAACTGGGTTTTTTGCCTTCCGAACTGCTTCGGATTCGGCCGAACAGTTCGGTCGAATTCGAGTTCGGTTCAGAAGTTCGGTTCGGTTGACCGAACGATTCGAGTTTGGTCCAAACTCCGAACTTTCGAAACGCGTTCGCACATCCCTACTATTTTAATAGCAGACTCAGAATTTGGAGTTGTGGAAGCTCAGTCTTGCCCTGTTTGCTTGGATCAGTTTTAATTAGTGCCACCCACTGATGCAAAGGATGTGCTTGAAGCAATGCAAGCAACCATTTGTGAATTATTAGAGCATGGGAGCGCTTTAATAGTTAAGGTGTGTTGCACCCTCCATTATAAATCCCCAACCTTCTATTTGCTATCAAACTGGCATGATTAAAGTTAGGATCGTGCAATTTGTGTTGAAAGATCACTGGAGTAAGCAGGTTATGCTATCCAAATGTCAGCCAAATTGGTTGCTTAACAGCTGCAATATTGCAGTTTTAAAACTGCACTTTGAAAGCCTGTTTTTTCAAAAGTTAGACCATCTCAATCTCGGCACCGTAAAGGGATTTTGTGTTGGTCGGGAGGAGGAGTAAGCCTTTTAGAAAATTTGAGGAGATGGCCAGGGGGAGTCTTCTGGTTTACTTTTTGTAAATCTGGCTAGTAGTTTTTAAGTTATGACATCTTGAAAATTCAGTGTTAGCCTATGGAGACCATCCTGATTGTGGAGTGCTTCGAACTTTCTATGTGTAATGCAGGGACTGTTTAAAAGCAAACAGTCTTGAATACTGGGAACTACAACTCCCAGAAGGCACTGCTTCCCAGAGTCTATCAGTGCTGGGGAGAGGGAACTGCACCTCCCAGGGGGCAGTGAATGACTGGTCAGTCATGTTTAGAACTGATCTGGTGGGGAGAGGGAAGGCCTGTGGAAGGGAGAGAGCTGAAGGTCATTCTGATCTGATCCTGCACAGCAGGCGCCTCTGCTTGGGGGCCAGGGATGCCAAGATGGCTAAACAACAGAGCTAGCTAATCATGCAGTGATGTTTGGGGTGGCTGGTCTTGCCCCCTAAACCCACCCAGAACCACAGAGTGCATGGATTTCAGTGACAGCCCTTCCCCTCCAAAAATGTGGGGTGTCTGGGCTGCAGCTCCAATGGGGCACCCAACTGAAGGAGCATGGCTGGGGTCAGAGCACTGGAGTTTACCTGGAATGGTCCCAGGTGCAAGAAGGGGACAGAGATTTATCCCAGAGACAGGGACAGGAGGCTATATGTAGGATGGAATCAATATTCTTTAAGCGCTTCTCCCTCTGACTTTCTCAACCCCACTAAGGAATGAGGGATAAGCAGGTGCCCTGGGCTGATACAGTGCATGTTCTGCAGGAGGTGGGCAGGGAGATGGTGGTGTCCTGTGCAGAGGAGTCCTGTGGAGCAAAGTGGCAAGTGTAGTCCTTTTGGGAGGACTCTAAGAGTGAGCCTCATCCCAGGGAGGGAAATACTATAGGAGAGCAGGGAGGGAGGAAGAATACACAAAGGGGGGGCGGGTGTCATTAAGGGGAGAGAGTAGGGACAGAGCCTCTGTAAAAACAGCTTCCACAGTGGAAGTCATGCACAGGGGGGAGCACTTTACAGGGAACATCTTTACATACAGAATATGGAACTCAGTACAGGGGGAGGTCTTCAGAGTGGGCAGTTTTGTGCAAGAAAGCGAGCCCTGTCCAAGGGGGAGTAAAGTGGGGGAATCTTGTAGAGACAGAGAGCTGCAGAATAATGGCCATAATTGTGCCGGGGGAGAGCCCTGGACTGAGGATAACTGAGTGAGGGAGCTTTGTACAGGGAGAGAGCTGCAGGATAGGAAACATTATGCCTGGTGGAGAGTCCTGTACATGGGCACTGCAGAGTCAGAGAGTCCTGTACAAGGAATGAACTAGCCAGGGGGTCCTGTACAGAGGGAGGTTCTTATGGAAAGCAGAATGGCCAGTGTTGCACAAGAAAAAGAGCTCTGACAGTGGGGAGTACATTGGAAGACTCCTGTACAAGCCATGAGCTAGAGAGATCACAGAGCGCATTTTTTGGAAGTTTGCAGTTCTTAAACCAAACCAAAGTTGTTGTATTCTTAGTAAAGCAGGGAGCTACCAGTAAAAATTCAGCTTCGCCTTGCTTGCTATTTGAAGGAAGTAACAACCTTCTAAACTGAAGGGAGCAGCTCTTCCACCTTGGACTCCCCTAAGCCCTGCTCCCATAGTGATTATGCTGCTCAGCATTCTACTGCGCCAGCAGGCCAAATTTTCTCCATTGCATTGTATTTAACAAAAACTTGGATATTTCATAATAAAAAACCCTCCGGTTTACAAGCATAGTTAAGGCTCTTGCAAATTCAATCATGCACAAAAAGCATGGAAATTGTAAGTTAAGGCTCTGCCTTAACCTCCATGCCATGTTAGCAGTAAAGACATTGTACAGTCTCACATATTGTGCTCACTTACAACTTAGGCTCCATGCACCCACACTTTGCCTTCATCTTTCGGTCCCAATTCTCTTCCTCTTTGCAGGCTGGAGGCAACACTGAAGCTGGGGACAGGAGGACATGAGCTGGCCCCTCATCCCCTCCTTTCCCTCTATCCTTTCATTTCAGTTGGGGAGAATGGGACAGCTGACTAATGGCTCACAACTGTCCCTCTTACCCACTAGTCTCCACTGCCCTCCCAGAGCACAATGAAGCTGAGTAGAGTCATATACAAATGTTTAATAAATAAATACTATTGTCATTCCAACATCAAGTTACGTGATTGTGAAATTATACAACACAGTTGCATCTTTGGGAGTACATAGGGAAAGCAAGAGGGTGTGAAATGATGAGGATGGCACCAGATGCAGTAAGTGGAATGGTTGGAATAACAGGGAAAAATACAGAGAGTGTGCAGGATTAAGTAAGTGGGTGGAATGACAGGAGAAACTAGAAATAGTTACAGGAACAAGGTTCTGAGTGAAATAACTGATTCAGAAGACTGATGGGATACCAGGGGGAGAAGTACTATCGTTTTACCCACTTACCATAGCTGACTCCCTATCGCCTCCCTCCCTGTTATTCCATTTCCTCTCCTGTTCTTGTTTGTTTGTTTGTTTGTTTTTTGTCATTACACACACACACACACTTCTGTTCCATATTACACATACAGACAAACATTGTATTTCCCAGGACTTCTGAGTTAGAGGGTTAGAGGGGTGACTTCCTGTGTTGTCTGTTACAAGGTTGAGAGCAGGGGAGAGGAGAACAGGCTCAGAATGAGGTCTATTGAGTTGCCTGTGAAGGGAGTGCAGCCTACTGGATTAGAGCGGGGTGGAGAGGCTGGGAGCCAGGAGTCCTGAGTTCTCTGTTACAGGGCTGGGACCAAGTAGCGTAGAGGGGGAGAAAGGGTGGGAACCAGAACTCCTAAGTTCTCTCTTTCTTAAAGAGGAAACAGAGGGGTTGAGGGGCCAGCTCACGCCCTCCTGTCCCCAGCTTCAGTGTTGCCCCAACCTGCAAAGAGGAAGAGCATTGGGGCTGAAAGACAAAGGCAAAGTGTGGATGCATGGAGCCTAAGTTGTAAGTGAGCACAATATACAAGACTGTACAATGTCTTTACTGCTAACATGGCACAGAAGTTAAGATGGGAGTCTTAACTTGCAATTTCCATGCTTTTTGTGCATAATTGAATTTGCAAGAGTGTTAACTCTTCTTGTAAACCAGAGATTTTTTTATTATGGAATTAGATCCTTGCCGATCCTGACTGGTGAAAGCTATCTGGGAGACACTGGGGCTGTTGCTCGCTGGGGTTGTCAACACCTCCCTTTAGGAGGGCAGGTTGTCAAACACCCCTAAAACTGCGGTGGTCTGGCCCCTGCTCAAGAAACCATCTTTGAACACTGCATCCCTAGCTTGTTATCGCCCTGTCTCTAACCTTCCCTTTTTAATGACATTTATTGAATGGGTGGTTGCCCAGCAGCTTCAGGTTCATTTCGATATTATTGGATTCCTGGACCCATTTAATTCACCCTTTCATCCAGGGCTGCACTTGTGGTCTTGATTGGCTATCTATTAGGCGTGGGACATCAAGCAAAATACCGATTACTGGTTTTACCAGTTACCGGTATGCAAAATACCAGGTTACCGGATTAAAACCAGATTACCGGTGCCGGATTTATTGCATTGATTTCAATGGGGAACTGTCCCCATTGAAATAAATAGAAAATAAATAAATACCTTCCTCCTCCCCCTCCCAGGCTGTGCGGGTGGAAGGGGGGGCACCGCCCACCCACCCTGCCCAGCCTGGATTTTTTTTTTAAAAAAAATTGTTACCCTAAA
>QEPC01009544.1:139470-155389 GCA_003113815.1 Sphenodon punctatus
GGGGGGGTGATTTTAGTCCCCCGCCCATTTATTTATTTTTATTTTCTAGCCCTGTTTTATGTGATGCATTTTATATTTAATATTTAATATTTTAAAAGGAATTTTATTGTTTTTATTCATTGTTGTTAGCCGCCCCGAGCTGCGTTGCAGGAGGGGGCGGGGTATAAATTTGAAAAAATAAATAAATTAAATAAATAAATAATCCCCCAGGGCCATAAACTGACCTTTGCAGTCTGCCGGGGGTGCTCTCCTGGAGGTCTCGCACTGTTGGCGGATGGCTACCTTGAGGGTGTTCTTGGTTGCTGCACCATTACTGTGAAACTTCCTCCTGGAGGAGGCATGCCTCTGCTGAGATCTACTCACCTTCCTACGGCTATGTAAGACTTTATTGTTCCACCAGGCATTTGGAGAGGGAGATGGGTAGGGTGGGGAGAGCGGAGGGGTGTGTGTTTGTTTTATGTTGTTTTATGATGTTTTAATATTGTTAGATGCCCCAAACTGCCTGAGGCAGGAGGAGCAGGATATCAAATGTTTTAAATAAATAATAATAATAATAATAATAATAATAAATAATTAGTAATATAAACAGCCTGGGTCCCACATATCTGAAAGACTGCCTTTCCTACCATGCTCCACTGTGTCCCTTGCAGTCGGCTAGGAGTACTTATTTGCAGTTACAACCTGCCAATCTTTTTCATGACAAGGACCCTCAGAGAGGCATTCTCAGTTGCTGCCACAGTATTGTAGAACTCCCTTCCCATTGGGCGGTCCATCAGAGCCTGAGCTTGAGCATATTCCAGAGGCAGTGTACCTTACTTTTTTGCGAAGCATTTGGCAGGTGGGGATAGTGGTTTGGGGGACAGGAATGAGGGGGGATTTAATTAGATTTTAATGTATTTAAATGTGTTTTGTGTTTATATGTAAGCTTCTCTGAGCCTTAGAGGAGGTCAGGGTAAAAAAAATTAATTAATAAATAAACAAAGAGACGATTCTCTCCCTTCTTACTGGGAATGATTTCCCTGTTGTTTAGAGAAAAGCAAGAACTGCAAAATGCACCATATTCTCATTGGTGCAAATAAGTAATTTTCAAGCTACCATACAGCTTAGTTATATACACCTGACAAACAGAGTGATGTGACAGGTTCTGCGAGGTGTTAAACACTTTGACTTAGATTCAGCAAAGTATTTAAATTCATACTTATCCTACAGGATCATTGATGAGGCTACTTGCATGCTTAAGTTCTTTGTTGGATTGAGAACAGGATAACAAGTCCTTTGCAGGACTGACATAATTGAGAAATAGTTCCATCATTCCCTAATATAATTTGAACGTCACAACAATTGAAGAAGTATTTAGAATTGAGTCTTACGCTATTATCAATGAAAAGAGGGGAATGCATTGAAGTAACCAACAAATACATGAGTTTTATTAAGACAAAAACAACAGCAAAAAACCTTATGATACTGGAAGAGTCAGGATGCTTATTGTCAGGATCTGCTGTCTAGCATGAGGGTGGAGTTTAGAATTAGGACTGGTGAAGGAGAATCATGTCTGGGCAGGAGTCAATCAGGTGCAGGTCAGGTGTAGGTCAGGAATGGAGGCAGGATCAGGGCAGAAACAGAAGCAGGTACAGACACAAATCAGGAATAGGAAGCTGCAACTGTGTTGTTTAGTGGGGTTCTTGTCCTCCTAGCGCTTAGGATCCAGACAGCCTCACACACAGGTCCCTTGAACAGGAAGAACACAACTTCTTTAATGGCTTCCCTTTCTAGACCGTCACAATCAAACCCAGAATACTCAAACTGTATTCTAGTGACCCCTAGCTGGAGTGCTTCTGCAATTACAGGTTACTACACATCTCCCCCTTTTAATTTTGAATTTCAGAATATTCCCAATCAGAGAGTCACAATGAAGGCTTAGAGGTTCAGTTTTTGGAGAGGTTTTATTACATGCCCACTTCTAGTGCACGTGTCCATAGATGATCAGGAGTCGGCGGTGCTGGAGAATCAGTTATAGGAACCTCAAGCTCCATGTTTGCACTGGGAATCAATAGAGGGTTATTGCTCTGTGTAACTCCCTCTGTCGCTTCAGGAGACAGGAGTAGAAACCTGCGATTTCTGCAAATGGTCCCCTGTGGTGACTCTATAACATATGAACTTGGAGAGGGTTGTATCTCTTTCACCTATCCATGAGTGCATAGATCCGTAACCCAGACCCATTTTTCCCACTTTGAGTTCTGGTAGCTCATGTACCCCATGATGTCTATCATAATTCCTCTTTTGCTGTTCCATGCATTTATTTTCACTTTCTTGAATGATTAGGTCATCAGAGGTGGAATGGAATGGAATGGAAGGGACTGGAGTATGGAGATGTCTACTTCTCAGTAGTTCCACTGGACTAAATCCATTGGTCAAAGGAGTAGCGCGATATGCCAGTAGAGCCTTGTAAGGGTTCTCTCACTTTTTCAGCTGTCTTTTCACAATCTTTACTGCTGCTTCAATGAACCCATTGCTCTGAGGAAAATGAGGACCAGAAGTAACTTGAGTAAAACCATATTCTTTTGTAAACTTGGTAAACAGAGAACTTGCAGAAGGGTCAAACTTGGCCCATTATCTGTACGGACTACCTCTGGGACTCCATGTTTCGCAAAGATGGATTTCATGTGCTTTATAACAGTTTGCGTTGTGAGATCTTCAAGCTTGGCCAATTCAAAATAACATGAATAATAATTGGGCTCAAGGGGTAATTTCATACGTTACGCACTCCCAGGTAACCACAGTGGAGCCCCAAGCTTGGAAAGCCACCTACCCCCCACCCGTGGTTCCGAAAGGCCCCAAACAGACATGATGAGAGCGGTACCATGGCAAGGAAACAGACAGCCAGGCCACAAACCGGGACAGTGCTACAGATGTTACACTGATCCCAGACCATGGCATGAACCCCCAGAAGTCACCTGGGTGAGGCGGGACACAGACATGGCTGACCGAGGGCAAAGAAAGCCAAATGTGCCACAAGGTGCTGCCCAAACTAGGGAAATGGAAAAGGAGGGGGAGAAGAACAGCAGAGCTGTACACACACAACAGGGAGAAGGAAGCCACAGACAGAGCAGAACACAAACCACACACACACCAGCAGACACACTCACCGCTGAAAGGGAAAGGAACACAGGGAGAGACACACAGGGGCACACAAGGGCACAACAACAATGGGACAGAAATGGACAGACACCCAGGAAGAGAGACACAGACAGGGCACCCCACACACCGAGGAGCAGCTGCACACAGGGGAGGATGGAGAACACCACACCGGGAAGCCCAACAGACAGCACCAATAAAAGGAGGGCGGGCAGAGATCAACAATGTACAAGGACACAGAAGGGGAAAGGGGCTGGAACACAGCAGGACATGGGGGTAGGCTCCCAAAACCCCTGGGACAGCACAGGGCACCCAGCAGCAACACAGGACACTGAACTGACTGGGGTCCCCACAGAGACAGAGCAGGGTCACAGGGGAAGAGCCACCAATTCTATGAAGTCAGTGGAGAGGGCCAAGGCAGGTCCCAACATCAAGATACCCTGTCCCAGATGAATATGCTCAGGCAGCAAGGGAATCGAGCCCCAAGCCACGTACAGCTGATGTACACACACACACCCAACAAGGGGAGGCCCATTGTCGCATGCAGGAGAACCCCAGACACACACAGTCATGGAGGCATCATGGGGATGGGGGCAGGTCACTGACACAGGTGGGGAGCCAGCAGAGCAGAGGATGCAAAGGTCCACGGGGATCCCCAGTACAGCACCAAACAGCAAAACGGGGAGCGGGTCATGGAAATGAACCCCGTGGTTACAGATGGTCAAGTGGTGCCACACAGACAGCCCTGAGGTGAAGGCAAACTGACACAGCCAAGCGGAAGGGAGGAAACAGATGGAGCCAGGACAGCAGCGGGTCTGGAATAGAAATGATGGCACGGGTCACAAAACGGAATGGGCAGGGAGGTGCAGGGTGCACATGGTGGAGACGACAGTCGAGACACAGATGCCCCTGTGGGGACCTACAGTCAGCTGTATGGGGTCCCAAAGGGGGGCGGGGCGGGGTGGCCCAACAGATGAACGTAGTGCGGCCACTGCAACATGCCCTGTCGATAACCCATCTATGCCATGTGGTGGGCAACAAGATAGTAGGTCTCAAAAGGATCGGGACCGGTGAGTCCAACCTGAACATCAGCATGGGACCACACCTCAGACAGTGCCAGAAGCTCAGGTCCTGTGGGATCGGGCAAGGCATAGTCAGCCGCAGGGGGCCACACCAGCTGTCCAATCTCCAACAGGTGGTAATAAGATGCCCCATGTGAACGCTGGTAGCCACGGGCACCCAAGGATGCAGCACAAGTAGGAAAGAGCCAGGGCAGGGCCACCCTCCATCAGACAGGTCTGGACGCCGGACAAGGCATATACAGATAGAGCTGACAGCGTCTCTGCCACAGACCATGACACATGCGAACCCCTCTGTCACGGGAGGTAGAGGGAAAAGCGGAGTCAGGAGCTCGGGAGAGATGGAGGAAGACCTGTGGGCAACAGGGGAGAGGAAAGGGGGAACGCATGCAAAGGGTGAGGAAGCACAAAAGGGCGGAGCAGTTCCCTCTCTGTCCGGGATCACAATCGAGGTAAAGGAAATCCCTCAGGGTCTTGTGTGGGATTTCCCTCCAGTCCGGAGGGCAACCCGACTCATCACAGGGAATGGAGAGGAAACCAATTGCCCCAAGGGGAAGGTGGGAAACAATACACACAGCCAAGTGAACTACAGGGGCCACAGGTCCCAGGGCACAGGTTGGTGCGGTGTGTGTGAGGGAATGAGGGAAGGGGGCCAGGCGTGGGGGAAGGGAGAGGGGAAGGGGTTCATGGGAAAAAGGGTTCGTGGGGGAAAGGTCACTCAAACCAAGTTATGGTGTCACAACAGGGTAAAAAGGAAGGAAGGTACGGGAAGTGCAGGGCAAACACAGGTCAAAACTCCTCACTCAGTCCACGGGATAAAAATAGGGAAAGGATGACAAGAAAGGATCAGCTCTTCATACTCCACACCAGTCACTCCAGGAAGGGGGGGAACACAGGGAACAAACACCACACTCTAGATTAAGAGGTTATACGAGGGTCCAGACAACACAGCCAAGGGGGGGGGGCAGCCTCTCATAAATGATTACCGCCGGCAGCTCTCAGCCCCGCCGATACAATATATAGCCCCGTCAGGTGTTTTCAATGTGCTCAGGGTGGGGCCCCAGTCCGTCCCTGAGCCCGGCGTTCCGCCAAGCATGCACTGCATCTGGGCGGGGCTTCGCTCCCTGATTGATTCTGAGACGAACCCGCCCCCTTGCCACGGTCAGCGTTGCCCTCCAGGCTTCCCCGCCGGCCCACTGGTTCCTTAGCAATGCTGGGGCTGCTGCCACAGAGGGCGTGCAACCTTACACTCTCAACTCCGGAATGTGCCCATTAGGAAAGGGACAGAGGCCCAGCTCCTCTGCATGGAGCCGGCACTCACAAGCACTTACCACATAACCAAAGTGGTGAAGGCCCAAGTTCAGAATCATATAGGCATCTGGGAGGGCAATCGAACAGGCCGGGAATGCCACAGGTCAGCTAGAGCCATGGTCTCCCTATAGGTCCAGCAATGCAGACCGACTGCGGAACCGCAGAGCGGGAGCTCCGAAGCAGCAGTATCAGCCATGGTGCAGCTGGCAGAGGGTCTGATAAGCAAGGAAAGAGGGGGCCCACAAACCAAATTAGGCAGAGAAGGCTACCAGGGGAGCTCCAAGAACATGCAATAAGGGTACAGGCAGCACTACGGGATGGCTAGGAAGCGATGCACGAGGAGCGGACAAAGCACAGCTGCAGGAACCGAAACCCTTGGATGGCCCACACAGTCAGCAGTGTTACGCAGACAACGTACAACCAAGCACACAATGTCCTCTCTTAGCCGCCTGAAGAACAGCCCACCCCCCCACCCCCATCCACCTGCGCACCCAACACCACAATACCTGCCTGCGAGTGGTAACAGGGAGCCCAAGACGTAAAGGTGGAGCCCTCCCAGTATGGGTGAGCGGCCACATGCCACCCAGACCATTCGTTAATGCATAGCCCACAACCAATAGGCGAAGCACCATGGTATGGGGCCCAATGGACAGCCACTGGCGGGTGGGCGTGTGCCTGCTACAGGCCCATTATAGCGAGCCACAACCTGCAGCACATCGGCATAAGCGTGTCTCTGAGCAGTGTGCATGACAACACCCAGCGCTCTAGGGGCATTTACCTGCTCCATTCCTCGCTGTTACCCATCATGGATGCCAACCAATGGGGTGCCCATTGGCTCTTACTGGAGATCATCACTGAGTGGTACTGCCAGCACACCGAGCCCCAGCAGGTCACCATGGAGCTGCTCAAACTGTACACAGGGGTCTTGAAATGCCTGACCCATTTCGCTGCAACCAGCCTGCTAGCCCACCACAGGTGCTGCCACATCCAGGCCATGCACAGGCTGTCCGGGGTTTACTGCAGGGCCACGCTGATTGCACGCACCCATTCAGCTGCCCTCAGGTAAGCAGCTGCTCACCACTACTGGAGGAGAGCAGCCCTCCTCAGTGCTGTCATGCTCGCCATGCCCACTGAAAGGCACCTCTGGGCTGTACACAGGGCCCAGCAATGGTGGGAGGGGACCCTGACATGGTGGGACGATACTGCTTGGAGGGTCCACTTCAGGATGGGTCAGCGTACCCTCCTGGGACTAGCAGAGCTCTTGCAGTCCTGGCTGGAGCATCAGCACATCCCCATGCACTCCCCTATACCATTCTGTGGCACAACACTTTGGTGTGGGCCTGACAACCGTCACCTGCATTATCTGCGAGTTCTGTGAGACTGTGAAGGCGGTTCTCCTTGAGAGACGTCAGGGCTCATTGGCCACGCTGGGCCAGTGTGATTCAGTTTGGTTGAATGTGATCTCATGATGTCTGAAATTACCCAAGAAGGTACCACTGCCTGTCCAAATAAAATAGATCCGCACCCACCCATTGCCAAGGGCGCTCTGGAAAGGTAGAAGACATGAGCAGTTCAGGTCATTCTGATTGTTCTTGTAGACAGGCAGGACAGTGCTTGATTAAATCTTCCAGCTGGGATGAGACTCCTGGCCACCAGACAGCCTGGTTTGCATGAGTCCTGCACTTGGTGACCCTCATGTAATCTTTGGAGGATTTCAGTTTGTGGGGATGATAATGCGACTTCCCTTCATTAACAGACCATCCTGCAATGAGATCCCAAACTGGTGTTCCCAGTACTCTGCGCAGCTAGCACTCACCTCCTTCTTAGGAGGCCAACCCTGTTCGTAATAACTGCTGCGCTGACGACACGTCTGATCTGCTTGCTGACCTGACCAGATCTCTGACAGCTTCTTATCTGTAGTAGGGAGAGCTGCTATAACTTGTTAAATGTGTGCTGACATTTCTTCAGCTAGTTCTAAGTTGTCCACCTCAGGTAATGGACTTTTTGACAGCATATCTGCTGTGACGAGATTCTTCCCTGGTGTATGCAAAATTATAAATGAGTATCTCATCATGTGAATCTTGATTTGTTGCAGTCATGGTGAAAGGCTATCAAGGGGCTTTGTTGAAAATATGGGTACCAGAGGTTTATGATCAGTTTCTATTTCTATTTTGAGACCTGTGACGAAATCCTAGAAGCGTTCACATGCCCAGACAATAGCCAAGACCTCCTTCTCTATCCGAGCATGAGTTTTCTCAGATTCTGACAGTGTACGTGACACAAATGCTACTGGTCTCACTTCTCCACCACTTTGTCTCTAGCAGAGGACTTCCCCCAGCCCATAAGATTATGCATCATCCAAGACTATAGTAGGTTTGCTGGGATCAAAGATAGCTAAACACTGTGCTGAACAGAGAATTCTCTTTAACTCCTCAAATGTCTTCCTCAACGCAGGTCCCTAGGTCCATTTCCTATTAGCATGCAGCAGTTCATACTAGATTCTAAGCTCCTTGGGGTAGGGGTAGAGCCCCCTGTCTCTAACTGCTGATACATTGGTACAGTGCACATTGCTGGTGCTATATAAATGTAATAATAAAATATAATAAAATAATAATAATAATAATTAATAATATAATATTATAATGCCACTAACTTAATCCAGGGTGCACCCATACCATTAATATTCTGTGCAATTCTGGTCACCCAGTCTCAAGAAGGACATAATAGAGCTGGAAAAAGCACAAAGAAGGGCAACAAAGATGATCAAGGGTATGGATTGGCTCCCGTATGAGGAGAGGCTCATCCCCTCAATGACTGAGAGAAGATATGATAAAAGTTTACAAAATCATATGTGGAGCAGATCAAGTAAACATAGGGAATTTTCAGAAGTGACGTTACCACGCTTAGACCCAATCCAGGGTAACGGCCGCCACCCCACCCCAGAGTAGGTTGGTACCAAGAGAAGACATGACGGTGTGCCTTACCACACTTTAACCTGAACCATGGTAGGGCTTACAACTGGCTGTTCCCCACGGTTTTCTGAGATCACACAACCAGTGGTAACTGCTGCCACGGTTCGGGGAAAGCATGGTGAACATCTGGCAGCCACCAAACAGAAGTGACTATGGTTGTGACCCCGAGGTGGGGTTAAGTGTGGTAAAGTGTGGCTAAGCATGAAAGCATCACTTCTGAAAGTACCCACAGAGCTGTTATTTACCCCTTCTCAAAAATCATGAGAAGATATAGGGAGTGGTTATTTTAAACCTTCTCAAATAGCAGACTCAACGAATACTGTATAAAATTAACTGACAGAAAGTTCAATACAAAATTAAAGGAAGTATTATTTTTTTATGTTCTTTTCCTCACTCTTATATTCCCTCTTTGCATCACACAGCAAATGAGAACATATGGCCTTCAATTAATTCCTAATGTCTCAGTCCTCGCTGAAAGGTCCACTTGCAGCTGAAAAGGTAAGGTCGCTGAATCTTTGAATTCTGAATTCTTGTTATCCTTCTTGCAAAGAAGGGGTGATTTCAGACGTTACGGGCACCCGATTCACCACAGTGGATTCCCAGCGGTGGCGAACCGGCTAACCACCCCCCGTGGGCAAGAGAGGCTCCAAACAGAAGTGACGGGAGTGGGACCACGGCAGCAAATCAGGCCGCCAGACCACAGCGTGGGGCAGCGCAACAGATGTTACACTGATTCCCAGCTGTGGTCAAAACACCCAGAAGGCACCGGGGAGTGACGGGACACAGACATGACCGGCTGAGGGCAAACAAAGCTAGAAGGGACAAAAGGGAACACCCACACAAGGGAAACAGGAAGGGAGGGAGAAGAGCCTCCGAGGTACCACACACAACAGGCACAGAGACATTGAGGGCACAGTGGAACACACAGCACAAACACGCCCGGTCGCATACACAACCACAGGGGAAAGGAAGGGAAGGGGGCACACAGCAGGACAGACAACACACATGGAACAACAGACACAGGGGCAAGGAGGGGCAGTGGGACAGGGAAGGGGGGGAATGGGCCAGGGGCAGGAACGGGCATGGGGAACGGCAGTCAGACCCCCCCAACAACAACAGCACAGCCCGCACGGGCACCCCCACAGCTACACAGTCAGTCCTGGAATGGGAGGAACCCAAAAGGTCGGAGTACAGGCACAGGGGGAGGCCACTCAGAACAGGCAGCAGCCCAGGCACGATCCAGGAGGCACACACGGACCCCAAGTACCGGTGAGGGTGCCATGGAGGGGAGGCAGAACAGCCAGAGCCATGCAGCCGGTCCAAAGGCACAAACACACACACACACCTGGGAGGTAGCTGGGAGGTGCAGTCCGGGGTCCCCAGAATCCCGAGGTCACACAGGCTCCCAAGGGGGGGCAGGGTTGCTGGAGGGAGCATAGGTGAATGAGGATGGTCAGCAGCATCCAGGGGAGCAGGACATGGACACTGGAGACGGCAGCCACGGAGGGGAACACCAGTTGCAGAGGCAGACGGGGGGGCAAGGGGTCCCGGAGCCACAGGCAGGGGCAGCGGTACCCCGGGAAGCTGGCAGCACAGCAGCATGGCCAGGACATCAAGGGAGCAGACAACGGACCACAGCAGCAGGGCGGAGGTGGGAGCTCACAGCGGGGCCAGCAACTGGAGCCTGGAAGGCACAGGGGGCCTCACAGTCAGCGGCTGGGGGCCATTAAGGGGCCAGGGGCCGGGTGGCCTGCCAGGTGAATGAAATGCGGCCAATGGAGCATGCCCCAGCGGTACCCCAGCACAGACATATGGTGGGAGACCAGGTAGTATGCCTCAAATGGATCCTGCATGGAGAACCCCAACTGCACATCGGGACGGGACCACACACCTGACAGCGCCAACAGGTCTGCCGTGGAGGGCTAAGACAAGCAGGAGTCAGAAGCAGGGGGCCACAGGAGATGACCCAGCTCCAACAGCCAGTAATACACCACCACACGAGAGTGCTGGTACCCATGGGCCCCATGAATGCAGCCAAAGTAGGACATGGCCAGGACAGGACCCCCCTCCGCCAGGCAGACCGTGTAGGTGGCCAGGCTGCACACAGAGAGGACAGACATGTTCTCCGCTGCAGACCACCCCACATGCGAGCACCTCATCTCCAGAATGCACCCATCGGGAAAGGGAAGCAACCCCAGCGTCTCAGCATGCAGTTTGCACTCACGGGCGCTAGCCTGATAGCCAGAGTAACAGAGACCAGAGCTCAGGCTCATGTAGGCACCCAACAGGCTGTCCGGGCAGTTCAGGAGCAATTGCACAGCCGGGGTATGCTACAGGTTTCACAGGGCCATGGTCTCGCAGAAGGTCCACGTATCGGGGGCCCCATAGGGGCCGGAAGCCGGGAGCCCGGTGGAAGCACAGCCAGCCATGGCCCAGCAAGCCAGGAACACGGACATCATGGACAAGGGGGCCCACATTCCCCGGAGGGGTGGGAGGGGACTCGGGGGAACCCCAAGGCCAAGTGATAAGGCCATGGGCCGCAACAAGGCATGGCAACAGAGTGAGGCATGGGCCGCGGACCCTGCAGAACTGCAGGAACCAAGCACACAGACAGGACAGCCAACACACTATACAGGCCGGCAAGGACACACTGTTGCCAGCACAGAGGGGTGGGAGGTGATGACAGAACGAGTGCAGCTGCCACCAGCATGCCTTGGCACATGCTGGTCCATGTGCTAGGCCCCATGCAGGGATAGTAGGTGTGCCCAATCAGACACCCCCGGTGCCCCGGCCCGCCCACTCTGCTGGAGGTGGACAGGCCAGCTGGGAGGAGGTTGCCCTGGGGTTACACGGTCACTGGCTTCACTGCTGGAGGGTTCCCCAACTGCATGGGTGCCATGGACGGCACCCACATAGATATCCTGCGCCCCTCTGCTGGGGAGGCTGTGGAGTATGTCAACAGGCATGGTTACCACTCCCTGTAGCTTCAGGCTGTTGTGGACCACTGGGGGTGGTTCATAGACATCTTCACGGGCAACTCTGGGCGCAGCCACGATGCCCAGATCATGACCATCTCCCCCCCCCTTCTATGCCCAGATGAGGGGACCTCACGGACATGGGCATGACCTGGAGAGAGGGGGTACTAATGCCCCCCTGTATCCTGGGGAACCCAGCCTATTCCCTCACTGATGAAGGTGTACCCGGTTGCCTGGACCCCGGAGGCAGTGCTGTACAATTCCCACCTGTGTGCAAGCGGGACCGTGGTCGAGCGGGCTTTTGGGGCCCTCAAGCAGTGCTGGAGGAGTCTCGCTGGCCGGCTGGACTACACGGTGGAGACCTCAGCCCTGGTGATAGGTTCCTGCTGTGTGCTGCACAATGTGTGTGAGACCAATGGGGCAGTCCTTGAATACCCCATGCCTCATCGCCCTCCTGGACCTGTGCCTCTGTACATGAACGCAGACAACCCGAGGGAGTACCGGTACGCCAAGTGTATATGTGCTGCCCTGACCAGGCATATCAGCCGGGAGGCGGAGGCGTGAGGGCACTCAACCCCAACCCCACCACCCTGGGGCCCCCACTGGCTCCCTGGGTATTGGTCCTCCCCCACCCCCGGGCTCATGAACAGACCAAAGGAGTCAATAGTGGTTTCCGTACATTCATTCCCTCACCCACATACATGTGCCCCTGACACTACCACCAGCCCCCACCCCGCAGGTTTCATGCCCCCCCAGACCACCCTCCGCCTTCCCCCCCTGTCCCCCTATCCCCTGCATCTCCGGGGCCTCCCCCTTGCCCACCCTCTGGGTGCCGCTGAGGTCTGGGAGCTCCCCTCCCCCCTGCTGTCTGTGTCCCCAACAGTGTCCTGGGGCGCCTCAGTGTCCGGCAGGGCAGGTGGTGGTGGGAGGGAGGACCCAGGACCCGAGGGGGCCCCCTGGATGGCTGCTCCCTCTGGAGGCCTACAGGGACCGGGAGGTGGATGCAAAGCCCTGGCTGGTGGGGCAGCGGCTGGGGCAGTTGGGGAGGTGGTGACAGCACCAGGGGGCCCGGCATGGGGCCCTGAGCAGGCAGGGTGCCCGGCGGGGAAGCTGCCATCACATAGGCACTCATGGTGCCAGCGTTCAGGAGCAGGGAGGTCCCAATGTCATGGGACCTATCCATTTTAGCGGAATGCTCCCGCACCATCCCCTCGATGGCCTGTTCCAGTCGCCCAAATGCCTCTACCTGCCTGCTGTGGTCCTGGCGCTCCCGCCTCCATTCCAGGCACACCTGTACCTGGAGCCTCCAGTCCCTTGCCTCTGCCTGTTGCAGGGAGCACTCTGTGGCCGACTCCATGCGGTCCACGGCCGCTATCATTCGCTCCCCCTGCTCCGTGGTAGTGAGGATCATGTCCTCTGCCTGGTTCTCCCTCCAGCGCCATACCCATGCCCAGTGCTCCCTCAACCATTGTGCTGGGGGCATGGGTTGCTGGGGCACCTTGGGCTGGCCTGTAGAGAATACGACAGTTATGAGGTGGCTGCCCGAGCTGGCCACACCCTAGGCGGGAGCATGGCTTGGGGGGCAGTGAGACCCCCCCGTTAGGCAGTCAGTGCCCTCTGCTCCTTCCCCATCGACCTGGCCCCACCCACCCCAACCTGGGTCCCCCTCCTGGCCTCCTTGGGGGGCCCCCCTCATTGCTGGTGTGCCTCACCTGGGGCCTCCGGCTGCTGCAGGGGCTGCTCATCGCCGGCCTCCTCGCCCACCAGACTCAGGTTCTGGGGTGTTCCATGCCCTGTGGGGATATGGGGTGGTGGTCGGCGGAGGGCTTTAGGTATGCCCAGGCGGCCGTGGGCCGGAGTATGGGGGGTGGACAGGGCCTTCCCCCAGCCCAGGGCTCCCCTTCTCCCCCGCTCGCCCCTGGTCCATCCCCCCTTCCATCTGCCTGCTTACCCTCGACGTCTGTCTCCGATCCCTCCGAGGCTGGCTCCTCCGTGTAGCTGGGGGCCCCCAGTGACCACTGGCTGAGCGTGATCAGTATGCCAGCCTCAGAGTCAGCCTGTCTGGCCAGGGGGTGGGGGCTCTCTGGGCTGGTGTTGGGGGGGCTGCTGGTCCAGGAGGTCCCTGGGCATTCCTCCAGGGGGTCAGGGGCCCTGGAGCCGGTGCCTTCTTGTGGGGTGGCAAGGGGAGGGGGCACCTTGGCCCACTCCCTGCCCTGGACCACGGCGGTCCCCACAAGGCATAGGGCTACTATCAATCCCTTCATATGAAGGATGCAGTCCAGGGCATCATAGTAGGAGGCGGTCCGGGCTCCATGTCCGGACTGCCAGTTGTTGTCCCGGATGGCCTTGTACCCCCTCTTTAGCTCCTTGGACTTTGAGCGGCACTGTGCCATGGTCCTGTGATGCCCCGCTGCCTCCCTGTCCTGCAGTATCTCCTGGAACACGTGCTCATTGCGCTGATTGAGCACGAGCTCCAGTTGATGCTCCAGGGTCCCCCAGATGCAGATGAAATCCTGGGTCTCCAGGTGCCCCCATTGTCCCCCTCAGTGGTAGGGCCATCTCCCCCTTGGTCCCTCTGGGTCCTCCTCCTCCTCCGCCCGGGCAGCGCCCCTCTCCTCCAGGGGCTCGGGCTCCCGGGCCCGTTTCTGAGTCTGCAGGACATGGGGGGGTTGGTTGCTGTTCTGCACCTGTCCCGTGGTCCACCCCATTGCCCCCCTCCTGCCATCTGGCCATCCACCCAACCCCCTTGGTGCCCCTGTCCCACCGGGTCCCCTCCCCCTTTGGTCCCCTTACCCGTTTCTGGGGTGCCTCCTCCCCTGACCCAGTCATTGTCCCTGGGACAGCCTGTCCTGGCTGCTGCTGCTGCTGCTGCTGCTGTCCCTCCACCTCCTCCATGTGCAGCACGACCACCACCTCCTTCACCTGTGCCTCCTCCACTGCCTCCTCCTCCTCCTCACTCACTCTCTCGCTCACCACTCTCCTCTCCCACCTCGCCCCCTGCTGCTGTGTGCCCTTTAAATCTCCTTCCGCGGCCTGTGTTGTTGCTGGTTGCCTGGCAGTGACGCTGCATGCTTTGTCCCCAGCTGGGAATCATTTTGGTTGTTTCCGGCCGGTGGTTGCCATTCAGATGTTACTTTTTATTGTTTCCTGTTGGGAATCACATTGACCACGCTTTCAGCGACGGTCCGAGCCAGAGTTCAGGAAGCGTGGTTGATTTTGACCCTGGGTGGATATTGACTGTGGTGAACATCTGGCGGTCACTGAACAGACGTTCAGGGCACTTTTTTCCCCGCCGCGGGATTGACCGTGGTTCACTGTGGTTGACTGTGATTTCATAACATCTGAAAATACCCAAGGATGTACTCAGGATGGAAAATATCTCAGAATAATTTTAAATTTTGACTGCACTAATTGAAACATAAGAATTGTTTTAACCAGAGATCTATTCATAGTGCTATTCTTCCTTGAAATAATAGAATAATGCTTTTATTAACTTAACAGACTTTGGAAGATTTTTGTATAAAAGAAAAATCTTAAGTGGAACACATCCAGAATGTATTGTTCTTGTACCTGTACCTTCAGTCATATGTCTGTATATGACACTGGGTGTTTTCAGACGTGATGGGGCAGCTTCGCCCCATCACGGAAACAACCCTGAGATTCCCTGCCGGGATCACTCCGGCACGGCCAGCAGACGTGCCGGCTGATCCTGGCAGGGAATAAGGGGGGGGGTGTTGTGCGGTGCAATGTGCGGCCACACGGCCCCGCCCCCTCATGCTCCCCCACCGCCCACCCTCTGGGGAGATGTGCGGGCACCACGGTCAATGCAGCCATGGCGCCCACCCAATTTGACCACGGCCCAGAATCCCACCTGGGATTCTGGGTCATGGTCACTGGCCAGACGTGACTTTTTGTTGGTTCCCGCCGGGGATCTCTTCGATCACGCTTTTGAGGATTGTCCAGCAGGGAGTCCCGGAAGCGTGGTTGAAATTGACCCCATGTGGGAATTGACCGTGGCGAACATCTGGTGGCCGCCTAACAGACATTCAGGGCACTTTGACCCCATGTGGGTATTGACGGGGGTTCACTGTGATCTCGTAAGTCTGAAAATACTAGGGATGGGCGAACGTGGTTCAGAATTTTGGAGTTCGGCCCGAACTCAAACTGTTCAGATGACCGAACACGAACACAAACGCGAACAAACCGAACAATGCGAACACCGAACGACGAAATGGCCGAACAGTTCGGTAAGTTTGGATCGCGTTCGGATGAGTTCGGGTGGCAAAAAAAGGTTCACTGGAAGGTCAAACATGACAGGGAGGTGTAGTCACTGAGGAGCAGACTTCCAGGCACCAGAGGTGGAGAGAGGCTTGCAAGAAACGAAACTAATTATCTGCCCCCCCTTCCCAACACCTTCTGAGCTAGTCACTATTCCTGAACAGCAGGC